>JADLZN010003076.1:0-465875 GCA_018155175.1 Sinocyclocheilus anophthalmus
GGGCACCAGAAGGCACCAGCATTGCCACAATGCAATAACCCTTCTACAGAAAGCCCCTAGCCAGAAGATGACAGAGCCATCACCATGGCAACAGAACCAGGTTCCAGACCAACCACTGGGAAAAGGCGTCCTCATCCTGCAAACACCACGGTATGTCCAACAGCAGTCCACCACAACATCCTCCTCCACACAACGGAGGCTACACAAGGACAGCTGGACACGCCTACTTCGGGGTTACAGGAGCTGCTGACACTCGCCAAAGAGCTCCTTGAACAAAACTCAACAAAGGAGTACTGAGAAGGACAAACTTCAGACTCCTTGCCTGACGCAACACAGCATCAGGCCCCTCCAAGGGAGGAGTATCCCTTGAAACCGTTCGACACCCCTAGAAGCAGCCAGACAATGTTGGATTGAGCAGTGGGCCCACATGCCCAACGGCGAAAGCTCTACCAACACGACTCAGGCAAGCTCAAGTCGGTGCCGCCACAAGAGCCAAGCGACACCGCAAACATCAGATTTCTAGTGACGTTCGGGCAGAACAGAGAGCTAACAACCACCTGCTGCTCTCATGCCATCATCACTAGGTCAGTCTGAAAATCTCTGCACACTACAAAATCTCCATAACAATTACCGGCAATCCCTGGAACCACCTGCATTCTCACCAGTGAGAGTCTAACCCGGCTGTCCACATCTGGGTACCACAGATAGCCTACTGGCTAAAAGCATCAACAAAAACATCCTACCCGGAATAACTCACTTCAGGATGACAGGTGACACAGCCTCGACACCTGCTGCATAAGCTCGAGGACCCACACCTTGCTACAGCCTACATCACCACAGCACACCACCAGACAGCATCCAACACGGCACCAACAGCCAAAAACCACCACTGGCTCCCAGCCGTGAGTGCCAAGTGTGTGTTCGATTGTTCTGCACCTTGACATCGCGCGTTGTTGTTTATTCTATGGACAACAACGTTCGAAAGGGGGGAAATATGTAGCGTCTAGACCAATCTGACACACTAATTTTTATTTGGTTTAACAAATCAATTATTCATTAGATAAACAAATCGTCACAGTCCCCTCACTCATTAAACTGGATGCCAGGATTCGGGGACATCTAATTATGAACACCATCCCCCACATTGATCACCATGACAACTAATCATGATATCACTGGTTTTATGGACTAAAAGAATGCGGGCAGAGAAACTCCCTCATTTTCCTCATGAGAAAGACACACAATGCCCATAGAAATGGACTCTTCTCCTAATTAATTCACAGACAAACCTTTCTTTGAATGAACACACATATCCTTCAGGTCAGTGTGTATACCATTACTGTCTTGTATATTGTCTTTTGTAGTGTATGCTGTTTTATTCATGTTTTCATAGACCACTAGTTAATATAACCTTACCTATTTCATGTCTAGTATCTATGATTTCGCCTTTTTATGATCGAAACACGTGTGTATATTATATGCTGATACCTATGAAACATATTGATGTTCTAAGAATCTTTACTAATTCGTGCCTCAACACTCCAGCGAATTACATATGCAAAATACCAGGCTTACAGACAAAGAGACATAAAAATCCCCAGTATTTCCAACCACCCGCTTGGAATTTCAGCCTTTCTCACTGGACAAGCCATCTTGAGAGGCGTGAATCTTTGCAGGCTTTAAAAGGCCACACTCCATGTGACCCGCCCATGTCGGTGGTTCGGTCATAGCTAAGAAGATGTGAGAAACGCTTCAGGATACCAAAGCATCTGTGCCAGGCCTTTTCTTCGGCCTAGTCCTTTCATTCATCAAGTGACTCTGACTCAAACTGTTTCTTTTCATCGACCCGAATTCAGCAAATATCAACGGGAAGCTTTAAGATTTGCATCAGGAATCTCTTTCAGACCGCCGAGACACGCTAAGTATCAAACTTAGTCTTATTAATTGATAAATTAAGTATCAGTTACACCTTTTTACAAAGTGTGTTTGACATCAGAATCTGACGTATCCCTGAAGGCTTTGATCTGTTGAATCTACATGCAAAGTGTTCCATAAAATCCATTCTTTATGCCTCTTTCTATGCTGAGTTAAACTTTAACCCTTTCCTATACCAACTGTATGTGTGTGTGTGTGTGTATGTGTATGTTAGACCAGTTTATGTGTTTATGTAGTATGTTAGACTAGTTTAAATGTCTGTGTAGTTAATAAAACCTTACTTGTATAACACTTGACGTGTTCATTGTTTACTCAAAACCGGAGTCAATAATCATGCAGATTACGTTACAAACTTATAGAATTGTAAAGTAAGAAAGTTATTTCCTTTAACCAGGAAATTAACGGTCTTAGAATTGACAAGACAGTTGACCATGAGAGATCAGCTAAATATCTACAGTGGATCTAAAATATGAATAGTTAATTATAACTAGTTATGGTTAATTATTCATATTTCCCCATGAGCTGATCCGCTACATAACGTTGCTATTAAAAAATCCAAATAAAAAAAACATATTTAAGAAAACAATTATATAATTCTGATGCATGAACAATTGTTTTTTAAAACATAGAAAATCACTATAGCAGATTTTGTTGTTGTTGTGTCCTGGTGTCGCAGTGTTGTGCTAAATGCAGTTGTTGAAGGAAGTATGGGAGTGTGCTTATTTTCATTGGACTGTGCTTATTTTCATTGTTTTTTTGCAGCTTGACTGCAGAGTCCCAGTTGAGTGTTTTGCAGAGCTGCCAGACGTGGCAAGAAGTTGAGTTTCACACATGAACACCATCCAAACAATTAGTCAAGGCCTGTGAGGGTGACATGTTTGTGCAGCATATTGTATGACAAACAGGATGTCATGTGGTCAGAACTATCTTGGGGGTGTTTGTAGTGATCAGAAAAAATGTCTAGGATAAATCACACATTCCTTGACAACGGTTTTATACTCTAGCGAGAAACAATTCTCTTAAATCCCTCTATGCAATGTTAGAAAATTCAATGATTCCAACTCATGAGCCAAATCCCTCCTCATTTTCCAGGAGTGTGGAAGTTAAATCTTTCCATTCACCTCTGGGGTATGTCCCTAATCTCACCCAGACCATCTGTGAGAGCATGAAACACCTCCATTAGATCCAGTCTGACTATGAGAATGGCAGACCCCACTGTGAAGGTCCTAATCTCGCATATTATGTCAAGTCTGGCACATCCTAGTGGACACAATACACCAAAAAAAAGGCCAAACTGCTGCAGGCATTTTCTAGATCATCCTTCTTTTGAAAAAGTATGTCCACTGGCCTGAGCGATTCTCCATGGGAAACAAATTACCTCAAAATCACAAACATGTCTTGTCAAGTCCTGTCAAGTCAGTTGGTCAAATCACTGTTCAAAGACAGACACATGGAAAGACCACAAAGCATTCTGGCGGAACCGTGCTTTTAATGTAAGGCAGGATCCTTTTTTGATCAGGTCAGCTGCAAAGAATGGAGGTTAGTGGACAGTATGAAAAGGGCAGGTGCATTGGCAGGCTGGGAAGGGCAAGAAGGAGAGGAAAGGAGAGGGAGAGAGAGCAGCTGGGGCTTTCTGTCTGTACTTGTCTTTGGAAACTGCAAACTTGGCCAAACTAAACAAAACACACATGAAAATGTCCCTCTGTTGGCTTCCTCAAGTCCTGAAAATGTGTTTTGAAGAGGAGGTGATCCTTTATCTTTTGTTCCAGGCATCCATAGCAGCGTTTTCATGAACATGAAAAACCCTTTGAGAGAGCACACCTTGTAAGGAGTGAGGAGAAAGGGGGGAGGAGACGCTGGAAGCGACAGAGCTGAAGAACTGACATGCTGGAACAGTGAATTATTCTCGCCATCCTGACTGGCCTGAGAAAAGTCTGCTGTCTTCTCTCTCTGCCCTTTTATTTTCCACAGACATGTACCAGCCCTCTTTGGCTTGCAGATATAAATGTTTAAAAAGCAACTGCACTGTCTCATCAATCTAAGAGTCAGTTGCCATTATGGTGGGCTACATGCATATTTGTCCTTGCTAATGGACACCTAAACAGGCATGGTGCTTCAGGGTCTCGTTCTCTGCTTTCCGCACATACAATGAAACATTCGTGTTTGTGTATGCTCAGACATGCACACTGGGGGAACATAAAGACAGTCTGCCCTCAAATTAAGACCTGTAGCTCCACTGCTGTTAATCCTTCCTCCCCCTCAGTGGAATACAGTGCCAGCGCGCTGCGTAGACCTTAATAATTGCACCAACGGTGAGCTGCAGTGAAATGTAGAACTCATAAGAAACCAAAGAGGCTAATAAGTCAGACGCCATGTGGATTTAGTGTACAGCACACAGCGTGATGGGATAGACAACCACATATTAGAAATGCCAAAGAAATTGTTCGAATCCATCAGAGGAAATGTGAGGAAGTCTGTGAGAATGGTAGAAGAAACAATAAATTGGAATGAGAATCCTAATTTTATTTGATGTAATAAAAATAAAATATTACATGCCTATATGCACATACAGAAAGTCATTATGTTACCAGTCTAAATTTAAAATGCAGTCACACAGATTGATATCAGATCATTTAAATATGATGATATGGGTGAGATTTGCTGTGAATGAGGTGGCTGTTAATAGCATTATGGAGAAAGTGAAAGAATGAATCGTGAGGACAGAAGAATCCCTCACATGACTTAAAGATCAATGAAAAGCACAGCCATAGATTTGTGCTTGCTGCGCTTGGCAGAAAGGCTGAAGGGAACTAATCTTTATGTCCATATTGAGTCTCATGACTCAGGACTGACAGGACAACTAGAAATGCTCTCATAGCCTCAAGACCACCTACAGGCACCAATGCCTTCAATACATTGTCTTCCTCCCTATTATAATTGCTATAGTCATAATAACATCACCATCAATATTTCGAGCATCAGCATCAATACTGTAATTTTTACCATCATCTTCATAATTACATCACCATTATTGTTACCATTACCATCATCCTCATCATTACATCACTATCACTATTGTCATATCACTATCATCACATCATCATTATTACCATAATCTTCATCATTACAACTAGTGATCGACCGATATTGATATTTTATAACCGATACCGATACCAATTATTTGCACATTTTGTGTGTCCGATAACCGATATGCAGAACCCTTATGCAGAACCGATATTTATTTACTGTTATAAAGTATATAAATGATTGAGTGAAGTAAGTCCATACTTCACTTTGGTTTTTCCTCCTTTCAGTCATCTTAAAAAAAGTGTTGAAAATTAGCAGTCTTTCATGTTAAATTTAATCTTCACATTACATTTTATTTAAAGCATCAACAGCAACACTAATATTAACAATAAGCAAAATAAATGTAGAAGGTCTAATGTTTTCAAATGGAGAAAATAAATAAAGGAAAGGAGTCATATCAACTTAATTTTAAACTACAGTTTTAGTAGGTTTATAAGCTGTTTAATAGCTACAGAGTCAAGAATAATTCACTGAATAATGTTAATTCACTGAATAATATTCTCTGGAATATTGAAATATAACAAACAAAACATTGTATTTTATTGAATTTCTCAACTGGAATGTTATATCAGAATTATTAATAATGTTTTTGTCTTCTAGATTATGAAATGCCTGCTGACAGCGCAGTTTATCTATGCATTTACACAGAACTATACTCAAACTGCGATCGCTCGTGGAGATAATAAATAATTAATTTCCATAGAGTTGTATCTATTTAGATGTTTATTAGCGAAATAATGGTTATATAGTAAATGTTAATACAATTTAGGGTGTTTTAAACAAGTGAATCTTGTTAAAAGTTACATGCGGTGGCCGTGCTGGAGCATTTCCTGAGCATCAACCCGGTGAGTGAACAGCAATATGAAAGTGGCTTCACGAGACTAATGATGAGCATAGACAACAGAGAGAGAATTCAGTTCAGCGCTTTTATTTCCAACATGCGATCATTCATGGCTGTATTATTTAACTCATGCAAAGTTACGTCTTTATTGGGAGAGGACTTGACGGATTATTTTACGTGACTCCGACTTCATGAGACGATGAGCATATAGACAACAGAGAGCGAATTAAATTTAGCACTTTTATTTCCAACATGCACCCATTCATTGCTGCATATTATTTAATTCACGCAAAGTTACGTCTTTATTGGGACAGGACTTGACGGATTATCTTACATGACTCCGTGAGTCTGTCTCCATTTCTTCGAGCCAAGCTGCATAAACTGCATATCAGGCATTTATGTAATACATATAACTTGTGCATTAATGGCTGTTATGTTAAATAAAATTTACTAACTAAAGCAAATCAAGTACCTGCATGCTGTTGTTGTCTCGTCTCCCCTCAGACACGCTGCAATGGCGATCCTGCGCGCAATTCTCAAAACATCCACAAGATGGCAGCGTTTATCAGTGAATCCGATATTACAAAACCGATATCCGATTATTGTAAAATGCTTAAATATCGGGAAAAATATCGGTAAATCGATATATCGGTCGATCTCTAATTACCAAAAAAAAAAAAAAAAAAAAAAAAAAAAAAAAAACAAAAAAATCCATATCTCATATCACCATCATTACATTCCACCAGTTGCTACCATCATCCTCCTTATTGTATCATTACCATCAACTATAATTTTTGTCATATCACTATAATACCATCACATCACCATCATTGTTACTAGCATCATTGTCATCATTATCATTATCTTTATCATTACCATCATTATCATTGTTGTCATATCACCATCATCATTACATAACCATCATTGTTACCAGCATTGTTACCATCACTATCATTATTGATATATCACTATCAAAATTGTCACCATTATCTTTATCATTACTTCACCATCATTGTTAACAGCATATTATTGTAACCAGCATCATCATTACTGTCACCATTACCATCATCATCATTACCATCAGTATCACTATTGTCATATCACTATCATCATCACATCATAATTACCATAATCTTCATCATTACATTACCATCACTTTCATCTCCTCATCGTCACCATCATTACATTACCACCATTACTACCGTCATCATTATTGTCATCATTACCATCACTATCGTCACTGTCATATCACTATCATCATATTACCATCATCATCATTACATCACCATAATTGTTACCAGCATTATTGTCATCATTATCATCATCATCCTCATTATTACCACCACTATCTTTATTGTCATATCATTATTACCAGCATGGTCACCATCATCATTATTGTCATATCACTACCAACATGATACAATCATCTTTATCATTACTTCACCATCAGTTAACAGTTTTATCATCATTGTCAACATTGCATCACTATTATTGTAACCTTGCTGCTATCATCACCATCATCTTAATCATTACATCATCATCACCATCATTCTCATGATTACCATAATCATCTTCATTATTACTTTATCATCAGCACTGTCATCATTACCATCATCCTCATAATTACTGTACCAGCACTTTTATTGTCATCTTACCATCATCAGCATAACATTATTATCTTTACTGTCATCATTACCATAAGATCTCACTATCACCACTATCATTGTCACGTAATCATCAGCACTACCATCACTATCATCATTATTATCTTCAACAGCATCAGCACTACCAACATAGCAATAAGTACAGTTAAATGTTCATGCACACTCTGTACCTGTATTTCACCCAATCATTGTTCTGGTCAGACAGAGCGCAGCCACACCACCCTCATCTGTCAATCAATTCAGGCTGGATAAATGATGTATGAAAGAAGCTGAAAGAACACTTTATCGTTCATATCCAGCTGTTAGCCCATCCTTTCATCCCCTGCTGTGCTGGTATTTTCATGTCTATGTGTGTGGGAGTGATAGAGAGTGTTAGTTCTTAAGACCTGTCCATCTGCAATGCTACATTTCCACCTGCAAAAAATCCTCACAGGGATGATATTACACTAAAACCTTTTTATATATATATATATTTCACACAATAAACACAGACCTGAGTGACATTCTGACACAAAGCATTGGTTATGGCACAAAGAGGACCACCAAAGGAAAAATCAATCGGAAAGGTTGTGTTTTTAAGAGGGACACACTCCACATTCCCATACATGTTCCTCTCAACTTCAGCAGAAATCTCAGAGGGGGCAGTTGGCGGCAGCAGCAGGCAGACCTAAACTTACAATTAGATGCCCCTCTTTATAATCCAGCATTTTCAGGATTCTCACTCCGCAGCAGTGTGCTAATGAGAAAATGTTTTGGGTTATTTTTAGTGTGGCTAAAATCCTCTTAAATCTGACCTCTTTGATCTGTGATGACAGTGGTCTAAGAGCACTCTGAATAATTTTTTTAATTTCCTTAAGGTACAGTACACGGGGGATTCACTTGCACTGCTCCTGTTGTTTTAATAACCAATGCACTAAAGGAATTATACAAATCTAACGATAATGCCACAAACACACCCAAAAAAACACTATTTGCATGGTGCAATTCATAATGTTGCAGGCCGATAAGAGTGAAGGTGGATATGTATAATGCTTTTCTCCATTATCTGATGAACTAACACTGCCATGACTGACAAACAATTTACCCAAACATCTCTTTTAAATAAAATTCTGTTTACCACCTGCTTTCTGAGTCACAGACCTTTGAAATATCACATGGAAAAGTCCACCCCACATAGTGTTGGAGTAATGGAGTGCCTACAACAGGGACAAATTAGATGCACAAACACAATCATGCACAGCTGCATGCATGCATACTGTTATCATATCAATATAACTTTCTATTCATTGAATTGAACTGATTTAAAGTATCCTGCTCTGGGCACACAGCAAGAGACTGTGTAAGCTCTGCTTGTAGATGTTCACTGAGGTGCCACTGTTTATTAGTTGTATTGTCATTATTGTTGAGACAGTTTAATGGAGCCACCTGTGGGCAGCCCTGACTCATCTGAGTGGAGAGCTAACAAGCCACTATTAGCCATGCTATTCTTGTAATGCTCTATTGTCCTGCATGGTATATCAGACCCAGTCCTTTACTAACAGGCATAATAGATATTTAGAAAATTGCTATTAAAATTTAAATACATAAATATGGAAAAATCTGAAAAACAAACATTTATGCACATTTACGTGATTCATTGCAAAAGTCTTCTATACTTCAACCATTTTAGTTTTTCCCCATCATGATTAAATTATCTCTAAATTGTAAAACAAATGTTAACACTCATAATTTAATCTAATGAAGTCGAGCAGACTTGTTAGAATCACTATCCTTTCCACTAATTTTTTTCTCATTATGGATTATTTATTTGTTTACTACATTCTGTTCTTTTGTAATTATTAGCAAAACATGATCCATCAATTTACTTATTAATTTAATGTTGTAACACAGACTGTCCTCGGCCTGTGGTGATGATTTGCTGTTTGACAGCTGCTGCTTTTTTGATTTTAATCTCTTGTTACTCATAATGACCAGCCAGATTGTGTGGTATGATCCTCTTGTCTGGCTGTCTGGGTAAACAGAGTGGTTTGATTTAGAAGGTAAATCCATTACTATGGTCTGTCAGCCACTGTTGCCAGGCAGGATGGAGCCGTTCTGAAGTTACTCAAGCAAGCGAGACTTGAGTCTTCACAGTCAAACGTCGTAAGTTACCTCACATGCTTGGATGGAATCAAACATATATCAAAGGTGGCTTTCATCAATGCAGAACCAACTGAAGGGTTTTGAAGAGGATGAAGTCATCTGATAAATTGTGGCATCGCACCTACATAAACCATAACTGATGCATTTTTTCTGGATTATATCTCAAGGATTATGACTAGCTCTCTGATCAACATATAGTGACTTGTAACTCTGTGTTAATATGTACACTGTCTGAAGAATATGTGAGTGGTGGTTTGTCATGCAAAACTCACCTCCTTGAGTTTTTTAGTGCACTGCTATGCATTTCTATGGTTGTTCTGGGTGGTTACTTCCTTGCCCAAGTCAAAAGTGCCTATCGTCTCTATTAAGCCCGAAGCCCGGACAGAGCAACATGATCCCATTGATTTTCAAAGGAGAGTTGGTGACTTCCGATGACACTAGTTTGTGATTATGATTCGTCTGTAAACAAATACATGGATATAATAAAATGACATGTGGAAAAGAAACTGTCGACACTCTTAGTGAGTTTAATTCATACATAGCTCTTGATAATTACATGATGCAGATTAGAAATAATGTAGTTCACATTGAAACAATTTCCTCTGTATAATGATTATTACTGGGGACAGGAAAAGTGATTATTTGTCTAATTTAAATGACATTTCGAAAGTGTTGGCAGTATGAGCAAGTTTAAACTGTATATTGATAGATCGCTCATCGGGTTAACGATTTAATACATGTAACGAATCAGCTCATGAGGAAATATGAATAATTAACCATAACTAGTTATAATTAATTATTCATATTTTAGATCCGCTGTAGATATTTAGCTGACCTCTCAGGGTCAAACGTCTTGTCAATTCTAAGAACGTTAATTCCTGGTTAAGGGAAATAACTTTCTAACTGTAAAATGCTACTCAAAGCATGTAGCAAAAATCTGCATGATTAAGGGACTCCAGTTATAAGCAAACAATGAACACGTCAAGTGTGATACAAGAAAGGTTTTATTAACTACATAAACACCTAAACTAGTCTAACAGACTACATAAACATAAACTGGTCTAAAATACATACACATCACACACACACCACACCCATACAGTTGCGTTATAGGAAAGGGTAAAGTTTAAACGCAGTACAGAAAGATGGCATAAGGAATGAAAATTTATGGAACCATTGCAATTCTTTTTTTTTGTTATTCAGCAGATCTACAGCCTGAAGGGAACATCAGTTTCTTAGTTCAAACACATCTTTGTAAAAAGGAGTAACTGATACTTAATATATCAATTAAATCGACTAAGTTTGATAATTGCGAGTCTGTCTGAAAAAGATTCCCGATGCAATCTTAAGGCCCAATATCTTTGCTGAAGTTGGTTGAGGGAAAAGAACCAGTTTGAGTCAGAGTAACTTGAAGAATGGAAAGGACAAGGCCGAAAGGCCTGGCATGAGCTTAGCGGTTTCGGAAGAGCGGTTTGTACTCACAGCCTCTGAATTCCAAACAACACACCGAATGGGCGGGGGGTCACATGGTGTGAGGCCTTTAAGGTTGGAGAAGATCTCCGCCTTTCAAGATGGGCTTGTCCAATGAGGAAGTCCGGAATCTTAAGTGGGGGTTCTGAGATACTGGGGCGTTTTTATGGCCCTTTGTTTGAAAGCATGGTAATTTGCATATGAAGCTTGTGTAAAAATTATTAAAGACTCTTAGAACACTAATATGTTGCGTAGGTGTAAAAATACAATATACATTCTCAATTAGATCATACGAATACGAATTCATAGATACTAAACAAGGTAAAATTACATATAGTGAAAAGATGACAGTAATGGGTTCCCCTCATAAGCATGCCTAAAATAGTCAAAAAATATCAAAGACAAAATACACAATGACAATAATATACCCAATGACCTGAAGGATCATGTGTGTTCATTCAAAGAAAGGTTTTCCTATTAATTAATTAGCAAAGAAAAGTCCTTCCCTTGTGGATTTTCCTTATGGGCAAGGAAGCGATTTTCTTCACCTAAATTCCAGGAGGTCGTAAATGTAACGGCTGTGTCCGGCATTGCTTCTGGAACAGGGGTCTGTTCGTTCCGGGGGTGTTACAGGTATTTTTAAATATAGCTAACACAATAATATGTGTGTTGAGTGTCCAGACGGCTACATACACTAGACTGATGTAGGACTAGCCCTGCTCATCCAAGGGCCCGCCGTCACACTTTTTATCTATATATATATATATATTTACACAACATTCTCCAACAGCAGAATGTTGTCTCCCTCCCTCCTTCACTATAAGTAGCCTATATAGGACTTTTCATCCATTTAACTGTCCAACATGTAAAAACCACAAGTCTGATCACTTAGAAAAGTAATAGCACCCCTCTCTTCAACAGCTATGGTTAATAATCCATGCACATAACTACACCATTACGTCTCTTCATTGATGACCATTCAAAAGTAACCATGTATCAGTCCTGGTGCTATAGGAAACACTGAATGACATCCCAGAAGTCCAGCATGTCCAAGATCTCCACATTTCCACATGTTCATACAGTACTACTTTTTTAATGGAGAATCACATTTGTGATTGGAACGTGTATGATAAATCACCTTCCTCTCTATCGGACCCACTGAAAATAGCTTTCACAGACCGGTTGCTGGCATCTGCTCTTACCTTACTGAATGCCCAGGAGTTTAATTAGCATTGGAGCCACCTGGATCTCTCTATGGAGTGAACATCTGAAACAAAAACAAATTCAGGTAGAAAAACAACCTGTTACTGCCTGCTGCTTTATCACGCCGGAAAACACGAGAGGGAAGGAGGGAGATCGAGATGCACATCTGCTTGAGTTTAATAATACCTTTGTTTTACAGGTCTGTTTCATCAAACATACACAGTTATTCTGTTCTGTAACACGCATGCAGACACTTCTTCCTCCTACACAGCATGTAAATTAATGGTTACGGGTAACAGCAGGTCTGTATAAGGTGGAGATGTTTCTGAGTGTGTGTGTGTACGGGGTCAGAGCAGGAAAGGGGAGTGTCAATGTGTGTGTTCACCCCGAGGCTGTGTGTACTGTCAGCATACACTCTTAAAAACAACACGGAGGAAATTAATGGAGGTGGAAATGAATTATCTCTAAAAACGATTGGCCAGACTTCACAGCCAGGTTACCAGGAGCTGAGGGAGTCCATTCTTCCTACTGAGGAAAAAACTCTAAAGCACACAGAAACATATACACTGACAGTTAGTGTAATAACAGGAGAGGAGAAATGAGATGGTTCAGCCTGTAGTTAAAAAGCTGAGAGATCACACTGATCGCTTTCACTCTCTCAATTTCTGACAGTGCACAAATTGGATAGGTGTTATAGCACATGTGTGTGAAAACACCTTTCTCTGTCTGTCTCTCCCTTTGCTGATAAGTGTTTGGTGTGTGAATTCACCTGTGGTAAGGCGAAGGAGGAATCAACAGGAAAGTACACTTGTTGAGTGCAAGAAGTGTCAAATTTAACTGTGTAGGTAATGAAACCACTGGAGAATATGCAGTGGCCACAGAAAGTATTTGAACGCTGATGCTACCCTTTCAAAAATAATTCCACAAAATGGATTTAGTTCAGGCTTTTTTTTTTTTTTAAACTGGTATCCGGGGACCCTCAGTGGATTGCAAGGGGTTTCTAGGTGGTCTGCAGAAAATGTAAGAGAAAAAATGCCGTACAAAGTCTCATTCGGAATTGTAAAATTTGTGATGTAACAGAAGTTGCGACAGATAATTTTATTGTGGTGTACATCTGAGTGAAACAGATTATATAAAAATTAAAAACAATGTCAAGAAGGACATTTTTGTTGATTGGATGGAGGCAGATCTAAAGGTGAGCTTGCAGTCAACTGTAAGAAAGGGGCAGAGTTCAAGCAGACTAAATGATTGGAGAAGTTCTGCATATATCACCAGAAAGAAGTCTGTTGTTTCACCGGAAGATTGAATTACATAGCATATATACATTAATAACATTTTGATTAAAAAAAATAAACATATGCATGTTCACAGTAGGATCAGTAAGACTCACTAAGAAAATAGGGTTAGTTTCCATTTCATGCTGACTTAACATAATAATTTTAAATAATGATACATGTTTAATACAGTATTTTAAACACATTTACTAAATGCCATTTAATATTTACTGAATCATGAAAGTTAATTTATTCAATTTACAGTTATAGCTTTAAATAGTAGACCATTTTTAAAGGTTTATACATCAAACACTACAAAACATGCTATCAACTTTATATAAAGTAAATATTCATCAATGTTCAAATCTTTTTCCATTACTTTAATCATTTGCTTTAGAAAATAGTGACATTATAAAAAACAATTATTTAATTTGGGAAACAACATGTTGTATTTATAATATGCAACTTAATATCTTTCTCACATCATATAAATGAGCCTTTTCAAACTAAATTATATAGCTGCCATTATATTTTAAGAAGGTGGTTGCAAGGAAAACAATTTTGGGGTAATATGTAATTTAATTATTAAGATTTTAATTATAAAAATAAAAGATACAAATGCATTATTACTATGATTCCTTTTCATTACTACAACCACTAAAGTAAATGCATTTTTTTTTCCATCAGTAATTCCTGCTCCTGAGGGGGTTGTTATTTTGCAGTTTATAGGACCAGGCATGCAGCGCTCCATTCCCTGGCTGAGACACCACCACAGAGATGGAGAGACAGGGGGACCAAACCACAGAGCTCAAATACCATTCCAGAGCAATCACACACAGTGTCTTTACTCTGCATACTGGAACTCATGCAACACACCACCTGCAAACACACACATTCACACGGGCTAAACGAAGGGCTTCAATAGGCTGTGATTGATAAAACATGTCTCGCAGTGCTTACTCACTGAATGAACCTGAGAGAGAAGGTAATGATACCCCTCGATACCAACTGGAGCTGGCAAAGCCGCCCTCTGGGTAACGGGAATGTTTTCCTCTTGTGTTCCCATGGCCTTGGTCAAGCAGTGGAATGTTAAAAATTAAGCCCATTAAAAGGTGGGGAAAGTACTGGGTGAGGGATAGGTTTGTGTGTGTATGTGTACTGTACTCTGAGGGACAATAAGTAGGTATCCAAACTCTGTTGAACCTTTGCTGTTTTCTCTAGTTACAGTACATAAATACACATAGCCAAAAACCTGCCATTCTGTAAAGGCCTTTAAATATTCTGTAAACAAGACTAAAAAGAGATGTGTGTCATCAGCAGAACTCAAGGACCGACAGCACTGTACAACAATATATTTAAAAGCATTTATATGCAATGTATAGATTTTGAATGTCTGCTAGTTAGTTATGCTACTAGTTATGTGTGATCTTTTAGTCTATACAAATGTGCATCACTTTAAACAGTTGTCACTGTACAATGATTTTATATAAAATTAAATGTTATATTGTTGTAATCATTCAATAAACAAAAAGTTAATACTGACTTGCATTTCAGACGTAGGCTAAATCAAACAGAAATCCGTTGCCACAGAAGCCACTTCAGAATCTCGACAGAAGTAGCTGGACACCCAGGTTTTTTTATGCAAACTGTTTTATGAATAATGTGAATTCGGACAATCTTTCTCTTATACGTACGCATACTACAGGGAAACAGCCTTATTAGGACGCTGTGTTTGTCTGTTTTTTTACGCAAATGAAAATAGTTTCAAACGAAGCCTGTTCCTCTCCAAAAAACACAGCATAGTGATGTTTTGTTCAGAATTTTAAATGATTCAATTTCACACATACAGTCTTTACTGGTAAAGACTGGTTAAGAGATCATGTGTGAAAAGGACCTTTTCAAAAATAACGGGAAATTTGTTTTCAGGCAATTACCGGTAAGTGGTAACATTGCAGTAGACTCTAAGTATCTGGTAATGTGCTCTGTGTGAACGCAGAACAAGATTACCGGTAAGAGCCAGCGGCGCAAGGTAGGCGTTAAGAACGCGGGACCTCAGACGTATACTGGGTCAATCATACATTATTACATTAATATGGCAAACTGGGATAGAGATGTGGTCGTACAGAAAAAAATAACCATTACAACAACAACTATCTTAGTCCAGTCACATCACCCTCAACCATTAAATGCAGTGCAGTCATAATTACCTATTACAACAACAACACGTTAAACATGATTTAAGGGGTCATATGATGCGATTTCATTCACTTTGGAGTGTTACAAGCTCTTGGTGCATAAAGAAGATCTGTAAAGTTGCAAAGACTAAAGTCTCAAATCCAAAGAGATATTCTTTATAAAAGTTAGAAGTCAGCCACACCTACCTAAAACTGCTCGTTCTAACACGCCCCCAACATGTCTATGTCACGATGTGGGAAGATTTGCATAAACGCCCAAATGTTCACGCAAAGAAGAAGGCGTAACTTTTATCCTCGCTGTAGAATTGTTGCTGCCGCCATGTCATGAAGAAGTTGTGCGTTTCGTTGGAGACGCTGTGAAACTACTTTGTTTGGCCTTCCAGAAGAGGATGATATTTGCTTCGTCATGCCTGGAGCTGATCCGTGCTGGTCGCTGAGGAAATACATCAACTTAGCGCTGTGGTAGCGCCAGATCGGCTTCACAGGGGCCGAAGCGAGTCCTACGGGGTCGTCAAGTGGTTGCCGCAAGACCGAGGATGTTCCTTAGTCGAAGCAGGGCCGCGCGTTTTATGACAAGCCCCACCGCCTTCGCATTACTCTTAGCCCGCCGGCTCCGCTCACTCCTAGGCCACCTCTGCTCATCTAGCCTGCACTGTGTGATTCGTTGTGAAGCGAAACTACTTTGTTTGGCCTTCAAAAAAAGAGGACACGACTAGAAATCAGTAATTAAGTTGTATTTACAACACTGTTCCCGAACAGTTTAACCCAAATATTCAGATGTGTCCAGAGCATTTTTTTTGGAGGACTGTTTCCTGATCCTGGGAGGGTAGACTACAATGCGGCTGTTCTGACTCACAGACTGTAAGTACGTTTCATTATTTAAAGGATTTGCCACTGATGATTCAACTGATGATTCGAGTTTTGGGCAGTGTAGAGTAGCACATGTTTGTCATTTCTCCGATCACAAATAAAGAACGGTTTTGTGTTAGCGGCGGCTGCAACACAATGCGTAAAAAGTGGACAGAATAAGTCCTTATAATCCGTAATCTAGGTGCCCACTGGATGCAACAAAATGCATCGTCATAATGTGTTTTAATGTTTTTGTTCATCGGCTCGGGGACAGGGATCACAGTATGGTTAAGGGGCGGCAATTTAAACACACGCTTGAGGTGTTCGGCCAATCACAATGCACTGGATAGCTGGGCAATCAGAGCACACCTCGCTTTTCAGACCGATAAGCTTTGTAAAAATCGATGCGTTTCAGAAAACCGGGGCATAGAGGAGAAACAATAATGTACAGTATGTGGAAATTAATGTGTTTTTTAACCTTAAACCGCATAAACACATTTCATTACACCAAATACACAAAATAATGTTCTTTTTAGCAACATCATATGACCCCTTAACTTAATTAATGGACTAAGTGCATTTATAGCCTACATTTACAATATGCTCTAAAGAATGAAAATCTATGCAAATCTATGTTGAGGCCACAGACTGCGTCTCTAACGTCACATGATAAACAATAACAGCAATTAGCAGTAAAATTATACTAAAAGACTACGTGATATAAAGTTGTTGATATTTAACATATATCACAATGCACAGTATTAACTATAATAACGACATACATGTCAAACTGACGGTAAACAGAAAGTGCTGCGTCATCCAGTCATTTAATGGAGAACAGTAGGCTAACGCAGTAATCGGTAGATGATCTAAATAATATTACAAACTAGGGATGCACCGATACCAAATTTTTCAGAACGAGTTCGATACCGATACTTTAATTTTTTTTGTATTCGCCGATACCGATACCTGTGTTTTCACAGCATTATTTTTTTTTAAATATTGGGTACATAAACAAAATAATAATAATAATATGAATCATGTTAGTTGGCTTCATTTAACAAACAGATATTACCTTTAGTTATTTCCACACTTAATTATAGGCTACCTGTTAAAATGTATTGTATATGCTTTTGTTACTTTCACTGTTCATTTGAATGGTGCATTAGAGCTGCTCCATTGCAGCAGCTAAATACCGTAATCACAAAACGTTTTCCTAAAATAATGCAGGGAACCACATTATATGAGTACACGCGTACTATTTTGGTGATGCAATTTGCGTCACGCACAGTGTACATGGACCCTCGCATACGAGTGAAAAACCCAAGTATACTTTGGCCTTTAAAGCAAGCTAAACATGCGCATGAATATTGAATGTTTAACATTAGAGTAATGACTACAGTGAATGCATCGACATCCCTTAATCTCTAATAACTCCATTCTACTCTCTGTTGTTCTGTTTTCAGTGTTTCTTTTTCGGACACAGCTTATGGTAACACTGTGACGGGTATAGCCTTTGGTATCGGGGCATTTTAATGAGTATGAGTACAGGAGCTTAGTATCGGGCCGATACCGATACCAGTATCGGTGCATCCCTATATACCATTATTTTCGTCACAATCAGGGGTGGCGATAGGGGTGGGCTAAGGGAGCTGAATTAAGCCCAGAATGTTTTTACTATGCACATGTTCGAATCATCACTGAGTTTTCATGCACATTAAAATCATTTCTATTAGCACCGCAGATTTGCTCTCTGTACATCCAAGAGTGTCTGCTTGCATTGTCATTCACTCCCGAAAAGACCCGCCCACTGAGGCTCGTACTTCTGATTGACATGTAAACTGGCCAACCAGCGATAAAAAGTTACAGCAGCTGCTTCAGGTGTCTAACTTATTGCTTTCTACGATTTGTTATTTTTGCAATTAGGTTATTTGTAAATTCTGTCATTAATTACTCACCCTCATGTCGTTCCAAACCCGTAAGACCTTCGTTCATCTTTGGAACAAAAATTAAGATATTTTTGATGAAATCCGAGAGCTCTTTGACCCTCCATAGACAGCAAGGTAACTATCACACAGTCAAGGCACAGAAACGTAGTAAGATCATTGTTAAGTTAAAATGGTCCATGTAACATCAGTGGTTCAAACTTAATTTTACAAAGCTACGAGAATAATTTTTGTGCGCAAAGAAAAAAAAATAACGACTTTATTCAACAATTCTTCTCCCCTGAGTTACCATCTACTTCATTAAATTGGTAGTTACCTCACTGTCTATGGAGTAATGACATCTTATAGACTTCCATTGTTTCTGTTCCAACTACAAAATATCAAAGTTTGCCTCTCACTTGGTTACAATACACTTCACACAAAAACACACTGCCTTCAGTTAGAGGATTTTTTTTCTCTGTGTGTGTCATCTGTCAAATATTTGCATTTCAAATGATAATTTCTGTGTTGCTTATGTTCAGGAAATAATTGGCAATCTCTCTTTGCAGAGTCAAATATCGGTCTCCTTCCTTCCAGCCATTCTGCGTTCACTCTGCTTTTCCTTTCTTCCTCTGGTGGAAAAAGTGCCTGCCCAGACTTTGATGTCCAATCCAACTATCTGAAGCGAACACTAATAAAATAAAATATCACATTATTGCAATTACAAAACTGATCTAGCAGCCCGTTCCTCTGTCTTTCACTGTCTCTTATTCACACACTCAAATATTTATACACACAAGCCATATCATTTTCTCCCAGTGAGACGTGAATTTGATTATCTTCTGAATAGATAATAATCACCAAAGATGATTTATAACGTCATTATCGATGAAGGCATTTTTACAGCATCAATATAATCATATTTCAAAAAGTCCATTCCCCAACAACAACCAAATGTCCAACTTTCACCAACAATATACAACGATCAAAACATCCCGAATAATTATTTTCAAAACAATCACTGTGTGGAAAGCGAGAGAGAAAACCTTTTTACAGAAATGTAATTTGATTTTGCTGGAGGCAGATGAGTCAGAGGCTTTCGCAGTGTGGCAGGAGAAAGACTGACTGCGAGCAGCCTGCAAAAGACATCTCTAATTTTCTGACAGTCATATGATTGGCCATTTTTAACCTGCCTTCACCCACTCCCACATCTCCTCATTTGCATACAGGGGAATAATAACCCAGAAATGTGAGGCTACAGAAACAATATGATGGGTGGAGTTGATTTCACCTTGGCTACGAAACATAATTGCGGCATGAAGGGAAACGTGAGACGTAGGAAGTCCCGTCTGATCTCAGCAGCAGTTTGCATGCTGCTGCCAAATACCTCAACGGCGGCAGACAGCGCTTTGAGTCGAGGTTAACACCAGCTTTCATCAACCCAAACATGCCACTTATGGTGTTTAAACAACCTTAATGGAAAATAGCATAGGTCCTTCTCCACACGCCCATTTGAAGTGGGCGGTTGGTGGGCACTTGGTATTGACAATCTCCCTAAAAGGGGAGGGGGGTGCTGTAGGAGGGAAACAATGACAGGTTGTTGCTTAATTTTGTTCAACATGATGGTAAATCTGTTGTTGGGTAGATATTTACAAGAGCTGAAGCTAAACGGTTCTTCTGAGTAAAATAGGAACAGCTGCTCTAAGACGGTGATAAACAAGCACATGCTCACAAAATGAACTCAAAGACATTCTCCCTCAAGAAGATTCTGGAACGTTTTGGTTCTGGAACATGATAAAATAGAAGATCTGAAAGCAGGTGTGGAATCTTTTCACAGAAATATTATACAGACTGGGCATGGTCTTTGCCATCACATATTCCAATCCAAATGAATTCAGTGTGGAGAAAGACAATGAGAGAGTCAGACTTCTTTCCTTTTAAATCCACAAAAAGGCAGTATATTAAATTAGACTTGGACTAATTTTGTTTCTCAGTAAGACAGTTTAAATAGAGAAAATATTTCTCACTGTGACTGTGTTGTGTATCACAGTCAGGCTCAAAGCTGTTTTGAAGTAGTCTCAGCCTCGGATTCCACACTCTTTACGTTCACTAAACGTTCAGCATTTAGCTGCTCATATGAAGCAGATTAGAGGGGTTAGGTATGTTAAAGATATTCAAGAGTTTTCTTTGAGGCACTCAGTTGAATGTAAAAGTGATGTTTACCTACAAGGATACGGAAAAATTTCATTTTCTAAGCTTGGCCGACCCTTTGGGGGGACACAATAAGCATAACATTTCTCAAGAGCAATTTTTGAAGGGGACACAAATAATACAGCTAAAATTGTACTTGTAAGGATATGTATACACAGAGGAATGACTATTAGTGCAGCAGGGAGACCGTGCCAAATTAGACAATGCTGCCTTCACAGCTATCGGAAATGTCCTATTTCCCACTTATGAAGTCGTGATTACGAGCTTGTAATATTCAAGTGCTTAATATAATGGAAAGAATAAAATGTAGCATCCCATTGCTTGACTATCATATCACCGTGCTACACATGCAGTTTGCTGACAATTCTGGAATTTCGGTCAAATACATGCTTATTTCACTGCTTATAAAACATACAACATGCTTCGAATGATTATTCATATCTAGCCTTTAAATACACTACTTTAGCGACAGGACAAGGGGATGTAAATATAGTTGTTGTGAGAACAGCATTGACAGCAGCATAATGGTTGTCCCTTCCACCATGTTTAAAGATTATGACCCGCCCAGCTCGGAAACTCTGGTATCAAAATTATTTCTGAATTTCCCAGTAGTAAATACAACTTGAGAGGCGTTCACGTCTAATTTCCGATTAGGAAACTCGTATTTACGATAATTCCGATAGCACGTTGAAGACAGCATTTCAAAGCTGTGTGGCGCACAGTGGGTACAGGACAGCGCTCGTGTCCATTGTAGACATTACTATCCGTCACAGTGTTGCCAAGACCGCGTTTTTTCCGGGGAATTGGGCTACCTTTGCCGCGGGTTGTTTTTCATGTCCGCGGGTTGAAGCGAGCCCAATAAACCGGGCATACACTGTGCAAGTTTTTATTCGGCGTAAGATTAAAGGGGAGGTTGATTGACAATTTCACTTTAATGTTAGTTACGTGTAATGTGCGTTTGACATTAACCAATGATCTGCAAGTACGAAGCTGAAAGTTCAATGCAATGGGGATATCGTCTTTTAAAATTTGGCATTAGATACCTACAAAACGAATGGTGGGACGACCAACAAGTTACTTCCGGGGTCCGTTTACGGCAAGAACCAGAGATTTACATAAAACCCGCCTCCTCCCCTCCCTCTCCTCTCCCCGACCTTTCAGGTGAACACGCGCAAAAGGGGGCGAGGCCATCGCGCCGCTAGAGAAGAGGAAGAAAAAACTAGAGGTGCATTAAAAATCTATTCATATATGAATCACGGTTCTTTCTTCTAATGATTCTAATGGATTCACGAGTTTCAAAATCAATGTTTTAAAGCAGTGGTTCTTAATACTGTTCCTCGTGTCCACTGCTCTGCACACGCTCTGCATCTCTCTCTCCCTCTCTCTCTCCATTCTCTCATTCAGGCGAGTGAATACACTTATTTTCACATATTATAGCTATGAGAAGCGTTATACATGGACGCGCATGCGGTTGCCGAACTGTATTAAAGCTTTAATCAGAATAAAAACGTATATTAAAACAGAAGCAGTAGCATTTACAAATAAAAGCATATCTAAAAGTATGAGACAACAAAAAACAAAAAACATAGGCCTACCATTAAAAGCCGCGCTTGCACAGGTTCTGCACATCCTCTTCAATTATGTCCTCTGCTTCTCAATCGGGCTCAAAAAGATAAGCAGGATCAACGTGACTGTGTACTACAACCAGAGAGGGGGAGGTGTGCGCGCTAGAGGCGGTTTAGCCATTCACAACCACACTGGGCAAGCTAATCAATCAGAGCCCATCGTGTGTTTCTGAGGGAGGGGCTTCATAAAAACAGGAAATAATTGAGGCGTTTGTTAGAGAAGGGACAGATTGGTGTGGAACAAAGGTAAATTATGTGAAAAAAAATGTGTTTATTTAAAAACAAAGCATTAACACATGTTAGACTGCACCCCATAACACAATCAAGCCTAGAAAAAACAGTCAAACAACACCTCTAAACGGTTAAGTCTATTTGCGCAAGTGCGCTGTGAGGGAAAAAGCCCATTTTTAGGGCAGTCCGTCGTGGCTCGCTTCAACTGTGCATACCCTCATACGGGCGGACCAAAACTTTCTGCATGTCAGAAATTCATCCGACGTCCGAGCCTGTCGGGAGGACATCGGATTCTATCCGACTCATTCACGTCTTCATCTGAGTCAATCTATTGGATTCATTGAATTTTGAGACTTTCGATCCCCCTTTGGCCTGGCCCTATGCCACACACACACACACACCGCCGCGATCAGCCACAGCTTGAATACTAGAAAATCGCCGATCACTAGATGGGACTAGCCCAGTACATGGCGCATTCCATGAGTACGGTTTTATGGAATGGTAAGTGTTTCTTGTTCTTTTGGTTTGGTATTTCATATACCGTGAACATAATAAAGATGTTTTATTTAAACTTTTTTAACTTAACTGGTTTAAGACACAGAATAGCTTAATAATTTTGCACAACACGAACTTTGGGACGGTCCTGTTTTTTTTTCTGAATTCAACGGCACGTTGTCCAGATATTCGTCTTGTATTATTTTATATTAGCAAACATGTATGCAGTACCTCGATAATTGTGCGTGCCATTTAATCATTTTGAGTTCTATATCATACAGATATTTTTAGCGCCAGAAGCGATTTTTTACGGGGGACCACAGAAATGAGATAGTGTGGAATAAGTTTTGAGTACGCAATGCGAGCGGGTTTGTTATGAGAAACCTGGCAACCGTCTCAAGCAGGTAACGGTCTTATTACCAACATAGCGAAAGCATTACATTAGCCGATAAAGAGAAAATTATCACTTTATCCGATGTTTAAGTGAATAAAATATCCTTGACAGCCTTACTTACTGGACTTCATCAACTATTGGCTTTGTTCTCTCTCACGGACTTGTGTGTGTGTGTGGGTGATGTATAAGAGGAAAGCAGGCATTTGGACCAAATTACTGTGAGGCAAGGGAGGGGGAGACTCAAAATTTTTCTTAACTTGAAATGCATTTTGCCCCGTTTGTGTTGTTTTACTACCTACACAATTATTTA
The DNA here is from genome assembly GCA_018155175.1 of Sinocyclocheilus anophthalmus. Lineage (NCBI taxonomy): Eukaryota > Metazoa > Chordata > Actinopteri > Cypriniformes > Cyprinidae > Sinocyclocheilus > Sinocyclocheilus anophthalmus. Next base: position 23,852 of record JADLZN010003076.1, read on the forward strand.
AAGTATAAAACAATGTTATTTACAATACACAGACTGGTTTTAATCATATTTTTAGGGGGGACAACCCTCAGATGAGGGGGGGGGAGGGGATTCCCGCTATGATAAGGCGGTATGTACACCAAGCAGCGCTGCGTCACACACGCGCTGTGTCAGGCATTACAGGCAAGATTAAAGAAAATGAAAATGTTCTGAATACAGTCGATTCCTTCAGAATCAGTACTAATAAAAAAACACCCGCACTGCGTTTTTGATTTTGAAACATGCAGTGCTCATCATGTTTATTCAACTAAGTCAACGCCTTTTGGAAAACATGACGGTCAGTTTTGATATTGTGGCGGGTTGCTACAAATAAATCAATGTATGGGAAACACTGGGTTGCATCCCACAGCACAACAACCTGAGCCCAACTTCAGTTTACTCATCACCTTAACGTTAACTGCGTTTGTAGTCAGCGCCATAGCCACAAGCCAAAGCGAAGCGATAAACAAACACAGACCGGAAGTTAACTTCGGGACAGGCGCGTGCATTTGCTGATTGGAATGAATTGAAACTAGAGTATATAAGCATAATGGAAATTCATCATCAGTTACACTAAATAAACCCCAACAACATGTGGCTTGCATAATGATGGCTGATGCTCACGATACCACTTTGAGCAGTTCAACACAATGTACTTACCCAAATAAATTCAAAATTTTCATTAAATATTGATTTGATTAAAAAAAAATGATGTGGGACGAAAGAGACCATGTAGTAAGAGGAGAGGAATGACAATTATACAGTTTTGTGGATGTGAGTCTCATTTTCACCACACACCCCACACACACACACACCACACACACACCCACACACCACACACACACACACACAGTTTACATTTGTGAAAGTGGGGAATCCATAGGGGCCGTAATGGTTTTTATACTGTACAGACCGTATATTTTATTGCCCTTTACCAACCCTACCCCTAAACCTACCCCTTACAGGAGACTTTGTGCTATTTCAGATTTTCAATACACTCCATTCTGTGTGATTTATATGCGTTTTGAAAAGTGGGACATGGGGTAATGTCCTGAAAATCACCTTCTCCTTGAAATACCTGTCATACCTTTGTCATTATACAAATGTATGTCCTCATTCGTCACAAAAACGCGTACACACACACACACACACACACACAGAGCAAGTGTCCCCTGCAGGACTCTTGTCACTTTTGGCTCAGGCCATCTCCAGCCATCTGCCACTGGGAAGATGTTTGAATATGATTCAAACGCTCCTGACAGCTCTCTACAGATCTCCGGTCTGCCTGTAGTACATTTATTCCCATCAGCAGCTTCTGTGCAACTCGTGAGAGCTTCACTCTGGAACTTTACTTTTGGCAAGGAAGCAATGCAATGCTTGTAACTATTATGAAAGATAAGCAGCTTTATGAGAGCAAAAATGTTTAGTCTTGTTGAGAGTATATTGATCCTTAACATTACATGCAATTCAAGGGCCAGGAACAAGACATTAACAAGAGTTGCGAATATGGCAAAAACATTTATAAATCAGCAAATTCATAAAAAAAAAATCACAGTCAGATATATACACACAACATAACCCAGAAGGGTTTTTAATTAATGTGAAATGTTGCCTGCAGTGCCCAGAGCAACTACGAATCAGATCAACTATAACTCATTTATTCTATCTTTTGCAGTTTTGTTGAACAATTACATTTTTAATGTATTTCATTGACCTTAGCAAGGTTGTTTATACAGAGCCCAATGTGAGAGTTTCGGCCCAAGACATCTTAGGTTTCTAGAAAGACACAAAAAATAGCAGAGGGAAACAATCTCACCCAGTAACACTAGCGCTTGGGAGTCCAATTCAAGGCCTTCTCAACTATTATCAGAGAAACCACAAGACTGAGTCAGCAAAGGCTTCAGCCCTGATCACTGACAAATTCTCTTGCTCCGTTCTGTGCCCCTCACTCCTCCTTAATGGATGGTGAATTGCATTTCTCGAACGTGACGTCGCTGTTAATGAGGGAAAATAGCAGGCATCCACATGACAGCACATTCCTGAATGAGCCACATAACTGACGCTTCATGATATTATTTGGTCGGGGGCTGTCAGGATCCAGAACAAAATAATTATGCACATGGATCATTAGTCAAGTCAACATCAAACAGGAAACAAACAAATGTGCCCTTGTATCTGCAGGGATCTGGGTTTTGACGGAGACAGAGACCACTGCTGCGCCGTGATGCACAGCAAGCCGCTCTAAAATGAGAGTTTTGAATGTATGCACAGCTGAATATCTTATTCATGTGGTGTGATGCTGTTTCTCTGTCTTCATTATTTGCTATATTTATGTGTTAAAGTGAAATACAAGATCACATGATATACTTAATGATATATTTTTCTTCTGAACGTCTGTCCATGTATGGAGGTTATGTGTTCGGTTGAATTGTGTGTGGTCTAGTCTGAAGGGCTGTCTATAAACTGACAGTGTTTTGGAGACAGTGGCGCTCACCTCTCGTCTGCCTCCCTTCAACACATCTGCACAGCGAGGTTGCGATGCTGAATTAAGACTGCAAACCGATTTAAATGGATTGTCTGAGATGAGCTGAACTTAAATGGGACTGAAATGGACTTGATGTGAAATTTACCCCACCAATGTTTGAGATTTTCCTACAGGATCGATGTGCAGTGGAACTCAGTAAAGTGGAATGGAATGTGTACACAAACAGACAAATGGACAGACAGACGGATGGATGACAGATAGATAGATAGATAGATAGATAGATAGATAGATAGATAGATAGATAGATAGATAGATAGATAGATAGATAGATAGATAGATAGATAGATGTGAGTCAAAATCTGCTAAGGGCTAATAGTGGAACAGCAGTTTTAAAAAGTTATTTTGATTTTTCACAACTATTTACAACAGGTTCTGCATTTTCATGGGTTTAAATGAAAGATTTTTTAAAATAAGAGACAATAAAAAACAACTTTGTGCATCAAAACAACTCCTTTCTTGGTAAATAATAAAAAAAAATCTCTGAGTAGCATGTATTTAAGGCACAAAATAAAATTCATTCCGTAAAATAAGTAAAATGAATTATGCAAAAAGTATTTTTATCATCTCCAGCATGTTTCATAATTACCCAAAAAATCAATCATTTTCACCCCGTACGCACATCATAACGTCCATCAAAAACTTGCTGACTGTCAGTTGGAATATTATAACTTACAACATCAACATAACACACTCATGGGCATCAATCACTTCACTGAGTAGATAGATAGACTTTTTAAAATTTAAAAATTTAAAAATGTTCACACCAGTCAAAAGTATCGTTAATCATACTTTATTAAATAATAATAATAACAATAAAAAAAAGCATTTTTTTTCTGTACAAAGTCTACAAACAACAATTTTTGAATGTTCTGACCAGTGCCGGGATCTCCATGTCTTTTGGTGTTGGCCGCCTGTCCCAGACAGACGAGGTAATACTATCACAGCTCTGCAGCAAAGCCAAAACAGGCCAGAGCTCCAAGGCACTTGGAAAGGAGTTAACAGAGTCCAATGAAAACTGAGCTAAAATACACACAATCTCTCCCTCTTCATCGTTCTCTCCCCCAACAACTGAACAATCCGTGTCTCCGGCTGCTTTCCGCACTCCTTAATAAGACGAGCCCCTCAACCCCCCTCGCTTACCCACAAGTCAACAGAACTCCCAGTGTGGCTCTGGGGAGCGAGAGGCCAGTCTGAGGTACAATAAAGAAATTTACACACACTTCCCCCATGTGTGTACTCGTTCTATCGCTCTCTTCACCTTGAGGTGAAACGTTCTGTGAAATTCTCACCCTTCTCTCAGGCTTGCACCAAACCTGGTCTTGTTAGCCTTCATTTTCAACAGCCCAAAATAAACTATGGAGTAAACAGACAGGTGAAATGAAAGAAAGCAAGTGTAAGGCCTGACTCCTCCGAGGCCCCAGTGGCTTCAAACCCAAGGACTGGTGTTTCAAAATGGCTCTCCTCCAAAACAGTTTGCTTAAGGCTTGATTGTTTGTACATGAAAGTGGCTTGGGGATTTTTCAGCTCCTTCACCAAAGTCGCTCTGCCAGCTTGAGTCTTTGTTACTTCAGTGGCTCTGAATTCTTAGCAATCCATAGGTTGCGATAAATTAGTTTGAATTGTCCACACAGAGTCTTCAACGCTATGCTGAGAAATCAAACAGTCAAAAACAAAAAACAAAAAAAGGAAAAGAGAAAAAAGAGACACAAAAGACAATCCTAATACTTCTAAAAGGATTTTTCTGAATGTAATACAGCATGTTTTCTTTTCCTGCTGCTACAAACAGACTGAACTGAAGTATAAAACCTTCATAAGAGGCGTTGACACTTCAAAACGGTTGTGAAAAGTGGCAAAGACGGGAATGGGAACTTAAGCGGGTCAGCAAAAAGACACGAGTCTAAACTAAAGCAAATGTCAACAATATTCTAGGCCACAGCTTTCACACAATGGAGGCCGAAATTTCACAAGCAATCTGTCTTCTAGTCCTAGTGCCTCTCTCGCTCTTCTAACTTCCATCAAGCATTATTAGATTGCATTTTTCTTTACAAATCTATAGCAATATACATTTGTTTAAAGTTCTTTTCTTTTTTGAAGGAGGGAAAGTCATTAGGTTGATATGTGTTGATCACTATTCATTCCCATTGAGCTGTCCACAGGAAGCCTCTATGCTCCCAGTGATCCTTCAATAATCCTGGTCAGAGATCAGCCCTATATTAGCAGCGTGAGGTCCATTCAGTTTTGGATCAGGCCGGCACCAGTTCACAAGCGGACAGAGCGCCTCTCCCGATCGGCTGCCATCAGGCCTCGGAGCAGCAGCGCTGCTGGTTGATCTTCACCTTGTGCTTGATGTCGTCGTACAGCTCGAAGTTGTAGTTTTCCAGCGTGGTGGTGCTGCGGGATGACAAGCCATTGTAGGAGCATGTGCAGTAGAGTAGGAGCCCGGCGCAAACCGCTCCCAACAGAACGCCCAGGGAACTCATGACGATGATGGTGACCAGGATGGGATCAAGGGTGTACAGCCAGGCGTTGTCTTTCTCTGAGATCCGTGTCACTGGAGGTTCTCGTGAGGGGTTGGGTGTGGTCCAGGCAGGGAACGGGAAACCTGGAAACAGGAGACAAAACAATAAATTTTATATTGTACTCTAATAAAATGTTTTTCAGTCATTGAATTATTGAATAGTCATTGAATGCAAGTACCCTGAAAACAAGACTTAATGTCTTAAAGAAGTTTTGCTTTTCAAGTATAATTACTGATTAATAAAAAATGTTTTGCAGTGTCGTTTCAGAATGATTGGTGCAATAGTAGGTGGTATAGTATTCTTGTAGTTTTCTCTTTTCGGTCAGCTGCTGTCATAGCAAGGCAATAGCTTTCTAGAAAGTTTGAAGTGAATCTGGCTGAGTGCGCTGTATTCTTGTATATGTCAAGCTACATGAATAATATTACATTCTGTTATGACACAGACATCTGAAGGTAACTCTATCGCCTGAGTCATGAAATCTGTTACTGGCCGAATAACGAAGGGACTGTGCGCTTATAATGCATTGGCTAGGCATTCATGTCCACATTTGCATGCTTGTGTACTTTCTGTTTCAGACCCCATTTGTGTTTATTATTAAAATACATCAGTCTATGCATGAAGGTTAATAAATAGACTTACCTTGACCAATGCGCTCTCTGCCATTGAATAAACGATTATTTCCAAGGTCTTCGGGTCTTCGCTCTGTTTGGAAGACAAACACAACCCAAATGAAATACTCAATGTCAAAATGAGTATACAAAAAAGCTATTTTGGAATATTCAAACTGAAGAACATTATTGTTCAATGAGCCAGTAACACCAGTACAATGTGTGAGCACAAAATGGCCAACAAAAACAGCAAAAACTGTACACTGATGATCACACAGACTTGGTTACAAACAGCTGGAGCTATAGAGGTGCAGCATCTGTTATACATCATCAAATACCCATAAAAAGGGCACAAACCACTTTAGCTGCAGTTTGTAGAAAAATATCATTTTATTGTAACATTCCATACAACATTTCCAACACCACAAAATTCAACAGGCTAAAATATACCCCCATACTGTATGTATCTGAACAGGCTGAAATGCTGTTGTAAAGAGAAAAGAAAAAGCTTATATAGATGGCAGGGTCAAAATCCCACATTCACAAGGGACAAAAAAGTGCACACAACCACAAACCCATCAGAACTTGTATCAAACTGATGCACATTAAGCACAATGTCGACATAATGAACATCCAAAAGCCATGTTCAGTAAACATGATTAAATACTTCAATAGACAAACTGTTTTAATCAAGTTCAAATGATGTAGATGGAATATTTTACTTTTTTTATGCAAAACATATACCGTTTACAACCTGGAGTATTTTTTTTGCACATTAAAATTCAGTTTCTCCAGACAGACACTTTAGATATCTACTGCCTTTTCCGGTCTCTGTCTCTGAGGAGGGGTGAAAGCATATGCTGTTTTGTGCAGGTACTATCAGAGACAGACTCTTGGCTTCATATGGGGCCCCCTCTGAGTGCTTTTGCTCATTAATATCTTTTGAGAGACAGCAAAAAGAAAAAAACTCTGAGCAAGAATGCTTAAAACGGGCTTAATAAAATGTAATCTGGTCCATTACCTAATTAGAAATATGAAAATGTTCAAAGGAAGTCTCAGCCACAGTAGATTTAAAAACATTTTATGATCAACTGACATGTCATTCATAAGCAACTCAGATTAAATAGTAAAGAAAAAAACTGAGAATTAAATTAATTTAAATTAATTAATACATTCAGACTAAAAAAAACTAAATACAGCATCACGACTGTTTAAAAGCTTAATATAAATTCATACATTAATCATACAGACATGAACAACCAGGACTCTTCAGAAAAAGTGTAAAATGTAAGGAGTTAAATGGTATAATTGCTCAAGACAAGACAGACACATTTGACACTGGCGTCAATATACATTCAACTGGGGGCACAGAAACTCATAGAAATGTGTTGCATATGGCAAATTCTGCCTTAAACAAGCGAGAGATTGCACGACATGGCGGTGCAACAGAGACCACATGACTCAAAACTGAGCTGAATTGATGTCTAGCATAAAAAGCTGCCATGTGTCCCATCTGCCCAGAACACAATCTACTGTATAGAGGATTATGTAGGAAAAGAGGAGACAATGCTCTACAATGGGACTGCCGGGTCAGGTGGTCTCTCTTGTTGTCTACGAGGATCTTTCATGTGCTTTTGTGTTTTAAACAAACCCCATTCAGACCCTGGATTTCGCAGAGGAGGTCTATATTTAGAGCAGGCTTTTCTTTGATCTCGCCTTCCATCTCCTCACACATTCTTTCGTGAAGAGCAGATAAACAGACGAAAAAGGGCCAGCCCGTCCATGATGGGGGATTATTTTCACCTATTGCCAGATGGAGGACATAACAAGATATCAGGATTTACTTTCTCCTTTCATCCCAGTTGCTTTAGATGAAGCCAAAATCTAACGTGCCCGCCTGGCAGATGCTTTCAGTAATAAATGAAGCCCCAGACTCTTTACGTGTAAAGAGAAAAATGTTTTGTTGGGGGAATTTCCACCCTGAGCTCTGATGGCGCCTATTTTTTGTGTTTGTTTAGCACAGAAGAGAACACTGAATACTATGTACTTGGACAGAACATTGCAGACCATAGCATGGTTTTCTTTTCAGAAGTATACCGCTACGTTTCAAGTGGCACATGAAAGAGATGAAGCAAATACTCGCATCAGGACACAGGGAAAATTATTTTGAAGTGCATTTTAAAACGTTCTCCTGCATATATATAGTATGTTTTGATCCGTTTAAAGATGAAAAAAATCTGCAACAAGATTGTCATCTGCAAATAATGTTAATAAAACAAAATGCTATTTATGTTTTTCGCTGTCTTCTAATTCAACTGATAAATTGGCAGAAAGCTTCCCAAAAAAAAGATAAGAGTCAGTAAGACATCAGCAGGTGTACTGAGTGACACTATAGAAGGTGGACTTGGAAATGGCTCCAACCACCATGCTAACGTGCCAACTCGCTCCCTGAAGCAAAATCAGCTAGCGAAGCGCTATTTGCACCATCTGACATTTGGCAGATTTACAAAGCTTTCCGCTTCTGCTCTTTTACAAGATTATGTGTAATCAAAATTTCTGGGGAAACAACACACAAATACACACTGCTTTAGAGTTAGCTATAAAAATAAAATCAGTGCATCAGTTAGCTGCATATGCACTTCGGTTCATCTCGGCTGAGCGTGAATACGAAAGGATTAAATAATAAATAAGAACAGTGATCGGCTTGAACTAGCCCAATGCCACTGAAGCGTCTTAAGGCCAATGTTGTGTCAGTCAGTCGGCCAATCAGAGGAGTAGGCTGGCTAAGGCGGGGTCATGTGACCTTTGCATATAGGCAAAAAACATACTGTATCTCTTCAGACGTACTGTAAGTGCCAAAGCCCCAGTGACTTTCAGAAAAGAAGAGTTTATATATAGACACATATTGACAGATACTCAAAATGAACTCTCAGAAAACAAACAGCCTTCAAAATGCTTTTAAGATGCTTCATTCAATAGTCAAAGGAGACCAAACAGATCACTGGAACGTACCGAATCCATTGCTCTACTCAAGCTCTTAATGAAAGATAAAAGGACCAGTCCTCATAACTTAAACACTTTGTAGAGGTACCAGGAGTTAAACAATTCAGTGGTACCTAACCCTTCCACACACATCCTGTGAAGAGACACAGATTCTCTAGCAAGAACATGTGTCCCAGAGTGTTCGACGTTCATGCTTTTGTCTCTTTGAAACTTCTTGTCAAACTCCTCAAGCCTCAAGTGTTCCTATGTGCACATGAGATGCGGTACTCATGCAAGGAAAAGTTTCCTGGTTTTCCTTTTATGTACCAATGCCTCCCTCCCATCGCTGTTTGCAGGCTCTCCTCAGAGTTTGGCAATGCTGCCGAGTTCTCTTGACTGAACAATAGGATTGGTCATGAACAGGAGATTAGAGCTTTTCACAGTAAGTTTCCCATCCACACATATAGAGAGAGAGAGAGAGAGAGAGAGACAGAAGGGGAAAAGGGGTCCCTGCCAGTCAGAATTTTGGCTGGATGTCCCTTCGGCACAGCAGATCTCCTCGTTCACAGCACTGGAGCTCCACATAAGAGTCACAGAAAACTCGTCAACTCAGGTGCTTGTACGTGTCTACATCTTCTTTACCTTATCCTAGACTTCCTCTTGAAACAGCGGGAGGAAGTGGTTCATTGGTGTCATCTCAACACTGGGAGCAGGGTTCTTGCTTTTCTAACCTAATCGTTAGCATCGGCTCCACCCCAGGTCCGGAGAGACCCCCGGGGCCGCCGCCTGTGTACTGTCCCGTGTACGTGCTCTGGTAGGACACCGAGTGCTGGCTCTTCTTGGTCGCCAGGTGGTAGCGGTGGCAGCACAGCACCATGACCAACGTGACACAGCCCAGGAGGAAAATGGCGCCACCTCCGGCTATTACGTAATACCAGTAGGTGGGCATGGGCTGCAGGGACACTGTCGTGTCAACAGTGGGGTCGCTCCAGCCAGGTGAGGCTCCCCCTGGTGGAGAGACACAGAAGAGTTGGCTTGGGGTAGAGAGGCATGCAGACTGCATAGCTTCAAGCCATCTTGGATTGAACGTGAATGATTGTGCTCTGATTTGGTGCTGCATACAAACAAAACAAACACAGACACGCAAATGCACATGCACATCGCCTGTCCGCGGCCCCTTCACGGGTACTTGATAACTGTTCGGACTGACTTTTGTCCTTCTAAATCACATTAAGAGTGCAGACATATTTTATGGTTGTGAACAGATAATACATCTCAGATAGTTTGTGCTGATTCTATGTGGAATCTGCGCTAATTTCATATGCAACCAAAAGCAAAGGTCATAAAAGCATACAGTGGGTACGGAAGGTATTCAGACCCCCTTAAATTTTTTGTTTTTGTTATATTGCAGCCATTTGCTAAAATCATTTAAGTTAATTTTTTTTCCTCATTAATGTGCACACAGCACCCCCATATTGACAGAAATACACAGAATTGTTGACATTTTTGCAGATTTATTAAAAAAGAAAAACTGAAATATCACATGGACCTAAGTATTCAGACCCCTTGCTCAGTATTTAGTAGAAGCACCCTTTTGATCTAATACAGCCATGAGACTTTTTGGGAAAGATGCAACAAGTTTTTCACACCTGGATTTGGGGATCCTCTGCCATTCCTCCTTGCAGATCCTCTCCAGTTCTGTCAGGTTGGATGGTAAACGTTGGTGGACAGCCATTTTTAGGTCTCTCCAGAGATGCTCAATTGGGTTTAAGTCAGGGCTCTGGCTGGGCCATTCAAGAACAGTCACAGAGTTGTTGTGAAGCCACTCCTTCGTTATTTTAGCTGTGTGCTTAGGGTAATTGTCTTGTTGGAAGGTAAACCTTCGGCCCAGTCTGAGGTCCTGAGCACTCTGGAGAAGGTTTTCGTCCAGGATATCCCTGTACTTGGCCGCATTCATCTTTCCCTCGATTGCAACCAGTCGTCCTGTCCCTGCAGCTGAAAAACACCCCCACAGCATGATGCTGCCACCACCATGATTAACTGTTGGGACTGTATTGGACAGGTGACGAGCAGTGCCTGGTTTTCTCCACACATACCGCTTAGAATTAAGGCCAAAAAGTTCTATCTTGGTCTCATCAGACCAGAGAATCTTATTTCTCACCATCTTTGAGTCCTTCAGGTGTTTTTTAGCAAAACTCCATGCGGGCTTCATGTGGCTTGCACGGAGGAGAGGCTTCCGTCGGGCCACTCTGCCATAAAGCCCCGACTGGTTGGGCTGAGGGCTGCAGTGATGGTTGACTTTCTACAACTTTCTCCCATCTCCCGACTGCAACTCTGGAGCTCAGCCACAGTGATCTTGGGTTCTTCTTTACCTCTCTCACCAAGGCTCTTCTCCCCGATAGGAAGCTCTAGGAAGGGTTCTGGTCGTCCCAAACATCTTCCATTTAAGGAATTTTTTTTTTTTTTATGGAGGCCACTGTGCTCTTAGGACCCTTAAGTGCAGCAGAAATTTTTTTTAACCTTGGCCAGATCTGTGCCTTGCAACAATACTGTCTCTGAGCTCTTCAGGCAGTTCACAGGCAGACTTCATGATTCTCATTTGCTCTGACATGATGCACTGTGAGCTGTAAGGTCTTATATCGACAGGTGTGTGGCTTTCCTAATCAAGTCCCATCAGCATAATCAAACACAGCTGGACTCAAATAAATGTGTAGAACCATCTCAAGGATGATCAGAAGAAATGGACAGCACCTGAGTTAAATATATGAGTGTCACAGCAAAGGGTCTGAATACTTAGGACCATGTGATATTTCAGTTTTTTTTTTAATAAATCTGCAAAAATGTAAACATTTGTGTTTTTCTGTCAATATGGGGTGCAGTGTGTACATTAATGAGGAAAAAAAAAATAACTTAAATGATTTTAGCAAATGGCTGCAATATAACAAAGAGTGAAAAACTTAAGGGGGTCTGAATACTTTCCGTACCCACTGTATAGTGCCATAAGACACCGACCGATGTCAGCACCTTCTCTCAGCCGTTCCTTTGTAATGCAGTATATTGGCGAGTGTGTGCGTGAGCTCTGTAGTTTTTCTTTCTGGGGGAAGTTCTGTTTTCTTGCATGCATGGATCTGTGCCAGCTTCATCTGCCTCAAGCCAAAGTCTTCCATGAACCCAACCCAGCAGTGCATGAAAACTGCTCACCCATCACATGTGTGTACACACACACAAACCTCCACCAATCACTCTTTCTATTCCCTCCATTTCATCTATCTCTCATCTATACATAAGCACGCATCTAATCTAGGAATTCTGACTGCTATGGGAAAATGAATCTACTTACACTGGGAATCATTTCCACTTCAATTAAAAGAAAGGGAGGTAGTTACTAAAGGAATACGTTATTAGTGGGCTTGTGTGCTCCATAATCATTTAAAATGGAGTGTATGAGGATTATTCCACTGCAGCTGAATCTGATTGACTGCAATCATACAGCTGTTGGGGAATAAACATGACATCCATAGCAGCACAGCAGCTCAAACATACCGCCAATGCAATGCTCACACACTTGATGTGTACCATCGATATCAGAGTTTTGCTGTTCTCATTACAGTGTTTTAAAATTGTTAGTATAGAAACTTATTTATGTATGTATGTATGCATTTATTTGATAGTTTAAAATTTGATGAAGAATAACAGTGCAATGTCACCCAAAAGGAACGATATCATAGTTCAGGAGGCTGAAATAATTTTAAAACGGTTCTCATTGATGTTTTGCATCAACTTTGTCTCAGAAGTTTCTAAAAATTCCATAGGGAAACAGACAGATGATGTGTCTATTTTTTTTATTTTATATTCTGACCTGTGAAGCACCTTGAATAGCAATTTATATATTTAAGATGCAATACAAATTATTATTATTATTATTGAATATTATTATAGAATTTAGTGAGAAATCATAATGAAATTTCAGGGGGAGACATGCATGTATGTCAACTGAATCTACGGCCACATTTGATGATGTTTAGGCATGACATCGACACCATATAACACAGCACGTGATGTGGGGCTGCAGATGCATGCTGGGATACAGCCCATGCTCCAAATATCCATATGACAATAATGATGGTGAGGACAATAATCATGACAGCAATGATTTGACATAAAGTCACCAATGTCACTAAAATGCACAAATAAAAACAAACTGCACCGGCACTGAATCACACTTCACGTAAACTTTGTTGTGGGATTGGAAACAGTCTCTACAGAATCCCAATGTGCTGCTGGTGTGAAGCTCAACCAAAAGTTTAATGATTCTCAAAAGCCCTTCAGGTGATGCAAGCTACTAGGCAACAAGCAGGAAGCACAAACATTGGCACAGGAAATGACAATATGCCAGAAAACTTACCAGTCATTTCAGGGGGGAATGCAGCGAAGGGTTCTGAAATGAGAGAAAAAAAGAAAGATTAGTTAAAGAAACTGGCACAAATGAAATATATCCACATAAATAACAATGGTGCAGATGGAATTCTGACACATGTGACTGAGTATGATTAATATCATATGAATAAATTACTCTGGAGCTCCAAATCCTTGACAAAATTAATTCTGAGGTGCTGTAAGCGATGTTAACCATTTCACTAACTCTCCAAAATCCTACCTTTCAACAGTCTAAATATATCCTGATATCTCAAGACACCTATTTGAGTGATAACTGACATGTACGAACATTTCCTGCGTGATATTCATTAAAAAAACGCTTACAGCCCCTTTGACTACATATGTAAAATGATTAACACAACTCCCCAGAAACCCTTGTAGAGGGGTCTGAAATGACAATCACAGGTTAAGGAGAAACAGAAAAGAGATAGAAAGTGAAGAAGGGAGGAGAATGGGATTGGGCTGTGTGTCATTTGGCAAACTGTGCTGTGCACACACTCAGAATGCCAGAGAAATAGAATGCCAGTTCAGAATGTTTGGAATGCAGTCGCTTTAAAAAAGAACTCTGCAGAGAGACAGGGGACAGATTTGGCAGCGACGCAGGGCTGGCGCATACACATCGAACAGCTTTAATTAATAAGAGCAGTCCCAAAGCTGGGGGCCTGTGGCGGAAGTGTGTACGTGAGCAACTGGATGAAAGTGTTTATGACAGCTCACATCAATTCTGATTCATAACTAATCCTACTTTTGCTGATCATAGTTTAAATATAATAAGTAATGGCATCCTCAGAGGGAACAGCAATGATTTGCTCAGTAAATAACCTTCACAGAATTGTGAGTGACTGGCCGTGTAGCTTTGTTCGACATTAATGTCTGTTCTGTGTTTGTGAAAAGCTGCACCGTCGAGAGAAGGCCTGCCTGGTTATTCCCTGGCATGGCTCTGGAAAGCTCTGTTTACAAATAAGAGAGAAGAAGGAAAAGAAACTAATGAAACATAGATTGGGATCAGAGCCCACAGGGTGAGCGTGGCCTAGTTTTCAGCTTTTTGTGCGAGCTGAGCACTTGAAAAACGCTTTCCATGTGATTATTTTTTTTCTTGGGCTTGAATAGGAAGAGTAGGGTGGGCATGGAAAACAGAATGCATCATTTGGTGACATGCAGAGTACAAAATGAAGTTTCTCTCTGCCAATGCAAAGTAAATTTAGAAAAAGTAGGAACTTTTTTTCTTCTTAAAAATCTAGAAATATTTTCAGTGGCCAAAAACAATATTTTCAATATTATTTATTAAAAACAAAAATGTAAACATATAAATAAAAGTAAATGAAAATTTGTATGTTTTTTTTTTTTGCCAGATTAAATTTTTTTTTATTTCATTTAATTTTAGTGGCTTGATATAAAGGCTTTTTTTTTTTTACTTGTCTAAGCAAATTTTACTTGCATTTGGTGCTTGGCAGGTGTTAATTTTGGTCCCTGGTGACAAATATGGTGGGTGACAGTTGAAAGAAATAAAGACAGCGAGACAAAGAAAGACCCAGATGTTAATACTTACGTGTACACTGCTCAAGCTCGATGCTAGAGCTCATATGGATATTATCGACCCAGATGTGCCCTCGACTGCCACGCTCGAAGAAGCCCTCGATGACAACCTTACAAATTAAAGAGAAAAGAAAGAGAATTAAGGACTACATTCAGATCGGCACTGTGTTACTGGTGTCAGTTCATCTTGTATTATTCCCAAGTCAGTTTCTACCTTTATATAAACTGTCATACCTGATATTCTTTAGGGGACTGAGGCAGGATGGTGCGGCCTTCCCTCCACATGGGCCCCTGGTCTCCTTTCAGCGCCCAGAGCAGCGTCTCCTCCTGGTCATCATCTCGGAGCAGCACACGGAGGCTGTCCTGACCTTCACCCTGCAGCTGGTAGTAGAAGAGCAGACAGACGGGACGGCGCTCGGGTCCCACAGACGGGCTCATTAACCGTGCACGCTGTGGCTCTGACTTAGGACTCGCCTCCACATACAGGAAATTTCCAAAATCTGTAGAACGAAAGAAACAAGTGATAATGTTACACATCTTTTGTTGGTCCTGGAACAACACTGCTGTCAAAGAAACATTATTCCTAACTCTCCAACATCACCCTTAACCAAAACCTTAACCCTAAATCAACCAGGAACATGTCCTACTTAGTGAATCACTGTAAGCCAATTTTTAATTCTCCATTTTTCTTTCTTACTGTTACATTGCATTGAACATTCTGGTATGTTTTTATGTTTGCAAAGTGATAAATAATTTATTGTTTTTTTTTTTTAGTGAAGGGAAGTAGAAAATCAGCTCCGACATAAAAGCACATCCCCTCTGTGTCCAGAGGAAAGAGTCCTTACAACATAATCTCTGTCACATCCCAATGTGGACATCTCAGTAAAGCGGAAGAAAAA
This sequence comes from Sinocyclocheilus anophthalmus, assembly GCA_018155175.1. Taxonomy (NCBI): domain Eukaryota; kingdom Metazoa; phylum Chordata; class Actinopteri; order Cypriniformes; family Cyprinidae; genus Sinocyclocheilus; species Sinocyclocheilus anophthalmus. The sequence goes on from JADLZN010003076.1 coordinate 39,396, forward strand.
TTAATGGGAGAAGAGAGGAAGAGTGGAAAGCGATAATCAGAGAGGAGGCCGGGAAAAACTTTGTGAGTTATCTGACTGGACAGCGTGGCACCAAAAATGATCATCATTACCCACGCTGCCTCAGCTAATACGAATTCTCCTACCTTCCACTGATGTACAGAGAAATGGCGTAGTCCTTTCTTTCCATTCGCCCTACTTTGACACATTTATCATCCCAAACGTATTTAAAATACAGCACTGAAATCAGAGATCAGATCAGGCAGTCGCTGGTCCTCCTGTATGAGATGCCTAAATGGATTATGCATTTAATTAATCCATAAGAACTTCCTCTGTTTGATCTTGGGTATCCATATAAGAAAATGAATTACACTTTTTACAGGGAAAGTTCATAGCTCGGAGACTGTTTAGCTTAGGTTGATGTGCCAAGTAACCGGAGGGCAGGGAAAGGTGTTTCTGGGTTTATTTTTTTTGTGGAACCTTCCTGGTTTAAACTCTGGGGCATGAACACTCTGGGGTGCTGTTCCAGGAGCCATAGGATCTACACAGCTTACTGCAAAGTTTTATTGGAGTGAGCTGTACTGTAAAGTGAATGAGTTGAGCAGCTTTTGTCCAGGGATGCTGGGAAGTGAAGCCAGAAACATACTCCACAAGTATGCAAAAAAATTAAAAATAAAAAAATTCACTGATTAAACTGTGGAAGCCCATTTCTTCCTCTTTCTGTCTTGAATTTTTAACTTACAATTGTGACTTTTTATCTCGTAATTGTGATTTTATATCTCACAATATGACTTTATATCAATTTTTTTACAGGCTTTCATACAAAACATCTACTATATATGACAATACACTGACACTTAAATAGAGAATGCAGTCATTAGAGAAGGTTACTTTTTGGCCCCAGACGATGTACTTACAACATCTTCCAACCAAACCTTGACCTTTTGACCTGAAAGACTACTGCTGCAGTACTAAAGCCCTACTCGCAGCAATGTTAGGAATGCATTGTGTACTTGTGTTATGAATTGGATTCAGACACGTCAGACCCCAACAACATGTGAAATCAAGCTTGAGTGCCTAGAAGTCTTTTGCATTAGGGGATCTGCACAGTTTATTTGGAGAAGGTGAGGAATGTGAAGTGACAACTCTGGTGTAAAAGAGATGGAAGAAACACAAGAGAAGGTCTTGGGCTTGGGGGTGCTCTTAGTTTGGGAATGGTTAAAACAGGAGAGGATTCTTTCCTTTTGACTCCTGGATCTCTCTTTAAAATGTGGAAAAGAGCAAAGATTGTTTTAACAGCTTCACAAGGCAGAGTGCTCCAAGAATTCATGGGGGACATGGAGAACTGTACATTTGTGCGTGTGTGTGTGCTCAGAATTAGTGAAGCACTCATCATTTTTTTTCAAGCAGGGTTGATAAAGGTCAGGTAAACTCAGGGATATGAAGAGATGAATGAGAGGAAGAGCGAGGATGGACAGAGAGTGACAGATACTATTCCCAGATTTTAACTATCACATTAATTACACACCAGTAATGAGATTGATGGATGGAATATGATAGGTGAGAGCATGTGCGTGTGTGTGTGTATTTGCTAGTAAAGAGGACAAGGGCAAAGGAAGGTCTGAAAACTCTTTCGTGCAGTGCAGTCACAGTAAGTCACTCACGATACAGTACTAAACTTTTTTTCAGACCTTCTATCACTGTCCCTGTTTATTTTCTCAACAATTCTTACTAGACAAGCACACTTGTCTTCTCAAAGTTCCCAATATTCCCAAATGCTATCCCTAAATTCCCAGTGGTTATGTTCATGTTTGAAGAGATTAAATATTTGTTTTTGTTTGTCTTAGGCTATTTAATATATTTTATTAAGATGAACTTACTGTCAGATCCCAATGTCAGGTCCAGACTAGGACTAGAGGAACTATACCGAGACCACTTCAGAACAGACATGGGGTCGTGGGTCCATCCACACATACTATGCTCAAAGTCACACAGACCACCCAGAGATGAGAAGTGTTGGAACTGGTGAAGGGGGAGAGAGAGAGAGAGAGAGAGAGAGAGAGAGAGAGAGAGAGAGCAAACCATATTATACTCATTTACCAAGACCTCAGACCCTGCTGTAGGCTCTCTCATAACACACACATCCTGTATGTGCCTTGTGAAATCTATAGACATATTTGTCTAAATGCACAGCTGATTTAATTCAACCTACCCACTGCAGTTTATATTCATGCTATACTTTGTGAAAATTATCTTGGTGTAAAGTGTTTTTTGTACTTGTATATTTTATATATTATATATGAACAGATTTGTCTAATTTTCCATAATGTTTTTTGTACTTGTATATTTTATATATTATATATGAACAGATTTGTCTAATTTTCCATACACAGATTCCCATGTCACTGTATCTATACAGATTTGTATCTCACTGTATGTGGCAGATTGCATTTTGACTGTATGGGATAGATTCTTGATTCACTGTATGTAACAGAGTCCAGTTTCATTGCACGTAAGATATTCCTACCTCATTGTTTGCAACAGATTCCCATATATGTGACAGATTATTGTCTCACTGTACTTGACTGATTCCTGTCTCACTGTATGTGACAGATTCCAGTTTCACTATAGGTGACAGTTTACAGTCTCACTGTACTGTATATGAAAGATTGCCATTTCAGTGAATATGCACAGATTCTTGCCTCACGATACATGACAGATTCCTGTCTCACTGTACCTGACAGTTTACTATCTGACTGTATGTGAAAGATTCCAGCCTCACTGTATATGCACTGACTGGTTCTGTTGCTGCTGGTGCTATTTTAACATGCAGACACTGACACACTCCAGCACAGCCTCATCTACATGGAGCACTGTGCCTCAGCATTTAGCAGGCCTCCGTCAGCCATCCATCCAAAGGCATGCTGCTATGCTAGTTAGCATAATGTTAGCGTTCATGCTGCGAGCCTCTACTCATCAACACAGTGTGTACAATTAGAGGGGTGGCAATCTGTTATTAGAGCTCTGGGAAAAAGCAAGGCTGCAATTACACTGCAGAGTAATGTAAATAAAAGTGTATGAGTGCATGTGTGATATACTGAAATGCTTGCTTATCTAAACACTCATGACTGAATAGAATGGCATGCTCTACTTGATATTCTCAATACATGTTAGTCTAGTCTTCGTAATACACATAGATATGATTGAATTTATTGATTTCCACTCTGTAATGAGATCTGATCTCATTCACTACAGTAATATATTCATGTAAGGTGCCCTGTTTGATTACCTGGTGTCCTGTGGGCAGTACTTGTCTCCTCGTGAGGAGGGAGGGTAGGCGTGGCAGTGTCAGGAATGGTGGTAGATTCTAAAAGAAAGTAAAAAATAAAAACAGCTCATATTAGAAATAAGACATTTACTGTGCCCTGGAAAAAATTGTGGGGCACTATTAGAGGTGTTCTCTAAAGAAGATGCTTGTACCAGTGCTGATTTATACGCAAGTCTTCCTAACTCTCTCACACACACACACACACAGGCAAACACTTCTCAAATATGAAATGACAATATAATCACACATGATCGCACACAGGCATGCATGCACACCAGCACCTGTCCTCTAAAAAGTGGCCACAACCACCAAACACACGCGAAACAGACTGAGACAATTAAAAATGTGCACATGCACCGCATGCACACATTGTGCGTTTACAATAAGAGAAATATTACAAAACCACAACTAGAAAAAAATTCTGAGCATCTGAGAACTATTTACTGGTTATTGGGTAGAATAAATGGTTCATTACACCTCAGGCCACTGTAGTTACTGTACCAGTTACCCACAATGCCTTTAAAAGTGAAACCACTGCTGCCACAGCTATTTTCCATGAGTCACAAAACTTTTAAAGAGGTTTCCTCCTCTGATACTGTCTCTCGCTGACTATCATTTTCATACAACAAAGTTCATTCCTTTAGCCTTATTTCTCTTCTTTCTCTCTACATCTCTCATCTATGAATTAATGTTGAGTTTTGGCCAAAACAACATAAGCCAGACGGCAACAAAAACTTCAGTGTCGGCAATTGCAACAGCGCTCTTGCGTGGTTTCTGCGGTGATAATTTGTTATGACAGAAAATGTTAAATCAGCCGTTGCATCTACTTTCATTCCCTGCAGGGGATCGAGCGAATCAAGATTTAAAAACAACGAGGCGTAAATGAGTAATGATTGTCAGCTCTTAAAGTCATTAATGTCATTACTCTTAACAATTCCCTGCTTAATTGGCAACTACGTGAGTGGCGTAACACTAATCACGTAGACACTTTAGCACAACATGAAAAGGAGAGGCCTACTGTAATATTAATATGTTATTAATTTCTATAAGCGCGTGCGTACATGAAAGGGATGCACCAGCTGGCTGCTTCTGACATTAAACTCTATTAATTTTCTGCCCTTTACAAATGCAATTAACCTCCCAGCAAGTCCTGGATATCTGGGAACTGAGCGCTCTCTCTCTCTCTCACCTAAAACACCTTTCATTCTTTAGTCTCACATGCATTAAGTGTGACACACTCCTGTCCCGACTAATGTACATCACCGTTCAAATGTTTGGGGTTGGTAAGACTTTTTTTAAAGTCTTGCTCTCCAAGACTGCATTTATTTGATCAAAAATACAGTAAACACATTTATATTGTGAAATATTAATACAATTTAAAATATCTGTTTTCTATTTTAATTTATTTTAAAATATAGTTTATTCCTGTGACGGCAAAGCTGAATTTTCAGCAGCCACTACTCCAGTCTTCAGTGTCACATGATCCTTCAGAAATCATTCTAATACGCTGATTTGCTGTTCAAAAAGTATTTATTATTATCAATGTTGAAAACAGTTGTGCTGCTTTTTCAGGATCCTTTGAGGAATATAAAGTTCAAAAGAACAGCATTTATTTGAAATTTAAATCTTTTGTAACTTTATAAATGACTTTTTTTGATCATTTTAATGCATTCTTGCTAAAAAAAACAAAGTACACAGTAGTGTATGGTTCCCTTAAAAGTGTGTTAACACGATGAGCCAATATATGCGCAAGTATCACTGTATCATAGGTGTTTTCATTTACTTGTTAGTTAGGATAATCTTTAACAATATTCAATATTATTTAAGAAAATTTTAGGACTGACAACTGATATTTCTCTTTAAATGACACTAATTTCTATTCACTCTATGTGAAATACGCTGCTCATTACTCTTGATACCTGAGGCTCAAGCTATGGATCAGAGCAAGACACTGCAATAGATTTCCAATATGCTCCAAAGCTCTATTGATGCAGCCAATTGATCTGGATCCCAGAACTCTCTAGGCATCGCCTGAGATTTTCTTCACAGCCTGATAACACATTAAGGCCATGAAATGTTTCCAAGTCTCAAAGACCGACCAGATATTTACAAGCAAGGGCTAGTTTTGAGGTCAGTCCTCCTCACCCTGAAGGATTACCTTGTTTTCAAGCTCTGGATTCAGGGCACAGAGCAGAGTTAGCCCTGGTTCCTCTCTCATGGGCCCTACTGAGCCTCGGCAATCTCTGACTCAGCATTTTCATAGCAAGACTGAAAACATTTTCAATTATGTAGAAAGCCTTGGAGTAAATCTATGCCCCTGGCAGGCGGACCGGTCGTACTTCAGTGCCTGACTGAGATCTTGAGCAGACACTGCATTACAAGGGAAAACAAAGACTGATGTGCGTTTGGAAGATTGTGTGGAGTAACAAACAGAGAACAGGAGTCAGATCGGATCAACAACAGTGAAAGTGATCATCAAAAGCTGATGTGAGTGTATTTTAAACATTGTATTCAAGTCACAACCACATTAAACGAAATAGTAAACATGCACCGAAACACACGCACAAACACGCATACTTCAACACTGATGCTTATTCATAGGCAACCTAATTAAACATTTCCAACTTGAAAGACAAGGATTTTGGCCTCCAGAATTCAATAACAAAGCCGTTTTCTAGCAGCACTGAACTAATTAAAGCTTTTGTCTCTGTCTTTTGAACAAAGAAAGTAACAGAAGGTTTATCGTGTTATCTCTCAGCTAGTAAATTCCCCAAATACAAGTGGAGTTCAGACAGGCCTGTTTGCTTGGCCCCTGATAAGGACTTTCCTTGCGAGCTTAGTTAAACCAACAAATCATCTCTAGGTGATGGATATCAAATATGCTTCACATGCCTAGAAATATATTCACATATATTCATATTCACATCGGATGTCCTCGGAGAACTCTGCTTCAAAACAACAGTTGCGTTTTATAAGACAAAAATCAATTTATAAGAAATCATCTTCAACTGGCTCGATGGAGAGTGAATACAAACATTTCAAATATAAGAATATAGTTACAAAATTTAGAAAGAGCATCTCCAAAACAGTTTTCAAGGTTATACACTGCACTTAACCCTGGCTAAAATGCTATGGTGGGTTGTTCAACACCAGACATCAAATCATAAACCTTCTTAATGCTTGTCCCATTAAATATTTATATGCAGATGTGTTGCATATGTTAAACAATGATGGCAAACCATTAATTGGAGTGATTAAGCTACTGTATTATTTAGAAGTATGTTTCAGTAGATTTTACCCAAAGAGTTTAGCCAAAAATGAAAATTCAAACCCGATCTCATAAGAAATCAATTATTTTACGAGTTGGTGTTTTCATATGAATTAATACGTTTTGATTCGTATGAAAAAAATGAAAAAAAACAAAGCATTATGGCCCAGCCCTAAACATAACCATCACTGGGGTGTAAGCAGAAGAAACAAACACATACAAAGCAGTACGAAAACAAATAACTGATTTGAATTCATAAGAATTCACCACCAATTCGCCAAAATGTAAAATATTTACAACCATGAGAGTATGTAAAATAAATATGTAAAAACAATACAAGACACTAGACAGTATATTGTATGTACAGATGTGCTATATACAAATTATGCAAGGAAATCTGGACAGAAAAATGTTATATTAAATCAATAACATACATATAATAAATATAAGTATAGATAGTTGGGTATTGCACATCTTTTGCAGAACACAAAAGATGATATTCTGAAAAATGTCTGTTTTTTGTCTCTACAGTGAAAGTCAAATGGGTCCAGTGTTGTTTTAGACTCCACTGACTGTCATTGTTTTGGCAAGAGTAGTTGAAACAGTTTAAATACTCTTCAAAATATAGTAATTTGTGTTCCACAGCAAAAAGAAAGTCATACAGATTTTGACAGGATTATAATTTTTGGGTGAACTAAAAGTATACATGAGCTTTCCAATAGGAGAGCTGGACTGTACACTGGAAAGACCATAGTAGGCACACATTATATATAAGGAAGAGCTGGGAAGATGTGCTGTATGGAAAAAGAGGAGGGGAGATTGGGAGATAAAAACCTAAAATATTTACACTGGGAGGATATGAAGAATGACATGTGGGCTTTGTGGATAAATGCCTGTGTGCAAACATGGATTGTGTAGGGGGACTACACTAAATAGAAACATGTGGTTGATAACTTCAAAGAGGCAATTCAACTAGATGAGGGGAGCTGCTGTCCTTCAGCTCACACACATCCATCCCGATAGCGAGATAGCAGTGAAAGATGGTGAGGGAGAGTCTCGGTTTTGGCGAGAGAATGAGGTTGAGCCAGAGAGCAGATAGAAGTGATTACACTCTCCTCGTCAAAGATGAGAAGAAGTGGAAACAATTTTCCATCACATCACCAGCTGCCCAGGCAAGGAACGTTGTGTCCTAAACCATACCCACTGTTCCCTTGACGGACATCCACAGGCCACAACCACACATCTGAAAGTGATCATTGAGCATTGCACATGCTGAATTCTCTTTCTCTCTCTTTCAAGTGTGTGGCATTCTTGTTCACCCATGTACAGTATGGTGTGTTTGTACCATGTGAGGGCAATAGGTTATAGCAGAACAAACTCAAAACTCGAGGCAAGTCAGCTCACTCATTGACCATCTTGGCCTTTGCCAGCTATTTAAAGGAGATGTCTAATGCTATTTCATGCATTCTGACTTATTTACACTGCTAAAGTGTTGGATTCTCATGCTAAACATGACCAAAGTCTCAAAAAACTAGTTGGACGTATGATGGAGTATTTCTGTGCCAAATACACTGCTTCAGGGTTCGTATAAGTTTCAGAAAGTTTTTTTCAAGTATAGCCCTGTATGACCTCATAAATGGCGGAATTCCTTGTATGGGCACTTCTCCCGGAAGAGTGCGCACACAGAAACCAGAGTGAGAGCATGAGCACGCCCCTCAACGTGCTTCATTCGGGTTATGGAAGTCATCGGCAGCGCTGCACAGGACTTGCTCGAGAAATTACACAAGTCAGCAAAATATATAACACCATTCTAGTGGTTTTCGGATATGTTAATAAAAAAATCGTACATATTGTGCCTTTAAGCTGTATCTGTCTTTTATAAATCTGATAAAACTAAAGACTCTTCAGAGATATGAAGGATGCAGTACTACTCTATAGGTACTCAAGATTAACATGAGATTAACAAGATTAACAAATAGAGACAAAATATTATAAACAAAACAATTATTTATAATATTTTAATTATCTATCAATTAGATAAGCCTTGGTGAGCATAACAGACTTCAAAAACATTTTAAAAAATCTTACCGACCCCAAACTTTTGTACAGTAGTGTTTATTTTTGTTTTCTAATTCTTCAACTAATTAAACTGCAGTAACCCTGTGCTCCTGAATCTCAGAACCTCCACTCAGACTGAGCAGGGAGAGACGTCTACAGTAGGCAAGCCCAGTCTCAAGGGTTGCACGCTATGTTGAGACAATATTGCAATTTTGAGACGCTTTGCACCCAGCAGAGGTCACTGTTCTCACTCTTTCTACCCCTCTCTCTCGTTCTCTGTTCTCCCAGAGACAGGAACCTCTGGCTTGACATGAGTCCAGTAATGAATAATAGACAAGGGTGCCTGATTGAAATATCTAAAGTCCCTTGGTGTGTCTTTCACGGTCTTGCTCTCACAAGGTCTGTCTGCCACACCTCTGTTTATTTATTCATCAACTCATTATTTCTCTCCTCGTGTCCCTCACTCCAAATTTTCTTCCTCTGGGAGAGTGATGGGATTTGGGGACAAAATTGTAGCTTAGCTACAGCTCAGAATAACTCCAGGAATACATGACCTTAGTTTGTGTGTATTTGTATAGTATATAGGAGCAGTATGATATATTTAACGATATATATTTTCAGTTTGGCATATGTAATGTAGTTAAATGGTCATTATCATCAAATAAACCCTGTCAGGATGATCAGAACCACGACATGGACTACATGACATTATCTTGCTTATTACATGGCAACTTACCAAATAAATGGACATTAAATATTGATTTGAGTCTAAATTATTTTTGCATGTGAGAAGAAAGAAAAGTGATGATACGAGAGAAATTGTTTGCTTGGGGACAATGGTCAATTTTACAGCTATGCCATCATTATACCACTCAGAATCAAGTATTCCAGAGCGACATGTAATAATAACTTGTATTAAGCTCTCTTTATATGAAATTAAATGTGTGTATGTGTGTGTTCGGTCAGTATAGACCACTATGCATGCGGTGGCAGATGTGTGTGATTGGCGTAAACATCTCTGTGCAGTGGAGTGAGACTGATGTAGCCTTGTGAATATTTAACGTGACATCTCTCTCTCTACGAATCCCCACGGCCCTTCAAAATCAGAACAACAGCAGCCCCGGCCCCTGTGACACTCACCCTCGCACTACAGCTGCAAACAACCACAATTTACCAAAGTACAGTGTGCTTAAGACAGCCGAATTAGGACGATCTCACAAAAACGAGATCTTCAACATAGGTCTGTATGTTTTTTGTCGTCAAATGGCTCCTTTGAGGACCGGTACTGGTAGTGATTACTGTGAATGTGCATAATAGATGGTAGGAAACGAAACAGCCATAAAATTATGCGAACGGTCAGAAACAAAGAAAGTATGAAATAAAAATACACATGGTTCAAAATCACATGTAAGTGTAATAGTGTATATAACACTGCTGTAGCTGGGGGCATTGTGTTTATTTTTAATTAAAAATGATAACTCTGACTGTAAAATCTGCCTTGATGAGCAACGTTGAACTTGCTGCCAATAGCCAATGAATACACACACCTATGATCGCACATCATTTGCATCATATATTAATATGAAGTTGCTAAAGGCATTAGCCTTCATGAATTGTTTATTGATTATTATCAATCCATTTTGTGTCATGCCCAAAGCCATAGTGTAAAACTTGTAAAAAACAAAACAAAACAAAACCCTTCTTCACGCACGCTGGCACCATAACTGCAAACACCCACAATTTACAAAAATAAAAACAAAACAAAACAAACAAACTCTGGGTCACTCACCACAGCTGTAAACAATCACAATTTACAAAAGTAAAGACAAAACATAAAAACTAGGGATGCACCGATACCGATACTGAGCCCCGATACCAAACGCCGATACCACACAGCATGTGATAAGTGAAATATTCAGACAAAGAAACACTGACAACAGACAGCAGAATGGAGTTATTAGAGATTAAAGATGTCTACGAAGTATATGTATGCAATGAATATAAAACATTCAGTATTAATGCCTGTATAGCTGATTTGCGCCAGTTGGTAAGCAAATCACGCTGAGTGGATTGAATGCGCGGCGGCGCAGATGCGCGAGCTTGTCGAGTGAATATCCCTTTCTTACAGACATCACTGGAAAGTTTGTAGTTTGGTCGGATATGTAAAAAAGAAGTAAGTAAAACAATGCACACGTTACCTAATGGTAGGGAGGAAGGGAGAGAGAGACAGCGCGCACTTCTGTTGTGTGATCTTTATGGATGTTCGCTCACTTAGCACGCATCATTTGGATTAAAACTAAATCGTAAATATAAGACAATTTATAGGGGCATTCACTATAAACGTCATTTATTTTCACCCTTAAGCATACACGACTTTCTGGCGAAAGTGAATCTAGCAGATTGTGTGAAATGCGCTAGGCTGTACTTTACTTGTCCCTCTCATTCTGCACCAGTACAAATACGTGTGCGTGTTGCGTGTGTTTTGCTTGCTTCATGAGTGTTTCTGCATAATATGAGTGACTTCGGAAAATAAATCGCTGCACGTTTCAGATTAAAAAATGCGACTTCTATTTATGAAAATATCACAGTTAGGAGATTTATAGCGAGTGGTTCCCTGCATTTTTCAGCAAATCGCGTGATTACAGTATACTAAGCCGCTGCAATGGAGCAGCTCTAATGCTATTAAATTAAAGATGATGTAGGCTACCATAGAGAGAGAAAAAAATGAACAGTGAAAGTAATAAAAACTTACATATGTAAAATACATTTTAATGGTCATAATTAAGTGTGAAAATAACAGAAAAATATACAGTCAAACCAAAAATTATACAGAGACCAGATACAATTTTTGATATTTTTCTACTAGTGGGTGCAGGACACTATAGTCTAAACAACAAACAAAAACTATTCTTAAACGAACTCGACAGGATGCAAATCCAAGACCAACTGTGATATAGTAATACCCAAAAAGTCTTCTCCCATGGACTACCAGTCAAATTAACAATTTGGACCAAAAAGTATTTCAGACCCAATTCTGGGAAAAATTGAAGTTCGGCTTGCATGAAGCTGGTTGACACATGCCCTATACATATGCTGCATAAGGCTAAGGGTCACTCGACAAAGTATAGTTGTGTAAATATTGACAGCTGCATGAATATTTTTTGGTTTATTGTAATCCATTAAATACCTTTCTATCAAAGTTATCTGACCTTATCAAGCTGAATTTGTTCCGACACAGTTTAACTCCGATTGTCATATTTTTTTACCATTTTCTAAACTATAGCGAATAAACTGTGATATTGTGAGAAATGTTGAAGGTGTCTGAATAAATTTTGGTTTGACTGTATCTATTTGATAAATGAAGTTAACCAACTAACACTATACATACTCTTTTGGTTTCTGTACTCAATATTTAAAAAATTTACAAATGCAATGAAAATATTGGTATCGGTACTCGGTATCGGCAAGTACCAAAAATAAAAGTATCGTATCGGGCGAGTACTGGAAAAAGTGGTATCAGTGCATCCCTAATAAAAACTAAAACCAAAATCAAAACAAAATAAAACAAAAAACACAAAACAAAACACTCAAACCCTGCTTCACTCACTCTCGTACCACAGCTGCAACCAACCACAGTTTATAAAAGTACAGTTGGCATTTGCGAGCCGCATTAGGACGATCTCACTCAAACCGTAGGCCTGTATGTTTTTTGCTGTCAAATGGCTCCTTTGAGGACCGGTACTGTAGTGATCAGCCAGGATGTGCATAACAGATGGTAGGAAATGAAACAGCCATAATGTTGTGCATACGGGCAGAAACAAAGAAAGTACAAAAGAAAAATACACACAATTCAAAGTCACATGCAAGTATATATAATAACACACGAGTGTGTTTGTGTGTCTTGGGATCTGTATGTGATTAGATTTACTGTGGAGATTAGGAACTGGGGCTGTAGTTTCAACAGTGAGTGGAGTAGATTGAGACCCCTGTGTCTCGAACATCTGGTGTGCAGTTGTGCGCTGCGGAGCCTCACCGCACTGTCATCACATTCCCTCACGCAAACATAACCATGTATACACAAACACAATCGACCGTCAGTCCATTTTTCGTCACTCACTGGCTTTGATCTCTCCCTTATTTCTTTCATCCGCATTGATTATCATCTCTTTCTCTCTCTTGATCTTCTGCTCTCATTCATTTATGGCCCACAGGCTCTGTAAACCTGTGCCAGTATCGCACTAAGCACCGCCGATGACACATGAAGCTTTCATTCTGGATCTCATCTTCTGCCTGCAAAGTGCCACCAACTAACCCTGAGCCAGCACTGGCTCTCTGTCTGACTTTTCATCATGCCTTCCTCCTCCTGCAGTCATGCTAATAAACCTGGGCACTGAGCCCTGAGGCTTCCCCTGGCCTCCACCCACATTGTCCTTTCTAGCAGCTCCTCTAATGTTCATTCGCCCCTGGCACTCCTGCAGACACAGAGCCATGAAGACAGTCTGTCGATTACTGCCCCTCTGCCTGCCGCTTTATAGAGCCCAGGCCAGGTCCAGAGGGAGCAGCTGTGTGTCCTTTTGGCTGATCGTCATGCTGTGACAGGTAAAAGATTCAAGAGGAGATATGAAGGACATCGTTGCCAGAGAGCAAAGATGGAAGTGACAGAGTGGCTGTAGGACTGCTCTGCTTCTTTCTACTGCTGTAGCTGAGGGTATTGGGTTTATTTTTAATTAAAACATATAATTCTGACTGTAAAATCTGGATGATATGAGCCTCGTTGAACTTGCTGCCAATAGCCAATGAATACACACATCTGTGACCGCACATCTTTAGCATTATATATTAATATGAAGTTGCTACAGGCAATGTAAACGGCATACAGCTTAGCTAATGATCTTTTATTACTCAGCGGAATAACTGTTTATCATGATTATTATAAATCTGCTTTGTATCACACCCAAAGACATCGTGTAAAAAAAGCAAAAACAAAACAAAAATTAATCAAAATAAAAACACATACCAACAAAACTAAACTAAACTAAACTAAACAAAACAAAACAAAACAAAACTAAACAAAACAAAACAAACACAGGTCTTACCTGGCAAGTCACAACCCAGTATCTCCAGTCTCATTCCGATGCCAGCAGGCGACCATCTCTCTGGATACACTCGGATAAACTGGGCCACAATCTCATCAAAGCGACGGATCTCTGGAGTGTCGTAGTGCGTGTTACCCTCAAAAATCTGGAGAAGCAGAATTCACAATAGCACTTTAGCCCAGCTGTGTGATTGAGAGAAGAAAGCTACTGCATATTCTCTGTATTTCTGAGTCTCTGATGCAGCTCTGCAGCTCAGGTTTTAATTAACACAACTGTGGATGATTTCACTGGAATGTTATCAGAGCTTGCAGCATAATTGAATTCTGCTCTCAGAGTGGGAGAATGAAATGCTGAGTCACTGAGATGAGCAGTAAAGAATGAAATGAGTGTTAATAATCTGATTCTGGTTAACTGTTCATTACTGGAGCCCTTTCACCAACCCACAATATTTAAATTGGCATGATTAACTAATTAACCAATTCAACTCCAGTTATATTTTTCAATTCAGTCCTTCTCTGCTGGAAAAAGACTACATATCATGCTTAAGGTGGTCAAGCTGGGTATTTACTGGTCCAAGGTGGTTTAACTGGCTTAACTGGCTTTTGACCAAGGTCAAGACCAGGTCAAACCCAGGTTCACCTAGATAATCAACTAGATCAACCTGAAACAGACTGGACCAGCTAGAGTCTATGTACAGCCAATTACCACTTTAACCCTTTTAACTGTTTTCTCATCTTATTAAGAGACCTTTGTTTGGAAGCAGTCTAAAAATAAAATAAAATAAATTTTTGTCTTTAAAGTAAAAAACTTTGTTTTGATTGTTGGGATTTTTCTAAGTAGCATTAAAGAAATCCTGTGTCATTCTCACCTTTGGGAGATTGGTCTTGGAATCGATGATGTAGCTCCAGTCTTTTCCATTCAAGCTATGGGAAAGTTTATACTTCCGCACGAAGGCCCGGTTCTCCGCGCTGGTACTGCCGTCCACCCCACGGGCCCCTTGCGTGATGATACCCCGTACAGTTTTGGGGACTCCCAGGTCCACCTGCAGCCATTCTTCACCAGCCACGGGCTGCGTGGGACTGGGGAACCACCCTGAGCGGCTGGCCACCAGCCGTGACGCACCTGTGGCCCCGTGGATGTCCCTCATGGAGGAGGCCGAGATCTGCGAGTCTGGCAGGAGGCCGGAGAGCATTCCCTGCATCTCAGAGCATGGAGCGTCTGAGAGGAGGATGGACAAGCAGATGAGTTATGTTGAGGCAAAGAGGAATTGACATTTTAAGGCTGGAGAGATCAATGTTTCATGTTGTTATGTCATGAGAGAGGGCTCAGGAGTAAATAATAAATAAACAGAGCATAGGTGGTTGCGTTTTTTTTATGTGTATATCCCGCCCGGAATGGGTGTTTGAGTGCAGGATTTATTACAGGAAGAATTTCGCGTTCCAGTTTTTCTAGGTTCACCTTTACAGAGTTAAAAGCAAACCCACTCAGCCCAAGACAGCCATTCTCTGGCTCAACCGGCACAAATACAAAAGTTACCAGAAATAAATGATTGATTTTGGCCTATGGCTTAAACACAGAACAAAGAACAGAAAAACAGGCTGGGGCATCTGGTTCAAACCCATCCTAACAATCTCAGTTGAATTACACCCAGAGGTACACCCACACTCCCACAGAAATAGCAGTAAAACACAGAACGAGGCTAAGGGCACTAACGTGATCGATGGCTTCACGGGCATCTTTATGGGCTCGGCTCTGCCGGCTTGTTTTGGGCTGGATGCCCGAGGGACAACGGCCCCCCCGAGACTGCAGCAGGTCTAATATGGAGGCCAGTGGCGTGTCCGTGCATCGTTTGTGTCAGTGTTGAAAAAGACCCCGTCTCTAAAAGCGCATTTGTCCTGCTCAGTGTCGACGAACATAGGAGTGAATCACTGTTTAATAGCGTAATGATGGAGTGTGATGTCTCTGATAACATCAGTGCAAAAGCAGCTCACCTCCTTCATCTGCTGCAGAACATGCTAACAGAATTAGGTGACTGCTATCTCCCCATCTCCATAAATAGCCAAACTCAATCAGGACACTAAAGAGCTCTGATAAATACACATCTGAGCTCACTTGACAGGGACACAGTGGGCATCTGGAACAATATTTGTCACGTGTAGTGTCTGTGGGCCTGCTGAGTACGAAAGTTCACATGAGACAGGGAAACTTACCTTATAGATCTATATCTATATGTTTAGATCATATAGTTAAGGATAGGTAAATATTGATAAGTCTTTATCTACATATCTACCTTTCTATCAACGAACCAATTAAACACCCAACTTTTTAGCTACATTTTAGACAATCCAACATTCTAAGTTTGTCTTTTTCTGGCTATTTTATTATTTTATATCTAAAAGTTAAAAAACACAAATCAGTTCCCTTAAGGGCTGTGCAGACTTGGAGAAAGATGTGTGGAGTGAGTTTTACTGACCCGTGATTTGACAGCCGTAAAGTTCGAAGCGCAATGCGATTCCATTCTTCCATGTCTGAGGTCGGATGCGGACAAACCGAGCTAAGACAGGCTGGGGGATCCGGTTCAGGACCACCTCTGAGGGGTCTACGTTTGCATGGAAAACCTAAGGAAACAGAGAGAGGGGGAAAAAAAAGAGATTTACGACTATTCAGGAGGTGGTTTGGCTGAGGCCACTCATTCAAAAACAAACTAACTTTACAAACAAGCACAACTCTTGCACAGTAAGAGCTTCCTTACTGGGGTCAAGTGAGATTGCAACCTTAATCACTGTCAAAATACACACACCACTGAATACACACATAGACGCCAATGTTTGCATCATAAATTCAAACATGAAATGCTGTTTCCTCCAGAATGAGTTAAAGACCACAGACATTGGTGAGACAGTGTGAGAGTGTTTGAAGAATCAGTTGTCACTCTATAGGACTGAATGTTGTCACATAAAGACATTCAATCAGATGCAACCACATGTTTTTGGGTGTTGTCACTGTTTACATCAGTATGTCAGATGGATCATTAGTATTTCAGCAGGCAGCTCCCAGGGTATCACAGAAATATGCCATGTTCTTCAGACACTGCATTTTGGGATGGTCGAAGATGGACAAGATGACAAGCTTTGATAGCAAATCTCCATCTCTCCTCCTTCCTCAGAGATGCAAGCCTCTGTCAGGGTCTTTGTCTCCAGAGAGAGGAAGTAGGAAAGAGGAGAAAGACTAGAAGAGGGTGAGTCCTGCTTCATTGCACACAGAAACAAAGCCCGAACCCTAAGGACCTGACCCATCTCAGGATCCAATGACATCTGGGCCACTTGGCCTGGGTCAGGTCCGTGCTAGGCCGGCTCGTACGGAGGGTGAAGAAATAGATTAAAGATGGGTTAGGAAAATGAGAAGAAAAAAACCTTCTGACATTTGGTAAATCGCCCCAATATATCATAAAATAAAAGAAGAAAACTATAAACTGAGGACCTGTGGTCATTAATCATTGTGCATATGGTTAGTTAAAAAGAGAGGAGACCCGGGGCAATTGTTCAATTTTTCACAAATTTCATCACGACTCTCAGATTACCACAAATCTACAAGCAATTTTTTGGTGTGCGAAACATTTATATGTGCCAATATTTAAAATACTATTCAAATATTAACACTGCTGTGAGTGAAGCGTCAAACAAATATTGAATTTAATACAGTAAGTCAGAGAACTACAGATCTCCTAAGTTAAAGGCAGATGGCAATTTTCATAAAAGACCCCTCAAAAAACAATAATTAAACTGTGCCTTATTTTAATGGTATTTTTACATTATTATTATTTTTATTATAATTTGCATATATATTAATCATGCCAATATACAGTGGTGTGAAAAAGTATTTGCCCCCTTCCTGTTTTTTTAATTGTCTGCCTATTTGTCACACTTAAAAGATTCAGATCATCAAACAAATTTTAATATTACACAAAGATAACCTGAGTAAATACAAACTGCAGTTTTTAAATTATGATTTCATTATTAAGGGAAAAAAGCTGTCTAAACCTGCCTGGCACTACGTGAAAAAGTAATTGCCCCCTAATCTAATAAACTGTTTGTGCCACCCTTTGCAGCAAAAACTGCAATCAAGCGTTTGCGATAACTTGCAATGAGTCTGTTACAGGAATTTTGGTCCACTCATCTATGCAGAATTGTTGTAATTCATCCACATTTGAGGGTTTTCGAGCATGAATGGACTGACAGCATCTCAATCGGATTTAAGTCTGGACTTTGACTTGGCCACTCCAAAACCTTAATTTTGTTTTTCTTGAGCCATTCAAAGGTGGACTT
Source organism: Sinocyclocheilus anophthalmus (assembly GCA_018155175.1). NCBI lineage: Eukaryota > Metazoa > Chordata > Actinopteri > Cypriniformes > Cyprinidae > Sinocyclocheilus > Sinocyclocheilus anophthalmus. Next base: position 57,468 of record JADLZN010003076.1, read on the forward strand.
GCTGGTGTGTTTGGGATCATTGTTTTGCTACATAACCCAAGTGCGCTTGAGGTTGAGGTCACAAACTGATGGCCGGATATTTTCCTTCAGGATTTTCTGATAGAGTGCATAATTCATTGTTCCGTCAATTATGGCAAGTCGTCCTGTTCCTGAAGCTGCAAAGCAGCCCCAGACAATCACACTACCACCGCCATGTTTGACTGTTGGTATTATGTTCTTTTTATGAAATGCTGTATTGGTTTTACACCCGATGTAACGGGACACACACCTTCCAAAAAGTTTAACTTTTGTCTCATCAGTCCACAGAATATTTGCCCAAAAGTCTTGGGGATAAACAAAATATTTTTTGGCAAATGTGAGACGAGCCTTTGTGTCCTTTTTGGTTAGCAGTGGTTTTTGCCTTGGAACTCTCCAATGGATGTCGTTTTTGCCCAGTCTCTTTCATATTGTTGAATCATGAACACTGATCTTAATTGAGGCAAGTGAGGCCTGCAGTTCTTTAGTTGTTGTTCTGGGTTCTTTTATGACCTATTGGATGAGTCGTTGTTGTGCTCTTGGTGTAATTTTGGTAGGCCGGCCACTCCTGGGAAGGTTCACCACTGTTCCAAGTTTTCTCCATTTGTGGATAATGGCTCTGACCGTGGTTTGCTGGAGTCTCAAAGCCTTAGAAATGGCTTCATAACCCATTCCAGACTGATACATGTCAACTGTTTTGATTCTCATCTTTTCTTGAATTTCTTTAGATCGCGGCATATTGTGTTGTTATTTAAGCATGCTTCACTTTATCAGACGGGTTCTGTTTAAGTGATTTCTTGATTCAATAGGTCTTTGGCAGTAATCAGGCTTGGGTGTGGCTAGTGAAATTTAACTTGGCTTTCTAAAATAATGTGGTTAATTGCAGTTCTTTCATGATTTAAGAGGAGGGGCAATTCATTTTTCACGTAGGGCCAGGTAGGTTTGGACAGTTTTTTTTTCCCTTAATAAATGAAATCATCACTTAAAAATGCCATTTTGTATTTACTTGCATTATCTTTGGGTAATATTAAAATTTGTTTGATGATCTGAATTTTTTTAAGTGTGACAAATATGCAAAAAAATAAAATAAAACAGGAAGGGGCAAAAACCTTTTCACCCGGCACTGTATATTTTTTTTTTTTTTCCATTTCAAATTGAAATTGAAACTGAATGGAGCAATTGAGGTGGGGCTCAAACAGAAGACAAGTGAAACCTTGGGAAAAAGTGGGAGTGTGTAAAGCTGTTGTCAGTAAGAAGATTCAGACATGCATCACAGAAATCTGCTTTTGTTTAGTGACCTCATGATGGAGTGTGTGACCTTGCCCTTTCACTGCCTGCAAAGTTTTTCAACACAGCACAGTATATGAGAACCAAGTGGTGTGTGTGTGTGTGATGACTGGGGGCAAGAGGTGTGTACTATATCACTTCTTTAGTGTGTGGGAGAGTCCTCACAATTCACTGATATAACCTAACTCACCCAGTGCTTCTGAGAAAAAAATACATCAAGAAGCTTGTGAAATATTCCAAAACTGTACTCTTGGCAGTGTTATTTTTGTATTATTTATATAAATTCAATGCTCACTGACTGAAGTAGTTTAAGTCTTTGGTTCTTTTAATTGTGATGATTTTGGCTCACATTTAACAAAAACTCACCAATTCACGATCTCAACAAATTAGAATATGGTTGGGGGGGGGGGGGGGACATGCAATCAGCTAATCAACTCAAAACAACCTGCAAAGGTTTCCTGAGCCTTCAAAATGTCTCTCAGTTTGGTTCACTAGGCTACACAATCATGGGGAAGGCTGCTGATCTGACAGTTGTCTAGAAGGCAATCATTGACACCCTTCACAATTTGTAAGCCACAAACATTCATTGCCAAGAAGCTGGCTGTTCACAGAGTGCTGTATCCAAGCATGTTAACAGAAAGTTGAGTGGAAGGAAAAAGTGTAGAAGAAAAAGATGCACAACCAACCGAGAGAACGGCCTTACGAGGATTGTCAAGCAAAATCGATTCAAGAATTTGAGTGAACTTCACAAGGAATGGACTGAGGCTGGAGTCAAGGCATCAAGAGCCACCACACACAGACGTGTCAAGGAATTTGGCAACAGTTGTCGTATTCCTTTTGTTATGCAACTCCTGAACCACAGACAACCTCAGAGGCGTCTTACCTGGGCTAAGGAGAAGAAGAACTGGACTGTTGCCCAGTGTTCCAAAGTCCTCTTTTCAGATTAGAGCAAGTTTTGTATTTCATTTGGAAACCAAGTGTCCTAGAGTCTGGAGGAAGGGTGGAGAAGCTTATAGTCCAAGTTGCTTGAAGTCCAGTGTTTAGTTTCCACAGTCTGTGATGATTTGGTGCAATGTCATCTGCTGGTGTTGGGATATTGTGTTTTTTTGAAAACCAACGTCATTGCACCCGTTTATCAAGAAATTTTGGAACACTTCATGCTTCCTTTCTGCTGACCAGCTTTTTTGAAGATGCCGATTTCATTTTCCAGCAGGATTTGGCACCTGTCCACACTGCCAAGAGCACCAAAAGTTGGTTAAATGACCATGTGTTGGTGTGCTTGACTGGCCAGCAACTCACCAGACCTGAACCCCATAGAGAATCTGTTTGGTATTGTTAAGAGGAAAATGAGAAATAAGAGACCAAAAATGCAGATGAGCTGAAGGCCACTGTCAAAGAAATCTGGGCTTTCATACCACCTCAGCAGTGCCACAAACTGATCACCTCCATACCACGCCGAATTGAGGCAGTAATTAAGCAAAAGCAGCCCCTACCAAGTATTGAGTACATGTACAATAAATTAACATATTTTCCAGAAGGCCAACAATTCACTAAACATGTTTTTTTTTATTGGTCTTATGAAGTATTCTAATTTGTTGAGATGGTATGTTTTTGTTAAATGTGAGCCAACATCATCACAATTAAAAGGAACCAAAGACGTAACTACTTCATTCTGTGTGCACTGAATTTTATTTAATACAGGGTTTCACAATTTGAGTGAATTACTGAAATAAATGAACTTTTCCCACGACATTCTAATTTATTGAGATGCACCTGTAGTTGGCAAGGCAACATTTCAATTTCTATTTTATTGTATTTCAGAGGTGTGCTATTACCGTATTGGCCCGAATATAAGATGGCCCTGATTATAAGACGACCCCCCTTTTTCCAGATGTTCCTTTTGGAAAAAGGCTTTTTAAAAACAAATCTTGTTTTTTTTCTCAGTAAAATACATTTTGTCTTTAATTATTTTCATATTGCATATTTTTTTGTTTTGAAAGTATGGTAAAACTGGTAAAATGTACCAACAATCACATAAAAAAAAAATATACACTTTTTGATATACCATTAAAAAAAACAAAAAAACAGGTAGCCCATCTGAATTAGGACATTTAGGCTATCCATATAATAGTAGCCTACCAAAATCTTATTAACAGTAGAAGTTAAATCTTACTGTAGTCTTCAAATCTGGGTACTGTCTTAACGTTTTAAAATCACAAAGGGAGTTTGGTCCCATCAGGCTAACGTGACAGTCACGACTCATGCAACTGTAAGGTTTTCTTTTTCTTTTGTTCTTACTCACAATCTTTACAACACGCATCACATTACGTATTTCATGGTACACTTGTTTTATGCGTATTTGGTGCCACCTATTGTTGTGGGTGTATTATTGACATGTCAAAGTCTAGACCCTGAATATAAGACGACCGCGTTTTTTCAGATGTAAAAACATTGTCTTATATTCGGGTCAATATGGTACTTTTGAAACTCACAGTTTTTGATGGCATTTTGGCAAATAAAACCATTAGACTTGCATTGAAAGAAGAAACTGTGGTTGATATATAGATAAGTCAATGGATATATGGTTATATATTTTGACTTAACCTAGAAAATGCTAAAACCACTCAGAACACATTATCAACCACATACCACATAATCTCTCAGTTTATCATGAGAAATTGCAAAACAGTAATAATAAAAAACAGTTAGTTACAAATGTTTTTATTTATTGTTGCCCATGGGCGTCTCCTTTTCCCGGCTTCTGATTGGCCAACTTGTTTAATCCAAACCATCAGGAAACTAGGAGCCATGAAACCCTTATAACAGATGAACAGATGTATATCATATGGGATTTGAGACAGAAGACCCACTGGTCATTATAGATGAAGTTCCAAGCACAAAGAGGAGAGTGTTAACCATGAAGATGCCAAAATGATCAAAAAGCACAGAAAAAAAAACAACAAACTAAAAGGCGTAAACAGGACTGAGAAGTCCAATTACTGTGAGGACATTAGGGAGCAGGCTGAGATGAAGCTGAAGAATGGTGATTTCCCACTGGTCCTCTAAGGCAGAGGGAAAGGGGAAGCGAGAGGAATGACAGAAATGACAAAGTCCTGGACTCTGACAGCAGCAGTCAATCTATAGAGGGGACGGAGTCAAATACTGCTTCTAGCCAAACATATATTAGCGATATGAAACTATACCTTTATTGTTTCCTTCCCTCTTTCCCACACACATTAGCACCTGCTAATGTTTTCTTTGCATCCCTGAGCTACAATGGCCTCTGACTGGTGTTGTGTTGACAGACACACAGGTGCTGGTAATGACAGACTCCCATACACTGAAACAGGAGAACTGCTGTCAGCCCTGCTGTCTACTTATACAAGGCCACCCTCGTACCCGTTTCCTCCTTTTTTTTTGCCCTCACACTGTCAGTTTTTCATTGTTTCTCTCTCACTATGCAGTCTAGGCGTAATCTTTGATTGATGCACTCTCTGCGTGTGCATGTGTGCCCATAGCCAGAGACATGACAAATGGACACAGCCGTCAACGGAAGGGTTTATGCAAAATTACGATCATGAATCATGCATTTGTGTACGTTACTTATATCACATTCCCTCAGGCATGGCTGCTAGTGTTTCCTAGCATGCTGTCTGTGGGGAGATCAGGTATGTGTTGTCTGTCTCAGGTGATGATGCCTTGTATGTGAGTGGGGGTCTGAATGTATCTGGTGTTACATACAAGCATACATTTTCAGTTTCTTGTGGAAAAATCTGCTATACTTTTATGCAAAGGGCATTTAAACATGGTAAAACTTATTAAGCAAAGCTCAGAGTACACTTACTGGCAGATGAAAGTATTAAATTAGCTAAATAATGATATAAAGACTATCCACTATCTGAAAGTGAGCACTCATTTCATTCCTCTACTCTCTTTCTCTTCCTGGCTCTCTTTTGAGATGCTCTGTGAAAAGTGACTGACATGAGTAAGTGTTTCCTCCTGCATGTTATATATGCATGTGTACTGACCTGATGTCAACAGAATATGTCAGCTTTTTTCCGGATGCAATACATATTCAGAAATTTTCCAGAAATACATATATTTTACTACATTTTCACACATATCTGCTTCTTCTGTCCTGTCTGTTTATTTCCACTTAAGAGATAACCGACTGTGTTTACATTCAAACATTTACAGTGGAAACTGGTCTGTCCTGCACTATTACTATATCACACAATGAATCATGTTCATTTGCAAAGTCCAGTGAGTCGCACAGATTTTTAGCCAAACTTTAAGAGCATTTAGTTTTGTATACAACTCACATGCAACTGGTGGCCATGATTCTTCTTATTGAGCACTAAGTCTGACACCAAACAATAACAATAAAGTTATAAAGATGCTAAAGATGTTAAAAAGATCTCATGTGTGTTTTTGTTTATACATATGCAAAAAGATCCAAACCGTGCCAGATATCTGTGGAAAAAAAGAAATTTGTTGACAGCATAAATGGCCGCAGTGCTGCTGGTCTGTCTAGACACACACACACAGATCAATGAGGGTGGATGGTGATTAACTGTTATATGAATAATTGAAAAATCACGTCTGACAGTTCAGGAGTAGTTATATTGAACGGACTCCTTGGAAATTCATCAGCACAGGAAAATGTGTATGTGTGAGGGAATATTCATGAGATGAAATGGGTCCTCAGTGATGGCCAACAGGGCAGGTTCCTGGTGAGGAGTCCCCAAAAAATGAGTTTGAATTATTCAAATGTCTGGCACTAGGGCGGTCTACTTAAATAATAAAAACCCCCCAAAGCAAACTCTCCATGAGGTTAAAGTGTGAGGACACACACATGCCTCCTGCGAGACATTGTCACTGTTAATATAATAAAGAGAGAGAAGAGAGAATTTGTGGTCATATAAAAGTGGACACTCTCACCCACAATGCCTGACTGCACAATGCCTTACGGAAAGCCACATGGCCACAACAGGGTGCTGCGTTCCCTGCTCTGTCCATCTTTCTCCCTGTCTGTCTTTTTGTCATTCATTCCCTCCATCTCTCGCTGCTTTGCATTGGCTCGCTTGTATGTGCCTGCCACACTTTTTTCCCTCAGACTGATGGGGCCACTGGGAAATGTGGTCAGCGTTCACAGCTCTGCTGGAGTCTGTAGCGAATCAGCTCATGGGGAAATATGAATAATTAAGCATAACTAGTTATAATCAATTATAAATATTTAGATCCACTGTAGATATTTAGCTGACCTCTCAGTGTCAACTGTCTTTTAATTCTAAGAACGTTAATTTCCTGGTAAGGGAAATAACTTTCTTACTGTACACTTCTACAAAGCTTGTAGCGTAAATCTGCATGATTAAGTGATTCCAGTTATGAGCAAACGATGAACAACTTCAAGTGTGATACAAGTAAGGTTTTATAACTACATAAACACTTAAACTAGTCTAACATACTACATAAACACATTAAGCTGGTCTAACATACACATACACACACACACACACACATACAGTTGTATAGGAAAGGGTTAACGTTTACTCAGCATGAAAAGACAGAAAGAATAATTTTCTGGACCCTTTTGCAGGTATACAACAGATACCCAGCCCTTCAGGGGTACGTAGAGCTGAGTTCAAACACACCTTTGTTAAAAGGTGTAACTGATACTTAATGTATCAATTAATAAGACTATGTTTGATACTTGCGAGTCTCGGCTGTTTGAAAGAGATTCCTGATGCAATCTTAATGTTTCCAGTTGATCTTTGCTGAATTTTGGTCGATGAAAAGAACCAGTTTGAGTCAGAGTCACTTGATGTATGGAAAGGACTAGGCCGAAGAAAAGCCTGGCACAAATGCTTTGGTATCCTGAAACGTTTTCTCACATCATCTTAGCTTCGACCGAACCACCGACCGACTGGCTGGCCCGGACCGGCCTTTTGGGTCTAAGAAGATCCCCTCCTTTCACGATGGCTTGGTCCAATGCAAAAGGCATTTCCGAGCGGGAGGTGCAAGTGCTGAGGGTTGTACGACCCTTTGTGTTTGTCTGTAAGCATGGTATTTTGCATATGTAACTGGATTGGATGTTGATATACAAATTATTAAAGATTCTTAGAACATCAATATGTTGCCTAGTCGCAGCCTGTATATTGCACTCTCCATTATCATCCGAAATGAATCATAAGACCAAACATGACAATAGGTGAGTTATATTAACTATGGTCGATGATACATGCAAAACCAGCTCCACAAACACATATACAAGAACGCAGTAATGGTATACACAATGTCCTGAAGGATATGTGTGTTCATTCAAAGTAAGGTTTTCCTATGAATTAATTAGAGTACAGTCCATTTCTCTGGGCATTATGTCTTTCCTATGAGGAAAATGAGTTGAGTTTCTCTGCCCATATTCCTTTGGGCAATAAAACTAGTGATATCAGCATTGGTTGCCATGGGTCCAGAGGCCTGTTCTGCCTTTCTGAGATGTTAGGTGCATTTCGGGGGAAGGGTCCATAGACCCTCATAGTTGGCCATTTGGTTAGGTGAAGGGGGCATTAGAGATTATTTGTTAAATATAACAAAAAGTTGTGTGTCTGATTGGTCCAAATGCTACAAGTCATTACTCTCTCTCTCTCTCTCTCTCTCTCGCCCTCTCGTCGTCTCACTCACGCTCTCTCCTCGCTGCCCTTCTCCTGCGCGCTCCACACCGCCGGGCCCAAGGAAGCTGTTGCAACAATCGGTCTCCATTGGCTGCAGGCCAGTGCAGGCTCAGCCTCAGAGGAGGAGAAACATGAAGAGAGACAGGCAGAAATAGTCCTGTGACAAATTATTTTATAAGTACAAATATTCCATGTAGCCTCGTAATTAATATGAGGTCATAAAAACTGCATATAGAATAATTATAGAAGAATTAGAAAGTTTAGAAGAGCTTTAGATGAAGTATAACTTGTGTCAGTTTTTCCTTCGTCAGTTTGGAGGCTGTTTGTTGGCTTTGGGCCCCTGGCGGCCCTTGGCTGTATGCTCTCCTGTCAAGGATGGTTTTGACTGATAGTCTGCTGGTGGCACAGCAATGAGGGGCTCAGATACCTGAACACTGTGGCCAAATTTGGTGTGTTGCTGCCATTCACTGATTGCCATATGACAGAAGGCAGGTGTTTATTGTTTAGTAGGGCTTGTGATGTGTCATGAATTTTAAATACTACTAAATACTTACTGACAAATTTTATTTCAAATCATATTATTTTAATAAAAAAAAGAGTGTGATTCTACATATTGTAAATATAAAACACAAAACTCCCTCTATAAAGCTCATTTAGTGTGGAAGCTCATCTTTTGGATTACAATGGCTGACAGACCAAATCCTGTTCAGAGGAGAAAAAACAGTGAAAAATGTTGATTTGGTTCTTGCCTTCCTCTTAATTCCCAGTTTGCATGCGAGATTGAGTTGAAGGGATTGGAATGTGGAAGCCTTCCCTCCTTGCTTTACCTTGTGTTTCTGAAAAAATACTGGGAATTTCTGTTACAACACTTTGTCTTATCCCGGTTTAATCCACACAAATAAGTAAGCAGCTTGTAGAAGGATTCCTTTTTGTTCGATCAATAGAGTGCTGCAGGAATGAGTTCAAAAAAATGTGCAAATACATATTTTTGCATTTCAGATTCCATCAGCAATGTTCTCTTTTTATGGGTTTTTGGGGTGAAACAAGGTTGACCTGCTCATAGTTAAGACAAGCTCAAATGGTTTTCCCATTTTATACTAATACATAAATACTCATATATCTCACTCATTATTTGTTTTTACCTTTTGACTTCTTGGGAAAAGATGTATCTCAAAATGCAAATAGGACTACAGAGGTTGTCGGGGACATTAATCATCATAACAACGAATAGGAAAACTCATATACTCACTAGTTCATATGCGTATATTATCTTTTCATTATCATATGCATAGCCTTATCTTGATAAACAAAACCAATAAGTTTCATAAACCTTTGTTGCTCACAGAGCTTGTTTTCTGCAATAAGCTAAAAGCCAATGGAAAAATCCTACTGTCTATTCAAAGAAACCAGCAGATGTGGGAGTGTTTCAAAACAAGTTTCTCAAACATGCACACTTTTTGCAATTCCGCTTCTATTTCGGTGAAACTAGCAGCATAGAAATGACACACTGCCGCTTTAAGTCAACTTGGAATCGGTACACACTGTAATTGGAAGAACAGACGATATGTTTTATGACCCTCAGTGGTGTAAATGTTTCCTCTAAAATCACCATTTGTCACAGTGAATGAGAAACACATTTGCACGACCCCACTAAAGACAGGTAACTGTGTATTTTTGTTTGAGTATGTGTGAAACGGTTTCCTTGCTTCACTGAACACATTCCACAGTCACACACTCTGGCTGTGATTTATGCAGACAACCCAACTCAAAGAGCATCTATTTTCTAGTCTATGACATCACTGAAGGTTAAACCCTCAGCGGTACATTCCCAAAGAACAGAGGAGTCCTCCCGGGATCTGGCAGCGGTCTTCCATTATCCACGCGCTCCATGTGAAGCGGAGGAATGCACAGAGATGGACGGATCTGTCAGGCTGCTGTTTTGAAGTCCGAGCTGATGTCATCTCCCATGACAGTGCTCTCTGTTGCATCGCCTTAGGATTTTACACGTTAACACACATACCATATGCTCTCTCTCTATATAAACCCCCTTGATGATATTGTTAAACAAGCAAGGAATTTACCAGACCTTCATAATGAGCTCTGTCAATGACAAGGCTACTTTAAACGGTCACATTGACCTTAAGAGCAGGCGTGGGACCTTACATAAGGGACCCACTCATTTTCCCCACCAGTGGAAATGGAATTAAGACCTTTTGACCTCCTTGCAATTTGAAACAGTATGTTTGTGAAAATGGCATAAATTGTTCTGTCGTTACTTTGATGGCTTTATCAGATACAGTCTCAGGAGGGAGTGTATATATGCATGTGTTCCTGTGTGCTGGGTTTCAAGTAAAAGGGAAGGGAATTTGTAATTCTGTTCCAAAAGAGCTAAACAGTATTTTAAGACATCATAACTGCCCTCACGATTTTCAGTAGGTATAAACTGGCATAAATATGCTGCCTTTTTTGGTCAAATTCTAAGGCAACAGTCTATGTATCCTTACAAAAAGTTTCTTATTAAAATTTTCTAACAAGGCTGCATTTATTGGATACAAAATGCAGTAAAAAAATGAAAATTTGTGAAATATTATAACAATACTCAAATATTTAAAAAATATAATTTATTCCTGTGATGGCAAAGCTGAATTTTCAGCATTCTTCAGTGTCTGCTTAATATTTTTAATTTATTTTGTTGTGGAACCAGAAACATTTCTTTTCAGGATTCTTTGATATATAGAAAGCTCAAACGAACAGTATTAATTTTGATAATTAGAACTTTGTAACGAATAACAATGCTATACATGCATTTCTTATGTTTTAAAGAGAATTTTTATCAATTTAATGACCCTTTTTGAATTAAGAATTAATTTCTTTTAAAAACGTTTGTGCTTTGTAATTTCATACTGAAAATCCTCAAAATGTTCAAGCAATTAAAAATGGCAGTATGTTTTTTGTAATTTTTTAATTAATTATTTTCTTATTTGTGCTGTAGAGAGTGTCCAATCATGTCTAGGTAATGAACTTAAAGCATTTTGGGGCAAGTTACTTTTTAAAATATGCATTCAATATGCTTTACTTTCCATAAAAAAGTAACTAATTACGTTCCTTAGTTACTTTTTATGGAAAGTAATGCGTTACACTACTTTTGTGTTACTTTTAAACTGACAGACAGGGCTTGCTTGTTTTTAAAATAAAAAAGTTCTATTTTTGACCTTTTCACACCAAAAGTGAAATGAAAAAGCCTCAGGCTGAAGGGAAAGTGAATTTACGTCCGTACAGTAGAATGCAAAAGAAGACATTTCAACACACTTCAGCAAAAAAAAAAACACATAAATGTTTGTCTAGAGTCATTTTTGCTTATTAGTATGATTGAACTGGATAATCGAAGGTCAGAAGCAAAGACATTGGTTAATAAGAATGATAAAAAAAAAACAATTAAATACATAAAGCATATTTGTGTTGTTTAACAGTTAATTATTGCAGGTTTGCGTCATATACTGAGTTGCATTATTTTTATTCATTTTTGAGGAATACTGAATCTGTGTTTTTTTTTTGTGAGTGAGATTAATTAATGCATATTCATATTTATTTTAGAACTACAGGAACATCTGATTTCTCTCAACATGGGGAAAGGAGAGCTGTCAATCAATAAATTATAAAAAAAAGTAACTTGCGTTACTTATGTGAAAAAGTAACTCAGATACTCTCTTGTAAATTAAAAAGTAATGCACTACTTTACTAGTTACTAGAAAAAAGTAATCCGATTACGTAACTCACCTTACTTGTAATACGTTACACCCAACACTGCTTAAAGGTTACATTTCAGTTAGGATGCTGCCTTCTACTGTAGCTTCCTATCTAAGCAGCACACAGGACGGTTTTGGAAACAGAGCTGGCTGTTGTTGATCTACAAGCTGATTTAGTAGTGACTGAATGAGTGTGCTGCAGGTAATCTAGAAGTGAAGTGAAAACCCGCCACAGCAGCTGAGGCAGTTTGAGAAGAAATTAAGCCCAGCTCTGCTGATATCTCACTTACACCACACACACTTACAAACCATCAGCCACCAGCCTACAGTGATCTCTTCAGCAGCTCTTCCTGTTTGTCCGTAAACACACAATCTGTTCAGTGTCCAGGGACACACACACCTCCACCATTATCAGTGAACAGATGAGAGCCTGATGTGGTGCTAGTATCAACCCAAACCATCACCACACAGCTCTGAAAAATAATAACCTGCCTGACTCAGAGTTCATATACATGATACTCATACATACAAAACTGCTTACAGTATTGCACATTTACATTTCATTTCAATGCCAACATGCTATTTCCTGTTAATCTATATAGGCGATATTAAAAAAGCTATGACTGAATGCATTTTGTCTGCAGGAGTGAGGCATCTTGCTAGATAACTGCCAACATTGATATACATTCCTTCCAGGCATATGAATAAACAGTACATTACTTAATAGCACCATTTCTAAATGGACACTGACCGGTCACACCTCCCATAAGGCGCGAATCTCCCATTCCGACACAGCCAGACATCTTAACAAAGCTTAGCTGAACTGAAACCAAAGCCGTAAAAACACCGAGCACATTAAGGGAGGACTGAGCTCTGAGATTTTCTGGAAGATTAAAGCCAGAGGCTACTCCAGCAGGGGGTCCGGGGCTAAAGACCCAAACGCCAGCTGGTGGTGGCCGGGGTCGTATCCGGCAGGTTATTCTTAGTGGCGGCTGAGCGGTTTTTTACAGCTTCTTCCAAAATCATCATGCTAACATCAGAGCTTTCACATGTTCCCCTGTCAAGCAATCAACTCCATACAGGATTTCCAGGGGATTTGTTAATAAATGAAGATTAGAGGCATGTACCACATGGGACGATTAGTTTTACACAGGCCTTATCACCAATGTTCTTACTTCTTATGTCGCGACCGCACAGAATAAATAATATGCTGCGCACAGGACACTCCTTCTCTGTCACACAAAACTGAGTTGGGAAAGCCATTGATTGAATTCTAGTAAATGCGAAATAATTGCAATGTCCGGGCAAACCGCTATAGATTACCACAGTTTAAGTGGCAAAGAAGAGATGAGAAAAAATCGAATACTTTAATACTTGTGTACTCAACACTAGAGCCAACGCAAACGCAATGACGTGAAATAAAACGACATCATGTTTTAAAGAGTGGCTTGATTAAGTGGTGGAAATAGCGAATGATAGGCACAGAACAGTAACAAATCTCTGAGACATTTAAAGTCACACACAGGTGTATGCAAACTCTACTAATCTAAACTCTACTTAGATAACTATATACGAATTCATGTTCACGTTTAAAAAAAATATTTAGCTTAAAGATCTCTGTTTTAATGCTTCAGTTTGTTTTCTATTCTATTCTATTCTCAGTTTAAATGCTTCAGTTTGTTTTTATATTATAGTATTATGAACCTAATAAATAACTGACCTCAAAATGGGAATTCATAAGCAATATCTGCTTAATTTTTTATAATATATTATTACAAAGAATTGAACTGTTCTGATTTTTTTTTTATATTTTTTTTATAGAATTTCTTGGTAACACAGCACTGTAAAAAAAAAATGTTTTCTCAGGTAACCTAAAATGTGCATTATTTAGTTACGTCAAGGGTAAAATCAAATATAAATAGCACATTAAAGTTAAAAGTTACACACTTTTTTGTGTGTGCACTGTACAGGTCTGGTATAAAGAATGTTTTTGATCAAGTGGCCGAAATGTCCACCCAATAGAGAAAAGTTTTACTCAGCAAGAAAAAAATCAGAGGGAACATTGCTTATCACTCTTTTCAACTCCCTCTGTTCTCTGACCTCCCACCATATTCCTTTCATTCAAGCCTGTTCACTTGGTTTCTAATGGATTCTAATGGAGCCCTGCCTCCCATCAGCCTACACCTAAAGATGCTTCCAAAAAGAGCATCTTTGATTGGCATGCCGGCTTCGATTGGCATTTCGATGCCTGTCCATGCTGGTTTATGCTAGACCAGCATAGTCTTTCTTGTAGAAGTCTTAATTGTTAAGCTAGGAGAACCAGCATTTCAACTGACCCTCCACAGAAACTACAAATACAAGTAAATTATGTCATCACCTTTTGTCTTTTGAAATCTTTTCTGGCCCTCTGAATCTCACACACACAGCGTGTGACAGTACTTCACACATCTCTATAACCAGTGCAGGAAAACAGAGAACAAACTGACTGCTTTATCTCTCACACATTCTCAAATGTGCCGTTCCCGCGTGATCGTACCTTGTGGTTCTTGCCGTAGCGGTAGATCATCCAGTCCTCTCCGTTAGTGCTGACCTCCAGCTTAAAAGTGGCGACAAAGTAGGACTTGTGTGTCTCTTTGGAGACTGCACCCTGGGTGGCAATGCCCGTCAGGACCTTCAGGAAGTGCAGGTCCACCTAAGGAGAAAAAAAAATGGAAAATTGAATTAAATCTGTTTTGCGATAAGGGTTTTTGTTGTAATGAACTGTGACGGGACATTTTATCGATCGCTTGGTTTCTATTTCTGTGGGTTGTGCTGGGTAGCCCCATCCACCCAAAATCATGGTCCACATTAAAGTATTTTAACTATCAAATTTCTTCAGATTGGTTGTAATTGTCATATCACAGTTTGATGCCTAACGTGGACAGACAAATTCGCAAATTTGACAAATGTCTCGTACTAAAAAGTTTAATGCTTGAACAAAGCCTTAGTTGTAAATATGAGTAAATATTTTTATATTTTGTAATTTATAAAAGTTTTTAGTTTTTCCTTTACTGGTCACTCGAAATTATAGTTTTATCAGTGTTGTTTTAATATTATTTTTATAATATTTAGTTTTTAATTTAAGTTTAAATATTTTTGACCTTTTAAAATTAAGTCACTGTGTTAAAGGATACAATTTAACATTAAATTATACTAAAACTAAATAAGCATTTAAATAATTTTAAATATTACATTTCTCAGCGCCATCTAGTATTACAGTATACTGTATAAAATTAAAAACCAAACAAAATTTTTTTTGTTACCATTTTTTTTTCTGTTTGTTTTGGAATAATGAACATGTATTATTTTAGTGTTTGGTTTTCCAGTTATATTACTTTATGTTAGTTCAGGAAAACATTTTCATATGTTTTTGTTTTCCTAGAAATCCCCACTAAAATCAGGATGATGAGAAAGTGAGATAAGTAAAGAAGCAGAAGGAGAGATGAGAGAGGGATGTGAGAGGAATGAGATGAATGAGAGGGAAGAGGGGGGAAGAGCTGAAAGATGGATAGAGCTGTGGGAATATGAGGCATCCCCTCCCTGCAGATCACGGGCAGTAGCGAAGGTGTTATCAGAGCCTTAAGATCAATCACCTGAGCTCTGATCGATACTAACCACCTTCATTCAACTCTCCCTCAACTCCCCCCCGCAACAATGATGATGATGATGATGATTGCGGTGCAAGAGCTGCCTCTATGCCCCTCCGCCTCTACTGCAGCGAGGTCCTTAATCAGGCATTCAGCTCCTGTCCTAGAGGAGGGCTGTTACCCATGATCCTCGGCTCTCCCTGCTCAGCGGGATGTCATCCGAACATGAGCGCGAAAACTGCAGCGTTTGTTATCTGTCAGAGAGACAGGTGTGGCTTTCACACACAGATACGAGCACACACACACACCTAGAACCTTCTGTAAAGCTGCTTAGGGCCACAGAGAAACACACCTAGACAAAAAAATCAATAGAACCCAGGACTGCTGCTAACTATTTATTCCTAGGAAAGGGCCCTCATCAATCAAGTGGCTGTTACCATCAGAGCGGGCTGTGCATCATCAACCCCTGCATGCGCCCAGAGACCAGGAAGAGAGAGAGAGAGAAAGAGAGAGAGATGTAGCCTACCACGTCTGAGAAGTGAGTCCCTGATGAATAGTAATAAAGAGAGAGCGAGAGAAACAATGGAAAAAGAGCATAAGAGAAGATCTGATGAGATGCCAAAAAGTTAAACGCCATCATCAGCATCTGTGGAATAATGTTGATTACCACAGAAGATAATTTTGTCTCTTTTCTCAGTCAAAAAAATTAAATAAAATAAAGATTTACATTGTCATAATACTGAGCAGAAAATTGGATATATATAATATAACTAATATAAGTAATATGCCCTTTTAGTGCCCTTTACCATTAGTTTGCGTAAAAATACATAAAAAAAATTAACTGAAATTGAGATTCCTCCCAATACTGTTGCTCTTTGTTGGCCATAATATGGAAAACATACTTTTTAACAGTACCCTAATTTTGCATTCAACTGTAAACCTTATTTTGCTTTACATAAAATAAAATTAATTAAATTATTAAATTAAATTAAATTAAATTAATTAAATGAATTAAATAAAATAAAATGAATAAATTAAATAAATATTTCAATAATTATTTTGAAACCGTAAGATTTTAACAATTGGCTCTAACTGTGCCCACTGTGAAGTGTAACCATTATTTTTGCTTTAATAAACACAAAACAAAATAAAAATTTAACAAAAATTAAACTAAAATATGGTAAAAGTTAAGTACAACTCTAAATAATCTTCCATTGTAAAAAACATTATGCCACAGATGCTTTCAACAACAGTTCTGAACTCGTATTGTGTCCACAGCATTCCTTTAAGGTAACTTCATCAGTTAATTTACCCTGAAACACTGGATGGATCGATGAATATCAATTGTACGCGGATCTCAGCTGCATGTACACACCTAAAACAGAACAACCTCGCTTATTCTGAACACACACACACAACAGAGCCAAAGCGTCTGGGTGAAGTATGGTCCTTGGGCATGTTGGCATTTACGACAGCTGTTTGTCAAGATGGATGTCTGTGCCGTGGACCCTGAGAGCGAGAGAGTGATGTCAGGTGTTAACACAACACAACAGCTGCTCTACCAGAAGCCCCCAACTCAGCAGCATCTTGACACAAATACGACACACCACTTAAATTAACACCAAAAGTAATGAGTCTCATTCTGAAGGCCTGGTGTAGCACCTAACCCGGCCGACTTCCTGCTAGAACCAGAAATCTCAAATCCACATGTCCGTTCACAAGCCTTTTGAGATTTCACAATGCATGTAAGTAAGTTGAGAGGGATGAGAACTTGTTCCCTGTTCTCTACCCTTTGCAGACAGACAAATGAGAGAGAGGAAACCACACCTGGATGTATTCTTTGTTGCTGTCCTCATTGGGCGTCCAAGAGTTATCTTCAAAGTTAAGCCGAGCCTGTCTTGGGGACCATCGGCCATCATAGAAGGAGGATGATGCAGAGATCTGGTCGTCGCTGATCTTGTTTGACTCCATGCCAAGAGCATTACTGCAGTGGAAATCTGAGGAACAGAGTTTTTCTTACATTAAATCTGAGATAAAAGACAGACACGCAAATAAACAGCAGTGTTGAAGAGTAACTAAAAGCAGGGCTGCTACTAACTTTGTAATCTGAATCATTTTATTGAATCATATTGAATTAGTTTGTTTAGTTTACATAAAAAAAATCTTGAAAAATACTTAAAAAGATAAAAAAGCTTCCATTTAGTTAGCTACTTTTTTATTACTTGCAAACTACATTTTTGTATTGGTAGCTAGACCAACAGTTCAGTTTCAAAGCTGAAAGAAAAACATCCCTTACTGTCATTGACCTCCTTGAGAGTCATGTTGTAGCAGGCAGAAAAGCCATCTTTGGCCACGGCCATATCCGTATGAAAGGACAGAGAGAGGATACCAGTGGATGACTGTATTTCAGAGGGGATTTTGGTACCGCAATGCCGCCCAATCAGAGGTCCCACTGCAAAACACACAATTGTAGATGGTTTCTCAGTGCTGGGATGTGAACGGGTCTCATTTTGCTCCAGCCGGCCACTCATAAGATAAGGCTGGTTATTCTGTTTATGTGCCTACAACCTAGAGAACACCACCTCTCTGAATTCTGGGACATTTAACTGTCAACAAATGTGTGATTTAATTTGGTCAGGCTGTAATTCTGTAGAGAGGCTGCTGTCTCTCTGTAATGAATCCATCGTCCATCCTGACACACACACAGGCACTTACACACAAACACACACACTCAGAGTCCCGGATGGGTGAAATAGCCTTGTATCAATCAAGTACATTGATTTTCTTCTCTTTTGGAGAGGAAGGGGCTTTAAAACCGCAAGTGCTCTCAAACGGCTAGCTTGAAATAACTCTTTCTCTCGCCTTTGATGGTGTTGATGATCGAATCAGTGGCTCTGGATCTAACTTGGATCAGGGACGCTTCCTGTGTGTGTGTGTGTGTGTTGTGGTTGTGTGTGTGTGGTTTGTGTGTGTTTGTGTGTGTGTGTGTTGTGTGTGTGTGTGTGTGGTGTGGGTGGTGAACTTTCTTGCGAAAGTGCTTTACCGATCCCCCGTCAAAAATCACTTTTCATAAATAAAGGTAAATACAATCAGGCCCAAGTCACAGACAACGCCTTACTTCTGTGTTGGAAAATAAGGTGGATATTATAAAAGAATATATTACACAAATTAATATCATTATATATATTTTTTTTAAGGAAAATTAAGATGTTCTTCTCTTATTTCAATTATGATAATGTAAAAGTAGTGGAGGAAATAATGTCACAAAACGTGACAAATATTGACATGGCAAAAATATAAATTAATTAAAATAATCTAATATAATAAATATTAAGTATGTATTTTTTTTCCAAAAAACTAAATGCAAATAAAGATGTTTTTGCACAGTTAAACATATTTTACACTATATTTTCATAACAGTAATAAATACGGATTGGACAATACAAAACATACTACAATAACATGCAAACACATTACAGTAATGAGTATTTGCTTTTTTATTGTTATATTATATAATGAGAACTGTACAACTAGCTGCTGAACCTGATGATCTTGGTCAAGCTGGTTAGATTTATTAGACCACCTTAAATATACTGTTGTGTTTTAGTGTCTACAAGTATTGTTTGTCTGATTATATGTGCATGTGCAGTGCTACAATATCAAGCCCAACCCAGAGGCAGAAGGGCGAGGGTGGGGGCAGTATGGGGGTCTTAATAAGCATTAATAAGACAGCTGTGGGAAAAGAGTGTATTCCACAGCGATCTGTTCCAGACAAGGATTAAATCCTATTGCAGTGTTATTCACGCCCCATTTTCACTTTCCTGATAAAGGTTACCATGGCTGCTGTTACCCCAGTCCTCCATCTCCTCCACCCCTATGTGTAGAAGAATATGGGTTCTGTGGCTATTTGGCCCCGACTGGTGCAGATGAGGCAAAACAAGGCCCTGGGCTCCACTTTCATCTGCCAACGCTTGCTACTAAAATAGCTCCAGCGGCAGCCGTAGTAACAGCATGACAGCAATGCGTCTGAGCTTCATACCGGTGGAGCTGCAAGCACAGCGGCCAACAGACGGGTGGTGCATGTCACAGGGCAAAAGCGAAAAGCTGTATAGACTGGTGGATAAACCAACCAGATGGCCCATAGTGTGATAGTGGATGGTATGTGGATTAGAAATCATTAAGTGACCAAATTATGTATGGCAGACATGCAACATACTGATCTCAAAGCAGACAATGAGGTCAGAGGGAAATGGGAAATGCAATCCTCTTAAAGTCACGGGTGGTCTGGACTTTGGAATACCGCGGTCTAATCCGAACCCTGACTGTAAATCCAAACAGAGTTCTTCAGGATTACAACATCTAGACTCACCCTGCGGGAGGCCGTCCCACACTTCCAGCCAGTCGTACTTGCACTCGCCCTCTGAGCCCTGCAAGGGGTCGTTCTCCAGGTCAAATGTCAGGAAGGTGAGGGTGACGTCCATGTGAGGAGGTACGATGATGATGAAGGTGCACTCCAGATTGTGGGGGTATTTGTCAGGGAAGCCGGGCGACTCGATCACACCTGATGGACTGGTGAAGTTTCTGGAACAGTCGGAGCCTTGAAGGGAGAGAAAGCACAAAAAATGTGAAGACAGCAGCTGAAACACACCGTTACATGCATGTGTAAGACATGAAGCTTTTGTATTAACCAAAATCTCAGAGAGTGGACTTATCTAGAGGGGCATGAGAGACATTTCTTTGCTTTCTTGCGCTTTCTTTTGTCTATCGCACACAGAGAAATAGACGCACTCGGTTAGCTTTCTGACAAAAAAATATTGATGTAAACAAAAACGGGGAACATTCATCAAAGTGAAGCTTTAAATCTGAACAGAAAAATCCTTCATCTGCAAAAGTGCTGAATTAGAATGATTTCCCATCCCTGCAGCTGCTGTCAATATTCAGCTCCCGCTATAGTCTGAGACGGCACTCAGCGATTCTCATGCTGCATGTTTGTGTCCAATGAAGGAGAGATTTCTGTGACATAGACAGACATACTGTATGTTAAGGTGTCATTTTGGGACATGATGTTGTATGATACGCATCTCAGTTTAACTTTGTGCCAGAACTGTAAAAGCAAACACACTTTCTCACTCTCTTCAATTGTAGCGTTGAAAAGTCTGATTCATTCCAGCGAATCAGTTCATTCAGATGGTTCTTGTAATTAACATATCCAGAAAAAGGTTAACTGAATGGAGTTCAATAGATAGCATTCTTTGTAACAGAATATTTAGACCATCACTTTATTTTAGACTTTTATATAATTTGTATATATTCATCATATGTTGTATAAAGGTAGGTCAAATTATAATTTTTTTAAGATGTTTTTATTCAGGAATTCAAACTTTGTTAAAGTGAGGTCATTTTTATTGTTGATCTGCAAATTTCCGTGGTAGAAATAAGAATATTTTAAACAGGAATTTGCGCAATCAGGAATTTTGTGAGAGGGCGAAAGATTTCACCAAGCAGATTTTGCAAAAGGTTCAAATTAGTCACGTGGATTCGCACACTGACCGACAGAAAGCTACTTGGTTTTAAAATGAATCCTGTTTAAGCTGTGCTTCATGCATTGTTACACTATTGACCAAACCAAACAATTTAATTGTATGAAAACAAGCAGATTGGACATTCTGCTAAACATCTCCTTTTGTGTTTCACATTAAAAAGAATATCACAATGGTTTTGAAACAATGAGTAAATAATGACAGGATTTTCATATCTGCGTGAACTACCCCTTTAAGGCTGTGTAGAAAACCTGTATAGTTTCAAGTTGGTATTAAGCCTATGCTGGATAGTGTTTGGCTTTGTATCACAGAGTTAGTGTTCCTTGTATGCTAACACATGCACAGTCATGCTTCACCTTCAGCCGTGACACGAGTCCTACACACCAGCCTTTGACACGATGCACAGCACGTTCATGTGTAACGCCACATTTTCAGAGGCATGCAGAGTCACACTGCTCATACTAATGCACAGAAGGGCAAACACATGCACACACCTCGACACACCACACATGCAGTCAGCACATGAAATCCCTTGATATTTTCCTGTAATCTCAAAGGATCTAAGTTTGAGGCACAGGAAGTGCCACTCGCATTATTTATAAAATAAAAGTGCAGAGGAGAGAGAAAGTAAGAGAGATAGTTTGAGGAGCTGTCAGGGGCTGTGGGGGTAAGACATCAACGGATCAGAGAACAAACGCTCAGTGACCTGTGACTCTTAACTCTTCAATAACCAAAATGCTTTAACTATTTCTGTGCTCGCCAAGCAGCTGTATGGGAGCTCAGTGTACAACCGCACAACCTGGGAAAGACAACTGTGCTTCACACAACCTCATATCACCTATACACATACTGGAACTGATTTCTTCATTCCAGACTATCATATTGCTACATGAATAGTCCCGTTTCAAAATGAACAGAGCACTATTTAAAGTACTACAGCCAGAGATTTTAGTATAATGTCTGAGACCTCAATAACAGGTCAGTGACCCCATGTGGATGGGTTCAGACCTGCCTTTGAGACTCACAAACATGCTCACTCACACCGATGCTCCCATGCACAAGAGTCTGCAGAGATTCTAGGATGTGGCAGATTAGAGGTCCTTTTGACCTCAAAAAAGGACCTTTACCTGTAACCCAATTTACCTGTAACACCATGTTCAGTCCAATCTGTGCCACGTTTTGGACTCAATGACTGTATACAGCTACACTTTTCAGTACAAATCACATAAGTGCATACTTTAAGGGTCTGACACGATCACAGATGGATTCATCGAAGCCACCTCAGAGTTAAAAAAATATACAGTATATAAGTTTGACTATTAGTATTTGCGACTATTTTTCTAAAAGATACTGCTTATTAGAAGACACAACTGAGAAATTAAAACTCAACTGTTTTTATTTATTTTTGTATTAATTATGAATTGTTATTTAATAACAATAATATTGGTTTATTATATTTTATTTGTATTATTATGAATTAATCTCAAAGGTGAATCTTCCCTTTGTCACTGCATTAATTTCACGCTCTGACAGTTTAATACCACAAACATTTATTTTTCATAATTGTAATTTTAACTCTCACTATCATGGCTTTATATCTTGTAAATGTGACTTTATATCTCACAATGTGAATTTATTTTATTAAGTGCATTCCTGTAGCTCAAACATTTATGGATGGTGCTAGAAACGTCATGGTCATGGGTTCGATTCCCAGCGAATACGAGGACTGATAAAAATATATATACCTTGAATTCAATGTCGCAAGTCACTTTGGATGAAAGCAACTTCCAAATGCATAAATGTTTATTTGTTTTAAACGTTATCTCACAATTTCCTTTTTTATTAGAGTTTGGTGGTGACAGCTGCGTTAATCACATTTTTAGCGAGGCTAATATGATAGACAAGGGGGCCTGAAGCCCCCTTAAATAGGGTGTAGAATCACCTCGGCTCCTGCACCCAGGAACACACAGGAAACCAGGGCCTGTCTGGCACCCGAGCAGCTGAGAGAGAGACAGGTCCCAGAGAGACAGCAGGCCAGGGTTAATGTTACACCCTCCTGCACTAATACAGCACACTACATCTGTTCAAGGCCTGTGTGTGTTGTGTGTGTGTGTATGAATGTGTCAGACTCACATCCTTGACAAATGGTCATGCATTTCCACTAGCACCTGCTTGCAGATGTCACATGTTTGAATATTACAGTATTTCTCTGTAACACACATGTGCTCTCTTTCCTTATTGTTTCTCCTATTTGCAGTGATCAGTGATATAAATAACTCATTACATACAGTATGTTTACATGGGTGAAACGCAGCTCTAAAACAACTCCCAGCACATCTTGACAGGGACAGACCCAGCATCTTATTCCTGTCCACACAGCTTCTCTCTAGCTAAGCAAAATGTTACATTTTGCAAAGTGTACTTGCAAAAGAGTTTGAAACTGTTATTTCTTAAAACTGTCTAATGCCTCTTTGGCATTTTTTAGGCTTACTTATAATTCTTCTTTTGGAAATGGGAATCAAATTAATTTCAAACAGTTTTTTTCATTACAGACATTAAGTAAATCTAAAACCAAAATGAATTGCCCTTTCATGGCTTGGGTAAAATGTAATTTATATTTAATTTAATATGAATTTGTGTACCAGATGTCAAGCCAAGAATTGGATATGAAATGTTTGAGTTCATATTGAGACTTCTGATCGGGTTACACTAGGAAAATCAAATGATTTTGAAATCTCATTGCTTACTAGAATTGTGATAATAATAATAATACTAATAATACATTATTAATAATTGTTCAATAAATAAATATAAAAATACACTTACACTTACTTATTGAATAAATAGTTATTTATCTAATTTTATTTGCATTATTAATTGAAAATTAATCCCATTTGTGAATTTTCTTTTCCTTTTATCGTTGCATTTTATTTCCCCCCATTCCCTGACACTTTAATACCACATAAACACAGTTGCGTGAAAGCATCCAGACGGGCACGTTCCCTCCATTACTGGGTCAGATGTGCTGTCACACGCCTTTACCCTGCAGTGGTGACATTATGCTTTACTACAGCTTGTTTCTCAGACAGGCTGTCTGTATGTGTGTGCGTACATCAGAGTGTATATTTGAGTGTATGAGACCCTGCCAGTCATGTGCTGACCCCTCATACTCACGCCACTTCAGACGGGCAGACAGTATGCCAGACCCCCGCTGAGCTGCTACTGTACTGAGCTGAAGTATGCATGAGTGACCCCGACGCCATCAGCCTTTTTGTTGGCTCTCATTAATTCATGATTGTGAGCATGGTAATAAAAGCCCGCTTGCAGAAAGATGGGGAAACTCTCCCCCCACCTCTCTTCCAGCAAGGGAAAGCTGCGTCTGGGCTGTGCGTTAGAGGCTCAGCATCGGGAATTTGCGAGCGTGGCTGGGTCTGTCTGGGCCAGAGGGAAATGGGGGCAGTTATTAAGGAGCGTTGCTGGGTAGAATAGGAATGTTTGTCATGGATGAGTGAATGGTGTGTATGTGTGCAAGAGATTACAGTACTATATGTGTGAGGTGTGCTGGCATGATTTTTATCTAAGCCATACTACATACAGTACATGAGCAATGATGCAGATGTTGTGCACGCTTGTTTATGAATAAGTGTATGAGTATTCCTAGCTTTTAGAACATACCTTGCATTTTAACAAAGTTTGCCATCATCTCAATATTTGTTTAAAGGTGGCTCAAAAATTTAAATTTGTTCAGTATTTATTCACCCTTGTGTCAATCCAGACCTGTACAATGATATGTTTTTTCCATGGACAAAACACAAATGGAGAAATGTCACACACTCCTTTTCCACAACAACAATAATTCATAGTGACCATGTCTGTCTCTGAATATATTTTAAAATGTAATTTATTTTCCTGTGTCATTACTCCAGTCTTTACTGTCACATGATCTTTCATAAATAATGTATTATGCTGATTTGACGCTCAAGAAACATTTCTTAATATTATTATTAAATTGTGCCTTCTTACAGGGTCATTTGATGTTACTAAAAAGAACATTATTTTGTGTATTTGGTGTAATGAAATGTGTTTATGCGGTTTAAGGTTAAAAAAAACATTATTTTCCACATACTGTACATTATTGTTTCTCCTCTATGCCCCGCCTTTCTGAAACGTGTCGATTTTTACAAAGCTCATTGGTCTAAAAAGTGAGGTGTGCTCTGATTGGCCAGCTATTCAGTGCGTTGTGTTTGGCCGAATACCTCAAGTGTGTGACGTAAATGTTACGCTCCTCACCATACTGTGCTGCCCTGTCCAGCCGGAGCGACGAGACAAAAAGCATTAAAACCCATTATAAACGAGGCAATTTGTTGCATCCAGGGGGACATAATTACGGATTATAATGACTTATACGGTCTTTTTACGCGTTGCGTTGCATTGCTCCGCGTAAACATAAAACAATGTCTGCGTTTGTGATCGGAGAAATGAAAAACAACCAGCGCTACTCTACACTGCTCAAAACTTGCGGTTGAATCGTCAGTGGCAAATCCTTTAAATATAAAATACGTACTTACAGTCTGTGAGTCAGAACAGCTGACATTGTATCTACTCTCCCAGGATCAGAAACAGTCCTCCATAAAATGCGCTGCACATCTGAATATTTGGTTTGAACTTTTCTGGAACAGTGTTGTAAATAAAACGTAACCATTTTCTGATTTCTGTCCTCTTTTGGAAGGCCAAACAAAGTAGTTTCGCTTTCACAACAAAACAAAGCGTCACACACTCGGGCTAGAGTGAGGAACGGCCGGCGTGCTTGAGAACGGCGCGGACAGCAGATTCAACGAAAGAGCATCCGGCGGGCTTGCGGCAACCACATGTTACGACCCTGGCTGTACTCCGCTTCGTCCATGGTGAAAGCCGATCCTGCGATCCACAGCGCAAAGTTGATGTATTTCCCCAGCGACCAGCACGGATTCAGCTCCAGGCATGACGACGCGGATATCCTCCTCTTTGGAAGACCAAACAAAGTAGTTTTCGCTTTCACGACGAAAGACACAGCGTCTTCACGACATGGCGGCAGCAACAATACTACAGCGAGAATAAAAGTTACGCCTTCTTTCTTTGCGTGAACATTTGGGCGGCGTTATGCAAATCTTCCCACATCGTGACGTAGACATGTGGGGGCGTGTTAGAACGAGCTGTTTTAGGTAGGCGTGGCTGACTCTTAACTTTTATAAAGAATACCTCTGTGGATTTGAGACTTTAGTCTTTGCAACTTTACAGATCTTCTTTATGCACCAAGAGCTTGTAACACTCCAAAGAAATGGAAAAATTTTAATCGCATCATTTATTTTTTTTTTAAATCTTACTGACTCTTCTTCATCACAACAAGAAAATAAAACATTTGATTTGCTCTGATCTGATTGGTGGATGTACCAGGGCATCGAAACATCTGTAGGGCAGTATCTAAATCCATTAGCCCTTGATAATTCTACTAGTAGAAGGGATGCAGTGAATACTAGATAATCATCACTATGACTGTAGGGCAGTTGCGTTGTGAGCTGTAATTGGCTATTCTAGAACTCAACTCATGAAGACCTGATTGACTGAGAGTTTTTATATTTTAACTGTGGCAACAGAATCATGTGGTTAAGTATATGGGTGAGTAAACTAAGTGCTTATTATGAATGAGGTTCAGATGTAAGTCAGTATGTAAGGTCACTGGGCTTTCTAACACTGAATGCAGCAGCTAAACAGCATAATAAGGATGCCTGATGTTGACCATTTGAAAACAAATGTCTGGTTTGAGGTGTTTTCCCATGAGCTCTTCCTACCGCACACATTAATTCTGCAAGATAGGAGCTGGACGAAGCTTCAGACAGCTGAAGAAATAACACATCATTTTACTCTCAAGAGCAGCGGCTGAATCCCCAAGCGTGGTGGCACAGGTAGCTGTAGGGCAGCTCAAGGGCGAGAAGATACTGATGTCCTGTGTGCAGCAGGAGCTGGGGAATTGATGTGGTGTTTCCACCCAGCAGGCTGTGCAGCACAAGGCGGACACACCTCCAGGCTGTGTATTTACCCAAGATCCCTATCACTGTTAGAGAAAACTGCCCTAGCCACGCCAGGACATGTCCAGTACACTCACCACCAACACAAATAAACAACAGTTGCACTCAGGGATTCTGGGATGTGTTTCAATTGCTGCTGCTGTTTTGTATTTTCCTTTCTATATCATTTTTTCCTTTCTCTTTTACTAAATATTCTTTCTTTCATTTATTAATATGCAATTAGAATATACATATACATACAAACAGTATATATCTATGTGTGTATGTATATTATATACATACACAAGTACTGCTTTATTTGTCAAAATATTGTAAAGAAAAAAACCAAAAAAAACAGTAATATTATGAATTTATTATTAAATTATATTAAACTAGTTAAAAGGTAATTTATTCCTGTAATGGCAAAGCTGAATTTTCAGCATCATTACTCTAGTCTTCAGTGTCATATGATTCTTTAGAAATCATTCTAATATGCTGTTTGCTGCTCAAGAAACATTTCTTAGTATTATCAATGGTGAACAGATGAGCTGCTTAATTTTTTATAGAAACTCTGCTTTCAGGATTATTGATGACAGAAAGCTCAAAGAACACAATTTATTTGAAAATAAATATTTTGTTACATATAAATTAGGGCTGCACAATTAATCAAATTTCTAATCGCGATTACAATTATGGATGCCACAATTACGTATTCGTTCAAAGCGGCAATTAATCGTTCATTAAGTTTACTTATGTTATTCTGTGTGCTTAAGAGATGTTTTTTTTCTTTCTACATGTTATCTTAAGGGTTTTTCCATTGTTTTAGTTTTAGTATAACATTATACCATTCATATTTTTACTTTTTTATATAATTTAAAGAAGAAACCAATACGATATTTGACATTTGAGGCTTAATACTATAGAAAAGCACTAAATATTTTTCAGTTAGCCTAGAGTGTTTTTCAGCTTGTTTATTTTCATATAAAAATACGGCATGCAGTTGCATCAAACAATGGTATAAACATCATTCAATGTAAATTGTGAGAATCGTTTAATCGAAATTACAATTTCAAGGGAATAATCGACAATTATGATTTTTGTCATAATCGTGCAGCCCTATTATAAATATCTTTACTGTCACTTTTGACTCATTTAATGCATTCTATCTAAAAGTATAAAAGTATTCATTTATTTTTAAAAACTGACCATAAACTTTTGAATGGTAGATATATGTACTTTTAAACTTTTTTTTAACCTGTTAACAAAATTTGTGCTATGCATCAGAGCATGTGCATTTCTGACAAATATATATGTTTATAATTGAAAAAATTATTTATATAACACCAAATCAATAAGTCATAAACAAACACACTTACTTCTTCAAATTCATCAAAATTCAGTCAAAAATAATCTATCTTTGTCTTTGAACACGCACACATCCACACACACACACTCCCACACATTTTCACATGCATCCTCTGAATATAATGAGATCTTGTTAATGCCATGGCAACTGCGAGCTTTCACACGCCAACGGGTCTCATCATTATTGCTTGTTTATGATTAAAAAAACCTGCAACCTGCCGTTGTTATAGTGTTCATCACTGTCTCCGTTCGTACCTCTGCGCAGCGTTAGCCAGGTTGCTATGAAGCTCTCACACTATCAGATCACACTCAACGGATTGTGTCATCACTTCCTCCGTAAAGCGGGAGGTGTGGGGCCTCTGTTCGTGATAAAGCGTTCACGGACATCTCTCAGCATCGGGTGTCCACACTGAGTGAGTTTAGCTTGTCATCCATCTGGTGGATCTCATTAAGGACTTGCTTTTGTGTTTCAGCCCCTCAGAAGCAACTGCCACTCCTCTGTAGATCTGAACCTACCAACTGCAAACTACTAACTACTCATTTCCGACCAATGCCTTCCTCCAACTTCATGACAGTTGCTCTGCACGGCTGTCCCAGTGCACTACTGTTGGAGCTAAGAGAAAACCATCACCATGTTGTGTAGTAACGAACAAGAGAGCCCCCAGTAAACCCCCACCTACCCCCCCACCCACACCCCAGCTACCTCAGGAGGGTAGATCAGGAGTCAATTAAAGAGGCATTCCCGGAATGCTTTCAGAAGGTTGAAAAAGGAACAAGGGATGTCTCCACGCTGTTTATTTTGCCCGCCAGCAGCTGCCTTGATCTGAATTTGTGCCGGTGTGAGTAGACCAGGCTCCGTGAAGGAGAGAGAAATTGTACAGTGTAAGAAGGCACCAGAGGTCAGCTACAGTAAATCTGGCTGCTCAGAGGGCATTCATACATGTAGTAGCAAAAAAACAACCCGAAGTGATTTAACTGCAAAAATGCTATTTTTTAGCAGCAAAAATTTTTTAAAAATAGCAAAATAGTATAATCAAATAATCAAAACAGAATAAATTTCAAAGTTATGGCCAGTTGCACAGATCACCAACAACATCAGGGCATCTTACATTTGGAGCGATCAAAGTTTAGAATTGAAGAATTGTTCGTTTTTAATTTGTAAATTAGAAATGGTCACACCCTACAGGAAGTTTAATTGGAGTTTGAATTAAAACAAAATAAAAAAAAATTTAAATGTAATTGCAGGAAATGCATTCTGTAAAAACAAAATGTTCCTTCACCCTAGAAGAAATATATAAACTACATTTGTCTATAGACTTTTCAAAATTGTAATACAATATCAATTGACTCATCCATCTACCAATCCATCTATCCACCCATCTTCCATTTATCTACCCCTTTATTTATCCATCCACCTATTCATCCACTCATCCATCCAGACTTCAAGGTTTACTTTCTTACTTTTTACAGCTTTTCTCTCAAAATGTTTAAATGAGACTCAAGGAAAAATGTAAAGGTTATCTAGATAAACTTTGCATTTGTTGTTAAAAATTACAGTTACATGAATTTCAATTCATTTTAATTTTACTTCCTTACATTCACATTCAAATTGCAAGTATGCATCCTGTTTGCTACCTCAATTCAAATTCAATTCAAATGAACGAACTCAACTGTATTTTGAAAAGCATTCCATTCTGAATGATGCATAACCTTGCTATGACCTCCAGCGATAAAATCACTCCAGTGGAAAGGAGCTTATGGTGACCACTACATTTGATCCAATAACCAATCACAGCTTTTCCCTCCAACTCATAAAAGCCATTTGGAACTTGTCATAAATGGTAATCCTGTCTTCCTGCTTCTGAATTCCCCAATCAGAGCCTTTCCCTCCAGTTTACAAAAGCGAATCAACACTTCTACACCACAAGTAATAAAAATGGTGGGCTGTCAATGACACCACGCTGACCAATAGGGACTCTTCCCTCCGACTGACAAAAGCCAATCAGAACTTCTCAGGCAGGTGGGATTTGACACATAGCAGCCCATGCTGCAAGAAGTGGTGGGTAGTTAAAGGAAGAGGTGAGGTACGTGTTTCCTGTGTGAAAGGAAGTATTTTTTGATACGTGCTAAGAGAGACAGTTGCATCGACACAGAAATCCTGCTTTCTTTACAGGCTCAATGGACCCACATGAACTCTCCCCACAGTGTAAATGCTTTGTTAGTACAAGCGCTTGAACAGAAGACTCTTGCTTTAAGCACACAGGAGAGATGCGTAAACAGCAGGCGAGGCTTTGACACTGCGTTGTTTATGATAAACTACATCCTGCTGGGTAGCATACGCTTACCTGTCTTATAGATTTCATAGCGCAGCGAAAACCCTGCCCCCTGGTGGGCATAGTCAGAGACGAATTTGATGAGCAAAATGGGGCCTGAGGAGATGATCGCAGGGGGTGCGATGTTACTGCAGTGTCTCCCCAACAGATCAGCGTTCTCTGAGTTCCCATCCCGGATCTCAATGAAGTCATACCTATGGAGAAGACCAAACACAGGGACGTTTATACAAGAGGTCAAGGGCATTAGGCAACCATCAAATTGTTCCCATGTTCCCCAAGCTTTGTGACTCTCTAAATGGGAATAGGTACCAGATTGTGTGCTAAAAACACTGTCAGATTTGATCATTCTTTTCATGTTATGGCCAGTAACTGATAAATGAAAAATGGACTTTTACATTTAAGATTACAGTGTTTGTAAGTGTTTGTAAATTATTTTATAGCTTTAAGTGATGACAAAGGCAATATAAATATAATAGAGAAAGTGGGCATGTATAATTAATTAAATATATATATACCCAACATTAACTGATGCCGATAAATAAATAAATAAAACTCTAATATTGGTAGCAACATTTTGTGCATACCAAATTTGAAGGCAGTCCATCATAATAGTTCCTCACAGAAAGGAATTAAAAGATTTTTTCATCAATGTGAACACAACCGATAGAGCAGATTCACAACATAATGTGTTAAAGGTCTGTCTGTTCTGCTAACTCTACATAATGAGTTTGATATTTTCTTGTTTTGTTTTTTCCCCTCTTAAGTCTAAAGATACAAACAGCCTTGCCAGAAGAAATTACAATGGGATTGTGGTTAAAAGGTGTTTGATCTCAATTAACTATGAAACTATGTCAATTATACGCGCCTAACAAGCTCTGCCTGGTTACTAAATAGATTTTTCCTCTGAAAAGATTTAAAAAATGAGCTGATATCTCTCTTTTGAAAATGTGAATCAGAGAGTTTCTTTTTAAAATAACACATCAGACGGAAGTGATTCTGAGTCCAGCTGGCAGGCAGCAAGGGTAAAAAGCGCTGCTACTTAGCACAATGCTGTCATGTTAATAAGGCTGAGGTTTATGTAGCTGTACTAGCAGAAGAGCGTGACTCCACACAGCAAGCTGTGCATCATTTAACCACCAAATCAGCAAGCCTGTGGACCCTCCGAACATCTGTACACTTCAGCGCTAGAGAGTCATTGTCTAAAACACTGCTCCAACTCAAGAGACAAGTGCACAGACAGAGAAATCAATGAGCCTTGAGTTGAAGAATCTATGCTTTCTCTCCTCTGACATATTTATTCAGCATATTCCTAGAGGACAAATGCATTGCTCTGTCATATAGTTTGGGAGACTTAATGGAGTTCCTAGTTATGATTCACTGACTGATGTATCATAGGTTTCTCCTAAAATGTATTAAAGGGGTCATATGATGCTTTTTTAAAGATATTGTATTGTATTTGGTGTAACAGAATATGTTGACATGGTTTCATGTTCAAAAAACACATTCTTTTTCAAATACTGTACATTATTGTAGGTCCTCTATGCCCCGCCTCTCTCAAACGCTTCATTTTCTACAAAGTCCCTCCTTCCGACAAGCGCAGTCTGCTCTGATTGGCCAGCTGACCCAGTGCATTGTGATTGGCCGAACACCGCAAGCACTCGTCGGAAATGTAACGCCCCTTACCATAAACGCAAGCTACATCTTTCAAAATAAATGTAAAGACAGAGCCTGAAAGGGGAACAGAGTCACGTGACAGACACAGTGAGACTTTATGTGTTTGCGTACCAAGTTCCACGGTTAAGACCGCTGACCCCACTGTGATGTGTCTCTCTCTCTCGCGCATGCACGCACGCACACACACACACCCCCTCTCTCTCTCTCTCTCTCTCTCTCTCTCTCCTCTCGTCATCTCTCCTTCTCTCTCCGTCGCTCGCTCGCTCAGCTCACACACACACACCACAAACAACACACACATGCCGCAAAATCCATTTGAAGCAGTCCAATGCAAATACTTCAACTAACAACAAACGTAGCTGATTCAGAATTACCTCCGCTCCTAGGTTCACGAAACGGTCGTCCATAAAATGCATTGCTGTTCTGTTGTAAGTAATCTTAAAGATTTCTAAATGCATCACTTTCGGAAGGCCAAATAAAGTGCTTTTGCTTTCTCCTAGAAACACACAGGTTCTCCCTGACATGGCTGCTTCAACATTAAAAGGTTTTTACTGAAACCACGCCTTCTTTCTTTGCGTGAACATTTGCGGCGCATTATGCTAATTTCCACATAGTGAGGTAGATATGTGGGGGCGTGTTTAAACGAGCCGTTTTGGGGGGCGTGGCAGAGTCTTAACTTTGATAAAGAATATCTCTTTGGT
Organism: Sinocyclocheilus anophthalmus; assembly: GCA_018155175.1. Classification (NCBI taxonomy): domain Eukaryota; kingdom Metazoa; phylum Chordata; class Actinopteri; order Cypriniformes; family Cyprinidae; genus Sinocyclocheilus; species Sinocyclocheilus anophthalmus. The sequence goes on from JADLZN010003076.1 coordinate 90,470, forward strand.
TTTGAGACTTTAGTCTTTGCAACTTCAGGGATCTTATCTATGCACAAACAGCTTGTAACACTCCAAAGAAAAAGGAAAACTTGAAATCGCATCATAAGACCCCTTTAAAAGGCATAAAAACACTCTTATTCTCACCAGTGTAGCATTTACTTCACCAAAAATACAGTAAACATTATTGTTGTGAAATATCACAACAATTTAAAATAACTGTTTTCTATTTGAATATATTTTATAATGTAATTTGTTCTGTGATGATAAAGCTGATTTTTGTTGTTGTTGGTAAGACAGTGATGCATTTGTTAAGGATAGACAGTTTAAAAGAACAGCATGTTATTACATGAAGTGGAATTGACTGAATTCAACAGGCTCAGAAATGAAGCGTTCTTCCATCCTGGTGCATAATTTACATATAAATTCTTTAAATGTATCAAATTCATATTTCTACAGCCTGCAGAGCCTACAGACTTAAAGAATTAAACTTCTTTAAACTTTCAGCATTCAAAGTTTGTCTTGAGCACACTAACATCTTAATTCCTTCAACCCTGTCTGTTTGTCTTGTATTTGTCAGGTCCTGGGATTCATAGATTCTGTAAGAGTAAAGAAGGATCTCAGGCACCAGACACCCTCTGATCAAACATTTGTATAGCCCTCCTCAGTGCCTTTGAAAACATCCCACCTCAACCCGCACTTCTGTCTCTTTCCTCAAAATGACAGGACACTCTGTGATAAAGGATGAAAACATGACAGCCAGAGAGATGAAAGTACAGAATAACCATCTGACAGACACCAGCAGCTGTCTTTAACCAGCCTTAAACACACACAAACTCTCTCAAATCAACTCTCATACACACACACTATTCTGTTCTCTTTTAAACTTTTAGATGCTTTTCATTTCAAATCAGTACAGAGTTAAATGTTACTCTCACTTTTTCTGATTCATCACAGTCACCAATGAACTAAGACATAAACCCTTCTACAAAAACAGCATTCACCTAACACTAAGAACACATGCTGTGTGAGACCATTACAGTCACATGGCCAGCAAACAACAACACAAACACGGGCTTGTATTTTTTTTGTGGATGTGTGGGTAATTAGATTTTCATGGATTTTATTACTGAATGCTGTTCCTATGGTGAATCTGTTTGGGGTAAGAATGCTGGCATTGTTGATTGACCCCCAAAAATGTGATCATTCTATGTAAACCCAACAGATTTTTGGGTCAAAGACTAATTCTGTTGTACATTTTTCTACTTGTTTTTCTTCCTTCCTTTTCACTCTTACTTTACACCAGCAAATTAGGGTAAACACAGGCTTTGGCACCCTGGGTTTGTGTATGTGTGTGTGTGTTTGACTTGACCACAGCAGAGTAAGTATCTGCAGATGTACCCATCCTCCACCATCAGAGCCGCATGTTAATTGCATTTCACGCGTTGTATCTATGAGCCAGGACACTTTTTCACACCTCCACAAACCTATCAAGCATCAGACGTCCCCTGCAGATACAGGCATCTAACACAAATGCACACATTTTTGTTGACACAATGTTGAGACTATTTTGTGTCTGACAACAACATACTGCAAATGAGTGTCAGATATTGAGCTATTATTAAAAGTGAAGGTCATTTTTTGCACCAATAGTGTTTTTTTCTTTAGTGGATCACAGGACACCTTGAACAAAACCTCAAACAATTCTGGCTCTTTATTACAAAAATCAAATCAACATTACATACAAAAGTAGGTTTAAACAATTCAAATATATCCTAATGTACAGTGTGGAAAAATAATATTCATTTTGAACTTCTTACAAATGACATTTTTACTGCTGTTTCTTCTTAGTTACTATACTGTTTCTTCTTTAAAAAATCTATAGCCTAATAATATGGTACTACTATATTGTAAGCTAAATATATGCTATATATAAATGCTATTAATTATAAAAGGGATGACAACATATTTCTAATATAGCTTTGTTATTGATATCACAAAATGTGTGCCCAATCAAATTCTATGGTATTTTGCTACAAGTTCATTTGTGACTTGGAAGCTAATCAAACTAGACAGATGCCAACATGGCTAGGTTGTGTGATGCATTCTCATCCTTTAAAAATGTGGGGAAAAAAGACTAAATTAAAACACAATCCAAACTACATCCAATAAGAGTGGCATTTTGTATTGTGTTGCGTCTTCATTTGATATTCAGAGCAAATCTGGGACTTAATGGGCAAAACCAGTTATAAAACCATAAATTCTCTGCTAGAGCATGTTTTAAATAATTGGCTTGATAGATTAAACAATGCTCCACTGGATTGTATTTGGATTTTCATGTAATCACTTTTCATAAAAAAACACTTATTAGCCATTCAACTACACTAACTTGTACATATACTTGACAGCTACAGGTCAGCAGCCTTTTCTAAACCCACAACGACACCTAGAATAAAATATATTCAAAAGATATGTGTGTACATTTTGACAATGAATTTTTTAAATATGTTTCAGTTCTAGATGAATACATTCAGATGTACTGCAGGTGAAAGACTCACCCCTTTGACTGAAAGTAAATAATCACAGGCTTTGCCTAAAAACCTCAATCTTACCCAGTGGAAGAATTAAACTACTGAAAGTGCCTCTAAAATATTAACTGCTTGTTCGAGAGCATTCCCAGACCGTGCTCAAATCGACCACTTATTTGGTCATAAAACCAGGAAAGGTATGAAGAAAGGAATAGAGGTAGAGTTGTTACTGCAATCTGAAATATCAGAGAGCAAGCTGGAATGAAGGCTACTGAACCTAATAAAGAATTAACATCTTCTGTTATATACCCAGTTTTAATTGACCACTTTATAATGTTTTATTCTGTCATTCTCATATCTGCCCTGTAAGTGTATAGCAAGCCAATAATGGTCATAACAGATATGCCTGTACTCTGAGAATGATGGGATATGTGTGGGAGACCTGCGTGACCCCCTTGAGTCCTGTCCGGCTTCACACTATCCATCGATTTTTCATTACAAGCGGAAAAGTCGCATTGATCAGAAGGACCCCTGGGGAGCCGCATGGAGTGATGATATCATCCGCTACTGTTGGCCTCATCGAGAGGAAATCTAGATATAAATCTACGGATAAAGCCCCACGCCAAGAGACAGTGGGGGAAACTGCGGTGTAAAATTGTTCCTTTCATAGACGTTCAACGTCAGTCATGAGCAACTAAGAGGCTAGTCTGTACACACAGGGCTAACATACTGTAGTATCACTACCGTCCCCTGTGAGGTTACTACAGAAACAAAGGCAGCTGTCTCCGCTCCCCAGCTGGAGACGGTGGGGTGTCCCGGGGTCTGTGATCACTTGTTGTAGTAAGAGTGTGAAGTGTGCCACTGTAAATGTACTCTGAAACACTTGTGTAGTGTAATACAGTGGGTTTGTTAAACCCCCCAAAAATGATAACAAAATCAAGAAATTAATGCATCAATATTATAAATCTAGCTGATATGATTGTTTTACTATTATTGTATGTATACGTAACTGATAAATGGCAGGATTATAAAATAACAAATACCAACACAACTAAACCAAAAAATGACTTAACAGTATATATATATATCAGATATAAAACATGTAAAATGTTGATTCCACAGTCTGGAAGCCTCGGGAATGTTATCACTGAATTAATAAAATCCCCGGGATGGAGGAGAACAGAACATACATTCCTTGTGTATTAATATGGTGATTAGATAATGTCAAAAACTGGAATACTGTGCCAGAGGGAGGAAAAGAAAGTGTAAAGAGTGGGGAAGGAGAAAAACAGATAAAGATGAAAGAGGGATAGAGTAAGAGAGTGGTAAAGGAGAGAGAGAGAACCATGACTTCAACCTGCCCAGCCCTGTTTCTTTACCCATGTCATTCAGTCGAGCAGCTTTGCTGATTGCATTACAGATATATCATGATAAATCAACACATGCTTATTATATTTATTCCACAATAACCTATTTATAACTTTTAGGAGCGGGACACATCTGATGCTGTGCCAAGAAGTCGTGGAACAATCCGGTGAATTCGAATGAAGCATGTGAAACCGGTGTCTATCGTGTAAGCACTGAGCTGGACCTGTAAACTTTGATAGATTTACTTTTTTTTCTTTTGCTTTGCATTGCATCTGGTCATTGTCATCCAACTGATATGCCAGAGTGCTCTGGATTTTATCACACTCTCTGGCAATAGGAGAATAAATGGTGCACTTCTCTCCTCTCATCTTTTTCTACTCATCCTTTTCTTGACAATTTAAAAAAACAATTTAAAGATGAGCTACAGACACAAGGTCTGTTCCAAAAGGTAGGCAGGATAATTAGTGCACTTTATCTCGGAAAACAATTGTACTGTCCTCTAAAATATCTTCTTTTGGCCAAATTCCTAGGTATCACTGCATGTATCCATAACAGAAAAGGCACTGCGATAATAATTAATATCTATCTATTATATCTAAAACATACCTAAAATACATTTAATACAATAAGAATGATTTAATAAGTAATAAATATAATACATAATACAACAACAACTTTTGTTAAAGTTACAAAGTCTTAAAAGCATTGATGATAATAAATCAGTTTTTATTGTATATTGTGTGCTCTTTATTGCAATGCTTATTAGAGTATCACAATGTTGGCTTAGCAACATGCTAACTTCAGATTCTACTAAAATCAGTTGTGAGTTGAGTGTCCCATGCTGCTCTAAACACTGGATGCCTGTCAAGGTTTTGGAAAGAGGTACTGCCTCCAAAGTGGCATCCTTTGCTTTAGTAACAACTGTTTGAGAGCCCACCGTCTCTGCAGAGCACTGGAAAATCTGTGGAGGAAGTGTTTGCAGTGACAGTGGTTGTGGACTGGACTATCAACACTGTTTACTTCATCTATGTGTGATGAGAGAGAGAGAGCTGAATAGGGAATGTGGAATAAAGCAATGCTGAGAATGGGCCGTGCCTTGGGAGATGAGTCATTTTAATCAGACACTATGTATGGGGGGGGGAAGAAAGAGGGATCAAGAGAGCGGGAAATGAAAGGAGAGAGAAACCAACATTACTGGATCTCATTGTGTTTTGCATGTACCAGGATTTTTAACTAGACTAACCAGTCCTCAGTCAACTAGCTTTACTAGAAAAACAATGTTTGTAAACCAACTTCGAGCCAACCAATGGTTATACTGATCAACCAGCACCAAACTAGCCTAGACCAGTATGGAAATTCATATAAGAGCTGCCTTTTGAAATGGGTGGAGGAGGAGTGAGAATTACAGACCAAGGAGGAAAGAATGGATGAAAAAGGAAGGTTATGACAGAGTTGAAGGAGAAATGGGTTGAAAGATGAAACATAACGGTGTGGTAGCAGATGAGCAGACTAAACTTCATGAGGTCAAAGGGGAAACCTTGTAGCACAGCCAGGTTTCAGCATGTGTGCATATAAACATCTGTCAGTTAGGACTGAGATGCCTGGATATGATCCCTGAGCTGCATAATCATATCTGACAGGGAAAACGCTTTAGGTTAAATAAATTAAGCCAGGTTGGTGTCCAATGGAAAGATACTGAGCTGTTACTCAGTATCAACATAGATCAAATTAATAGCCTTCCCAAAGTGTCTATACCACAATATGTGTGAAGGGTGAGAGCGTATGATACATACAGCACTAATACTGCACCCACCCATAATAAGAGCTTTTATTAAATGTTATTCTCATCAGAAATGATCAAATGTTAAAATGTTCAAGTCTTTTTCACTCCACCCTGCCCTGGGTCTGTAAGTCTCGACAACACCATTAAACGATCTGTCCTCTTCACAAATATGTGAGCTGCGTGACAGTTTTGTCTTGCAAAGCTAAGGCAAGAATCAGAGGTGGCTGTTTAAGCATGTTAATGGATAGATAATTTTACGACTTATTAAAGAAGTGCTTGTGATTAACTAGGCATTTTCAACTCCCCAACAGAACTCAAAAGTCCCAACTTTGTCCTTAATTCATCTGCCTGGCCAAGGGACAAAAACAACAATCGCTAGAAAAAAAAACAGCAGGGAACAAGTCAGGGAGTTTAAAGAAACAAAAGAGCTAGGGTGATGATTTTAACCGAGAAGAGTCTGGCTTTAAGTTAAACAGAAGAGACTGATGTATAATTTGTGAATTTATGAGGCCTACAGATCAGACATAAGAGTAGCTTCCATCTTTGTGTACTACACTGAAATCATAGGCTGTAAATAACAATACTTAACCTTTATGTGGTTTAAATGGTCAAAGGGCTTCAAAGAGAGAAAGAGAGGTAGAGAACAGGGTCAGGATGATGATCAGCTTAAAATAACACTTTACAAGAACTTGTAAAAACAAGTTAAAAAACATAATTGTACAATATATGTATATTTAAATATAATTAATATAACAAGCTTATTTAATCAATAAATGTATGTCATTCCTTTAAAAAAAATTCAACCCCCAATATCATACCTATATAATAAATTAATAGTATACTTTAATTGCATTAAATATTATAACAGATTTTAAACACATATAATCATATATAATCAAAATATAATCATTTATGTTTCTATTTATATTTATAAAAAAAAAAATTTCATAATTTAAACATTAACATAGATTAATGCACATTATAAAAATGTTAGTTCATGATAACTAACATATAACCAACATAGCAATCACACTGCAACACGCTATAAACCACTCAGAGTACCTTAGCAACCACATAACGACAGCCTGGTAACCACCCACAACACCCTAGCATCGTCGTGGCTACTTTGGCACACACAAACAGTACTCACATTGTTTTCAAAAGACATAAAATCTTGACTGAACATTTGTAGCGGAGCAGCAGATGGGAGCGAAGATGGAAGGTTAAAAAAAAAAAGAGACATCTGTTTTAAGTCTTAGAACTGGTTGTGTTAAACTGAGAACTACCGGGAAACTGTCCACTTTCCTCTTTTCCAAATGTAGCAATGTGTCTGATTCAATATGGAGTTCTGTATACTAATGGACGCGCAAAGAAATCCCCTGCGGGAGGAAAGCACGGAAAAGGATGTGTGACGTAATGGAACATGCCGCATCTTCTGTCAATCAAGCCAAGGGTGGAGGGAGAAAGAGAGACGAAAATAACAACAGTACTATCCCGTGCACAAACCACTAAGGGGTAAGCAAAGTGCTGGAATGAAACACATATCAGACTTCCCTGTCTCTGTCTTTTGATCTCTCTCTCTCTCTGTTGCTGTGCTCACTGGAAGTGCTCAGTGAAGACACTTTCAACAAAAGCTTCTGAAAAATTAATGCTCCAATTTCAACAAAGGAATGTCAAAAGCCATCCCATAAATCTCTCTTTAAAAACACTTCTATGTATAATTAATAGTTCCAAAATGCTAATAAATGCCAAAAGGACAAAGGACAATATTCATTGAGAAGAGTGAGAGAAGCTGGAAGTGGCAGGTTGTGACAGGCTTTGTGGCTCTGCTGAGAAGGGTTTGTAAAACATGACTCATGAATGTCAAAGTCTTCACTAGCGACCGCTAATTCCCCTCGAATTCGTCCCACTTTACGAATCACGCTTTAAAACAAATACAGTGAAACTCCATGTACCGTTATAATCCTGACCACGTTCCATGCATTTCTACTGCTGTCCAATAGAGGGAGGAGTCAGCGCAGCTGTAGGTGAAACACATGCAGAGCGCAAGCCTGGACGTTTTCATGATTCCCAGAAATGTGTGTCAAAGCTTTGTTTATTGGATATTTAATTAAAGTGAAGAGAGTGTGTGTAATGTGTGTGTGTAAGAGCCAGACTCAGCAGGGCATCACAGGAAGGCTCCAATAATCACTAAGCAAGAAACATCAGCAGTCTTTTCTGAATCAACAAATTTTTTAAAGAAGCATATTAAGCAGCAGAATTAATAAAATACTATTCATTATATAAAAGAAAGTTAACAAGATTGCCTTGTCACCTCTTGGGTGTATGAAATACAAACTTATCCTCTTTATTTCAGTTTCGTCCTCATCATATGGTTATGAATATATAGTTTCTTTCTACATAGATCTTCTTAATCAATCTTCAGCTACATGTAGCCTCAGAACCTTTTCTGCTCACCTGCAGTCCAGTTTCTCCAGCTCAAAGTGCGGGTTGAAGTTTAGGACGATACGCTGGGACGGTTCGGGTGCCGTGATTACCCATCGACAGTTCTGGTGGGGCGGGTACTCCAGCGGGTAACCGGGTGTGGTGATGTATCCTGCGTCACTGGCATCCAAATGCCCACCACATGGCTCTGTGAAGATGAGAGGTGAAATATGATTCAGCTTCACTCAAATTATTCAACTGATCTCTGAAAATGTGTCTGATCACATCAGTTGGTATAACCTAGTGTATTTATATTAACTGAATCATATTAAATACAATTTTGGACTTCAAACCAGTTGATTTAGATGCTACTCAATGGCCATTTTTCAGCTGATTGAAGTGATTCGGTACACATGAATCAATATGACACAGATTCTAATTGAGTGAAAGGAAAAAGCTGACCTCTGCTAGTCAATAAGTGAAGCGGTCATGACTTCACAACTAAAGGCTTTTGTTCTGTGTCCCGATGTTTAATGCGAATCAACACAAACTGGGAAAATCAAAGAATCTGCTGTGTCCAGTGTCAAATGTGCTTGTCCCAGCTGTCATCTGGTATACAACTATATCACTGACAAGCAATCTGCAAACATTAGGACACAATCTTCAACAATATCTTCAGAATAAAAACCACTCTAACACATGACAAGCTATTCAGTGACAGGAAGTGTGTCTGAATGAGGTCAAAGGTCAGCCCAATGCTGCAAGGAGCGCAGTGATCATTCACAAAGATGCTTTTCTGTGTGGAAAGTGCAGAGATAGTGCACTCATTCTCTTTCTCCCCTGCCTGTGTTTACCATTCTCTTCCCGAACAAGCCCTCGGCTCCCACAGCTCAAATAATTGATATGGCTCTCATTCATTATTGCTCTGATCATAGTATTGAGGCACAGCTGTTTAACCTCGGCTAGAGCGCAACAATGTCAGACGCACCGAACACACATGTTTGAGGAGAGGCAGTGTATGAATGTTTTAAGGTGTGGAGGCACTGAATGATTCCCGGTGGCTTTAGGAACTTGCCTAAAGAAGATATTTTGAAGAATGTTTCTTGAACTGTTCTTGATGATACAAAGAAAGTCACTGGGGTCCAATGATGTTTTGGATAAAAGCATTTGAAACATTCTTCTGAATACCTTCTTTGGTTTCTGCAGACATCAGAAAGTCATACAGGCTTGAAACGACATGTGGATAAAAAAAATCAGGGTGAACTGTTCCTTTAAAAGTAAAACTTCCTTTAAACCGAGAGCACTACAATCAAAATGGCAGTTGAAAGCAGTGTCACCCAAATGTGTAGAACCCAGCAGATCACAGGCGTTCCAATTCTGTGGCGGCGGATTCCGTGTGGTCCTGCTCGTCGTACACCAGCAGTGGCCCAGCAAGGATGGACATACTGTACAGCACACACTTTGCTGCAGTTACTTGAAATTCACAACAAATACACCGCAACCAACATGCACAGAGCTGATGTTCTCACACATAGTGGCCCAGTGGGGACGCTGGGAAGGAGTTCAGAGGAAGTGAGAGCTTTGATTGACAGTTTGAGGTCTGTGGCTGGTTTCCACAGCGCTTTCTGTGAACAATTACAACTCATCTGTATGGCACACTTGAATAAAACAAAACTTCAGGAAATAACAATAAATAATTTTTTCTTGCACCACCAATCATGAAAAAATAACGCATCTTGCCTCAAATGGTACCAAATAGCCAAACAACAGCTGGATTTAATAATTTTCTTGAATGTGCAATGTTTTATATTAGAGATTGGTCCAAACTAAACTAGATGTCTGATATTAAAATATTTATATTTTTATTTATATGATTACATTTAGCATAAATATTTCATTTTTTTAAACAGAAAATATTCTTAAAGTTTTATACATTTTTTAATAGTTAACATTTTTTTAATGGTGGTGCTTGATATTTTTATTGCTTTATATATTTGATAGATTTATATTTTCAATGGTGTTGTGCTTTAGCTGTTAAACCTAAACCACTTGCATGGAAAAAAAAAACATCTCAGAAAAGACTTTAGATTCTTCCTTTCTAAAGCACCACTGCTACAGACACACACATGCAGATGGCTGTCTTTGTCAGTTGCGTCAGATCTCATGCTGTTTCCGAGTGTCCCGTCACTAGCACTGCATTTTTAAGACGGCATGTCAAATTAAAAATAGCCCAACTTTTAAAACGCATCTTGAGACCCCTGTTCTGTTCCACGCTGCTACGCTCCATCCAGCTAATTTCCAACACAACAGTTTGGTTTTTCGTAAATGCATCTCATCAACCTGAAACATTCTGACTAGTCATTCAGGCAACCCATTGACTAGTTGAATTTGGAAATATGTAGTTTTATACTAATCATAGTCCTGTAGGTTGCATCTGAACAATCCCAGCATCGTCACTTTCTCATATGTTCAAGGTCGATTCATTTATGTATGTGTGTGCTTGCAGAAAGGAGGGTCGACAGGCTGACGGGCCTCATTAGGATGTGTTCTTCCTCCCTAAGCTCTGGGACTCAACAGAACCGGTCTGACAGTGCAGAGATTAATTTCCGCTCTGAGCAGAGAGTGCGACAGATACTGCAGTAGTGTTATGTTGATGTGTGTGGTGGCCTCATGAATTATTGTGTCTGTACTGCTAAAGGAGTCTATCTATCTACAGTCTCTGCCACATGCTATCACAGCAGTATGCAGCCCTGGCGTATGGGCCAGAGTCAACACCCAGTGGTGTGTGTGTGTGTGTGTGTGTGTGTGTGTGTGATTGACTTTGGCTGTGTTTGCCATTCTTGTGGATGATTTGCTGTGCACCAAGTACAGATGAAAGTTGTGTTGGGGAATGGAAATGTTATTTATGCTGAAAACATAAAACACGATTTTGTTCCCTGAACTTTTTAAAGGTGCACAACTAAAAAGCTTTAAGAAAGCATACAGCAATGAACGGTTCTTGTGTTTAAAATCATGTCCACTCACATGAGATTAATAATAAAAGCTAATAATAGCTTTTTTTTCATTTTACATGGAACAGATCGCCTTAAGGGCCACACATTTTGAGATCACAATGTAATCCCCAATAATTAAACATTTAAAAAATATTTTAAAATAACAAAAATGAATAATGTACATATAGTGCATTTCTAAAACGGCATCAACAATGCGCTAATCCTACATCCACACCACTAGGTGTCAGTATAAGTCAAATGCAACTGCCTTACCAGCCAGTGCAACAAAACAAATTACTTTTGATCTTTTTGTTGCGCAACGCTAAAATTACTCGTATATTAATATGCGATATAATAAAATGATAAAAAATACTGGGGCTTACCAAAGTTGTGCTCATTGTGTCAGCACACCAAAATACATCACACTGTTCAATAGGATCTACAAATAGATCTCAAAAATGTCTAAAATGCCATCAACTGAAAGCGTTTGTGCAAATTCTACATTCACACCACTATGTGTCAGTGTACAGTAAGTCTAAGACAACAGACTAACCAGCCAGTGCAACAAACAAACAAAAAATTACTGCGTGTTGCTGGTATTCACCAGAACCACGGAGCAATTATTTGGGCTACATAAATTGATAAACAGTTCAGTGTTGGGCTCATAGCATCAGCCTTCCCATACTAGAGCAAAACGTCACACTGTTGAATAGAAACTGAATAGCCTATACTAATAGAGCTCATACGATTCACAAAATCAAATCTTGGCCGAACCAATCAATGGCTTGGGCAAGTCAATAGTATCTTCCATCCTCACTTAGCATAAGACTCAGCACACGAATGCTCACTATTCGGCACAACCGTGTTTTGCTGAGTACACACAACAACAGCCACATATCTCATCCTGTCTGGGCTTCCGGTGTCGGCACTTTGTCAATTCGCACAACCCTGCTCCTCTCCTCTCTTCAGATACGAGACGTCTCTCCCCGCCTCACTTCCTGCAGGATTGAGGATGCTGCCGGTGGGTAGGCCTGCCGCCAGCCCCCTCGCTTTAGGGCCATAAGTAACTGTAAACACACGGGGCCCTGACGCAGGGGTGGTTCCCCCTTGGTGGGGGAACGAGAATGGAGCTGCATTATTTACAGGTTTCTTGCTTGTTTTGAATTTCATCCCAATAGCACTGTTTCAGCACTTTTCCAGCACCTGCCACACGAGAGTGAGTGAATGAGTGCCGGCACATTTGCTGGCGCGAATACAAATATCTGACCTTCTTTTAGCTGATTTACAGGCGCATTTTCTGCTGAGGGAGTGTTTTCCCCCCCCCCTTCAGTGCCTAACTTCTACCCACTTACACCACGCCCCGCCAGCGAACCTACGCACAGAAAACAGTGCCACCAGTGAGCAGCCCATAGAACCCCCACACCAACCTCGCCCGGGATTTGACATACCACGGCCCCAATGTTGGTCAGAGATCGGACGCGCAGTTTATACCGTTCCAAACTGAATATAACCCATGAGTTGCCCCCCCCACTAGTATGTGCACAACTTGAGCCCCTCATTCACATGAAGAATTTGTTTTCTGTTAAACTCTGCGGTCATGGTCGCACACCACATCAAGAGCTTTCGACCGGTCGGTGAGGGTCACAAATTACTTTTCGTGTATTTGACAGACACTTTGTCGAGCGGACCAAATCAGCGACACAATCCCAACAGGACTCGTGTTTGTGTGATAGTGGGCGCATCAGTCACCACCAATGAGGGACAGCACATTTTGCAATACTTCCACAAGTTGTTCAATACCGAGAACATAGTTTCCCCGCCCAACCAAGGGTGTGTGTGCGTGGTGTTGAAAGTGACTTCTGTGTGAGCTGCGCTTCAGATATCACTACATTGTTGACAATAGCCAATGGACCTTTTTTGCAAGTGAAATGTGACTGTATCTTATTCAAAAGGAAAATTTTTCTGCAAAAGGCTCTGTGATAGATGTAATCTGAAGAGATTAGACATGGAATGCACCCCGCTGGTCTCATCTGTGGCACTAGTATCATTTATTTTGTTCAAGGAAGGCCCCAACGACAAATTTCGCCGCAGCCAGTGGTGCGACCGGAACGCAAATACACACCATCACACGCTGACATGTAAATTAAGTAGTTTTTCGCCCGCCACTTGTACCCTGTTTTTACAGTCAGTATTTTAAAGCTGTATATTTACATGTAACTTAAATACAAATAAGCACAATAATCCGAGTCGTATCTTTAACCAATAGTTATGTTTCGGAGTACGCCACAATTTGAAATTTCATATACAAACTTTGACAGCACTTTCAGTAGCCATATATTATTCGATATAATTTTTTTCAGCACCGTAAACCGACAATAAAGCCTCTTTGCATATATGACCGCGGGTGGAAACAAGCCGCGCTTGAAACATTTGCTGATTGGACACTACAGTCTCCATGCTATACGATCGGTGGGGTGTGTCAGGACCCACAATATTATAGCTGTTATCACGTCAGACTATTCTGGGGTTTTCAGTATGGAGATAAAGGTAGGTTATAATTTTTCCGTATTACTTGACATCGTTGGGTGTGTGTGTATGTGATGACAGTTTTGTTGTTGTGTTTTTTTGGGGGTGGTATGGCAGAGCATCGTGATCCCCAAGACATGTCCAGTGAAGCGTGGGCTGTCACGACGTACCACCAAACAGATTTAGGCTTGTTTTGAGATTAGCAAAATCTGCGCAGAACCAATCACCGGTGATCACCGCGATATGCATGCCGGTTTGAAAAGTGTCTGAGTTACGTCCGACTTGTTTTGATGTCATGCTGACGTGTGCCAAAACGTGGGCGGCTGTGTCAGATTGTGCCCCCTTCCCTTCATATAGTCGATGCGCACAGTTGCTCTCCACCGACTGCGCTGATCTAAAGCATGATGGGAAACGACTGACTGACGACACAGCTTTATGCTCATTGGTTCAGACAACCGTGATGCTGTGTTCTCTTCTAAAATGTTTTATTTCTTATCTGGTTTCATGTGATTTAAGTATTTAAATTATGCATGAATATTCCCTGAAAACTATGACAGTGCGATCTCTGTGTGAGATAATGTGACTGTTGTCATATTTATATAAAACTGAATGATAAATACGCCTTTCATATGGAATTAAATAGCAAGCATTTTGAGTGTCTTGTTCATCTTATTTATTTTCATATAAAAAACAACAGAGTTGAAATTATATCATGTTACTCAACAGCCGCAGTCACATCATGACGTGAGGGGAAAAAATAGTAAACGCGATATCTGCCTTTGAATCTCGCGTGACCTTTGATCACTTCGAGAGGTAGAACGTCCGTCTGACTGCGACGTATGAGCAATATCCTCCCTCACTGTTGCAGCCCACTACTTCTTGCTATTATTTCAGGCGAGCGTATAGTGCCCACATCTCAAATGAAGCCTATTATTAAACACCCTCACGACTATGCCCAACCCCGTGAATATGTCTCATGAACAAGAGTGGAGCGTGGAGGGCACCAAAATTTAAAACCCCGCCTGTATTCAAGATTCGTTTCACTTGGAAAATACATCACAACAACGGAGACACCACGCTTGCACTGACTTTGAAGTTCACTGGGTTACTGCTATTTATATTTTTCACGGCTACTTGGAAGTTAGAAATTCTATATCATGCCCACTTGTAACTTCACATACTTTGCTCACTACGATGTTGAAAAAGTGGGTTTGTCAAAGTAGCTATTATTCACATGAGATATTTGGTTTTTTTTATGAATTATATTTTTTGGGAACTTCATTAAATTCGAAGATACAGAAAATCCCAAACAAAGTAACTAGTAAATCTTTACTACTAGATAGTTTTTGCACGACGGATGTACTTAGGTATCTCTTTATTTAAGTGTACTGCCCTGTGGTTTGCACCCAGTATCTTCTTACTTGTTAATTGAGGTATTAGTTCCCAGCAATGATCTGTAACACAGTAATTGTACTTAAGTACAAAATTTGACACCGGTACTCTGTTCCACTCACCGGTTGCCAATGGGTATGCAAGATCAGTGTCGGCACCCACTGTATTCTAGTAGCCTCTAACACTAACTCTAAACTTTCTGCAAGTCAATGACCAAAAGCCCATTACTAGCTTGTGCATGGAAGGATACAAGGAAAAATGTTACAAAGGTTTGAACCCCCTTCCCCCTTTTTTAATACCATAGGGAAAAAGTGAAAAGTAAAAACGAGAAAAAGAAAAGAAAAGTGTGTCAACATTCACATTAACATCCCCTTGAACTCATCGATGGCAGACCAGACAGTCGAACACATTTTTTGATCTTTTTATTTCAAAACAGTACTATTGCACACTTTTTTAGGTAGGGAATTTCTAATTATGTATAATATAATATATATATAATATTTATATTATTACTTATATGATATTGACTAATGCCTCTTCAAAATTTTTATGCAAAGGATATGCAACTGTGGTTTTATGTAAACTTTTGTTTTAAAGACATCTGCATTTTAAGTCCGTCCTTTTACAGGGTGATAAGAGATAATTCATGGAAAGTTGGCTATGCTATAGGGGACTTTTTTGCATTCTTCCTGCTGGTAGATAAAACAAATACTATAAAAATGAAATTCATGATTACACACTTATCAGACCACTAAAGGGCCAGCATGAGGAGTTGATTTTTATTGTATCCGCTACACATTTCCACTCTTTAATTATATTGTTTATTTTCAGATGTTTTGCTATATGGATTTTATATTGAGACCATTATAAAATCACTATTATTTTAACAATTTAAAAATCTTTATTTTTTTGTGTGTTGTCACACCCTCAAAAAAAAAAATGGGGGGTCTAGCTATGGTTTGTAGTGAAGCTGGAGATTCCCCCTCTCACATAAGTAGCAATACATGTTCCAAACGGCCCAAGGAATTTCTACCCGAAGCCGAACTCTACACAGATGGCCTATTTGACATCTTACAACTGCACTATTTTCAGTAAAAGTGGCTAGTTGTATCCTTGTTTAACAATCTTAGTCTCTCAATGTAATAGCATTATGCCCATTCACAAACATGTGTTTCCACCATTGCTTGTTCACCATCATTGCATAGGCCCACTCATGGAGAGACATGCTGAATAATCAGCCTGGTCTCATGTTTATACGTATTTAGGTATTAATACGTAACATTTACAAGAACAAAACGTACACTTTTGTACGTTTTATTAATGCTAAAACGTACAATTTAGACGTATTTCAATGTTTAAAACGTACAAATCGCAACATATTTTTAGCTAAAATACGTAAAACTATTTACGTATCTTTTATATCATTAAGATATTCGTATCAATGCATTTTTATCATTTTATCAATAAGCGATTTAGATTTTTAGACCCCTTAACCTACCCCCAAACCTAAACCTACCCATGTTATAGCGAAAATGCATTTTCTATCATTTTATCAAAAAGCGATTTAGATTTTGGACCCTTTAACCTACATTTAAAAACCTAAACCTACCCATTTTATAACGACTATATGCATTTTTATCATTTTATTAATACACAATTTATATATTTAGACCCATTAACCTACCCCCAAACCTAAACCTACCCATTTTATAGCAAATATAAAAGGATATAAAATGCAAATAACCATTTTAGTAATAATATAGCATTAAAATATTTTTATAGTCGCTAATCCCACTCCTACCTATAAACCTAAACATTTCTGTACAGTATAAGAAAAACATGACAGACAGATAAATGCAATTACAATCATTTATTTATTGCAAAAATGTCAAAAGCATTACCAAAAGTAATCCAAATGACGATGCGTTGCACCCGCAGTCCTCTCAGGCGGAATACAGTAGGTTTGTGTGATCCAGAGCAGAATTATGTTGTTAATCGCTGAAAATATTAACCAGATAATTTTCCCGATCCACTCCGTGAACTAGTGAAGGCGTGCACGCATCATTCAAACACACCTCACCAGAAACACGGCATGTCGCAATCTGTGACGAATGCAGGCGAGAGCCAATGAGCGTTCGATTATCCTGCCGTAAAAAACTGTCGTTTGAAGCCTCTTCCCCAGGCAACATTTGAAATTTGTAAAAGTGAGTTTCATGGTTACCTGATCACGTGGTTCACTAGAGCTCGCTGCTCAGGGAATGTAGAAGACGCCGAAAAATATAGGCTGGAGTGGTGTCTGTCCGCCTTCGTATGGACCTCGGAAAGATTTTGCGATTACAGTGAAAAAATAAAATGGTTTCTTTCGTAAAGTCTATATCTATGTGTGTTTTTTGGTGCATTTTGGTAGTTCGATTGTCAGTCACAGCATGTCAGAGAAAACGCCTTTGGGGGCCCACAATCGAACGCTAAACACAAGTACCTGATACAACAGTAAAGGTTAAACACGCATTGCCGACAGGTATTTTTGAAGGTTTAAAGTGAAGTTGGGTTTACATTCCGAGCTGGCAGCAGAAATCACAACAAAATGAAATGTATAGTTTCATAAGTAAATGAGTAACTTTAAACAATTTAATAATGCAATTGAAAAAAAGGTAATTCACATGGACACTAAAAAGAATACATAATGCCGCAAATTTCGTCTATCATAACGCGATTACTTTTTTACCCGGCTGTAGTCCTACGTCATATAGTAGGTTTCTAAATGCTGAAACATAAGCTAAGTATTTGTTACGTTGACGGACTGGACACACCACAGCAGTATTGTACGTTTAGTGCTGTGTAAAATACTTATAGTATAATGTACGTTTTATAGAACACAGGTTCCGGAAAATACATCACGATCTTAATTATTCATGAGGATTACGTTGGATAAAAACTCTCGCAACTTCACTGAATTTTTATATAATCAAGAATCTGAAAATAGTCTCAGTTATAACTATAGTCACCTTCATGCTTTTATCTAATCATTTGGTGGAACTCAGTCAGGTTTACTAGTCACATTAAAACATTCTATACTGTTGTTTGTCAAAATGAATTCACTGCAGCACTTTTGTCATACTTAAATCGAGCTCTTTACAAAGGAAAATAATGCAAGAATGTAAAACAAGTTTTTTTCCATGCATTTAAATATGGTTTCATTTCCTTTTAATTTTCGTACTTTACAAATTAACGAAAAATTACTGCATATTTTCTAGTACATTTAACTGAGCCGTGCTCACTTATGGCTCACTTTGTTTGCACTTCAAATTATAACATATGTAAAACAAAATAAATAACCGGTCATACTTGCGCCCATTGTGATCTAAATGCAGAAGATCACGAGGCGCATGCATTGAGAGATTCGTTATTAAATGCAATGGAATGTTTTGCAATTTTTAAATGCCATTTTGGTAATTTCGGCTTTACTGACGAGGTATGCGCGAGTTCTAGTGCGGTTTTATTTTATGAAGTGAGAGTGTGCCCACTTTGTTCTCGGTACAGTTTGAATGAACATGTGCGCACAAACGTCGTGGCACTCAGTTAACATGGCTCGACCATTACATGGCAGGAAGTTTTTTTGTTGACATATTACAATATCAGTGTGTGAGACCGCTCTGTTCTCTGTTGTTCTACTGTAGCTCATTTGGCACATGTACCTTTTCCGAACTCGTTTGACTCGCTCGCTGAGGGCAAGCTAGCTGGAAGTTTCCCGTTTGTTGTGGTCGCAAAGAGATACCGCCGTTCCGCGTCTTAAGTTTTTAATAAATACATTTTTGAACTCATTAAAATGCTAAAAACCGTTGAATAAAAATGTTGCATTAATTATTTTTAATAACTAAGCTTTTGATTATTGAAGATTTTCACAGAATGATTTTGGCAAGATGGCGCCCCCCTATGTGTGGAGCCCCTATGCACTGCATATACTACATTCCCCGTTTTTGCGCCACTGATCAAACTCAGAGTTAGAACAGTGGATTGTAGTACACAGAGTACCTTAAACACACACAAAGAGGTTGCCAGAAGTCCACATCTGCCTTTCATCAGCATCAACAGTATAAAGGGCTCAGAGGAGGTGCTGCTGGACAAAACTTAACGCTGCACACACACACACAGAAAGTAAAGCTCTAACAGACTAAAAGCAGGTGACTCACATTAAGAGCTGGATGAACAACTCAAAAGTGAAACTCAGAACCAATCACCTATAAAACCAAAGATGTGCACATGGAAAATGAAATAAGCTCGGGGCCACCAAACAGCAGAAAACGAACATGACAAATGGGCTTAGCAGGGATTCGATGAAACTTTAAAGAGATCCTTTTCACTCCATACGCTCATATTCCCATGGAAATTTGGCACGACACACAGCGGTCTCAGTCAGGATACTGATGCGTGATAAACTGCGATTTCAAAGCGGCTACCTGTGGAGTTTGCTCTGGTAGCTGCAGTTTCTCTGGAGCGTGTTGGGATCTGCAGGTGGTCATGTGTATCTGCACAGCTGCATAAGCATGTAATCAATCGCAGCGTTGCCTCCAGGCGCAGGTGGCCAAGGCTTTGCCAAAAACATGCTCTTTGCGCTCATACCAGTAGGTACACTGGGAAAATATGGAAGAGCATCCGGACATGCTGTCTTTCAGGCTCAAACATGTAGACTCACACGCATCCGCATGCTACCACCACACATGGCTCATCTGCTTCATAACCGCCGTCACGGGAGAGGAGCTGGAAAATATCAGCAGCTGACTGGCAGAAGTCAATAAGGTTTCTCATTTTCACTGAGTGAAGGTCTGCTGATGAATAGCTGATATTTAATCGAAGTGATGAGACACTTAGAGCTCCGCCGTTCTGTCTTATTACATTCTGTCCGCACTAGAAAGAGGCTTGAGCCCCCCTATCGTTTAGCGAGTGCTTCATCAGCTGCTGAGTCCAGCTCACTTCAGCAGGGCTTCCTGTCCCAGCAGTAGATGGTTAAGCCATTCTCCCTCTCTCAAAACCATTCATCCATCTGATTCAGACCATCTGAAGCTTAACAGGACTAATTAAGGCACTGTTGTTGTGTTGGAAAGATAGCTGGGCTTTTAGAAGGACCCCTGTGGAGAGCGCTCTCTTGGATCAGGTGCAGATCCCAACACAGATCTGCTGGGTCTGGCAGCACTGCCATCGACATTTGGTTGGAAAGTATAGCTAACGCTAGTCCAAAAGAACTTTACTGAAGGAAAAATATTAAAAGAGACCTAACAAAAACTTAAAAGGAATAGTTCACACAAAATTACACTCGGTTAATGTATTCACCTGAAGCTTTCTTACAAACACAAAAGGACCACATTCCCTTTCATCTATGGACATAAAGATGCAAAAGATTGTTGTTGTTTGTGACTGGGACTGAGACTGTCAGTCACTAACGTTCACCCCTAACCGATCTTTTGTGTTTAAAGAGGGCCGTGAAAACAATGTGAGGAGTGAGTAAATGATGACACAATATTTATTTTTGAGTGAACTAATCCTCTAATTAGGTTATCTCATTTGGTCCAAGAGAAAAATGACTCAATGTATAAAAATCCCCTTTAAAAATCCCCTTCAAACCATTTGACATTAGTTTTCAGCCGAAAGAGATACAAGCAAGATAGTACGTCTACTCTGTGAAAGCAAAGTTATCTTTTACACGTATGTTTATTCATTCATAAAGCCCAAATTTCGAGGTTAATATTGTCATTCTGGATTTTTTTCCCTGATTTGCGAAAATATGTTACCTATACAGGACTTTTTAAAAGGTTTACCTTAAAGATATTTCAATGTATCAGTGGTTGAAGTGAGTTGTATCAGTCAGATAGGTTAATAACTCGCTAAAGATAGTTTGAATGCAAATCTGTCTTTCAAATCGAGAAACACCAGCGAAGAGTGTAAAAATGTCATAAAGGCTATTAAAATATGACAAATACACAATCTAATCGTGTATTCACATAAATAGATGCAAACATACATTGATTATATATAACCTATAAATTCTGTTCTGTATTTACTATTTCCGCTGATATTCTCCATGAGAGTCGCTGGAGGTGCTTTATGTGCCCGCGGCTGCACAAATACAGTCGTCAAGACTATGACACGAGAACACTACGACTGGAAAAACACCGTAAATGATGGGTTACGACTTTGTAGGTCAGAAATACTTCTATGACGGTGTTTAAGGGTTAAGCGATAGGCGGCCTAATTTAGGATCCCGTTCGTGGCATGAAGATAATCTGCTGCGTAATTTATTCTAGAGTTTATATGTGCGTTTGTGAGGACAATACCCTGAATCTTAAAAAAAAAAAAAAAAAACAATGAAACTGTATTACACAGCTATTAACTCAAAAATAATCAAAATAGTGTTGTGGAAACGGCAGTGGAGTCAGTGTGAACCGAACCGCGGCGTTTGTCGGAGCTCATGCCGAGCGCGCGTCACCTCCAGCGGCCAGGAGACTACCAACGAGACGAGACGAGACAAGGTGAGCTTTTACACATCACACTAAAACCTTCTGAGAGGCTCATCATCTTAGTTGTAGTTTTGATTTTGTTTTCTAATCTGTTTTTACCCTCTTTCCCCCGCCTTTTTTTGATTTTTTTTTTAGATAAGTATTGAATATCGTCCGTTTTGTCTGTCAGTTGTAAGGTACGGTAACAAACCTAAGCAGAATTCAATACAAATACCCAAAACTGCATTGAAACTGAAATATATCAATAATATGGTTGCAGTGCCTTGTACAATGTAATAGCACACGCGTAAAATGGAAACCTATACTGATTCAGATCAAAACAAATGGCAAAACAATAAAAACTTACCCTCCTCTCCATAAACTAATGCCGCACACAAGACAAGTAAAGATCCACAGAGCTTTGTGAATAAATCCATTTTTTTCTGGGTGATGTTCACCCAGTGCGTGCAAATGAAATGCTGAAGTTCTTGTGATGTTCTTTGAAAATGTTCTTATCCACTGATGATGTATCCACTTGTGTCTTGAGTCTGATAACAATTTCTTCCGCCTGCTTTCTCAATGTGCTTTAAAATGCTGGATGCGTAAATTCAACCCAGACGTGGTTGTTTAACATCTCCAGTTATATCCTACGCAAAAGCAACGACAACGAAATAAAACGGCGTAATAAAACTAAACAACTTTCTCTTTCAGACCGAAAACATATTTTGGCTTGATTTCCTCGAGCTATAGCAGCGAGTGAGTGAGTGAGGTGAGCGGCGCTTTCTCTCGCCTTCAAATCCAACTGACATGAAGCGTTTTCCCGGACTCGTCCTCACAGAATCCACCACCAAACGCTCTCGAATGGGAAACACTGGCCACGGCGGAAAACTGTCAGAAAAGGGCAGTTCGGATTAGGTCTTCTGTGCAGAGGGTCCGTAACTGAAGTCTTGTGATAGAGATACTCCGCGCGCTGTCTCTTTGGCACTGCGCGTCTTGCGCCGAGTCTTGCGCGGCAGCAGCATGTGGATGTAATAGCATTAAGGACGGGCGCAGCTATCGCATTACAGTCAGCACCTCGGCCCGCCTCTCCAGTCTCTGATTAAAGACCAGCCACTAGTCCCGCAGTTACGCTATAAAAAGGCGAGCGAGAGAAACACAAGCGCCCACAGCCACACGGGCTCGTCAAACGCTCGTAGCTGTGCGAAACTACAGGCTGGTTTGGAGAGTTTCTTCAAGTGGACGATGTATGCTGCTAACAATGGGTCTTTGACCAATAATAAGTCCAAAATGATAAAATCATTTAAAAGTCCAGTTTAAATCATACGTGCCGCAGATCTTAGAAAATCACTCTTTTATTCGTTTGGTTTTCGTGCAATAAAAAAAAAAAAAAAAATATATATAAATATATATATATATAATAGAGAGAGAGAGAGAGAGAGAGAGAGAGAGAGAGAGAATAGATATAGATATCTTACATATATATAGTAATGTTAATTCAAAACAAAAAAAAAAAAAAAAAACCCCCAAAAAAAAAAATAAATACTAGTACGAACTACGATTCCTCGTGAGCACATTTGAGAGCAACAAGTAATTCTTATTTTTAGTTGATTTTATATTTTAGTAAAATATTTTAGTAAAAACAAAATTTGCATTGGCAAGAATCACATATTTGGTTATTTTAAAACATTTTTAGAGTGGTACTCCATTTGAATTAACAAAATAGCCTTAAAAATAAATAAAGTATTGTCATTATTTTATTATTTACATAACAAAATGGCTTCCTGCATGTTGGTTACACCACACTGATTTTGGTGATCAAAAGTGTTTTTCCAAATATAATATTTAACAAAAAATTGAGGAAGAAATAATGAAATATTATGTTAAGATTTTTTCTCTGCACAGTTGCACCACCTAGACATTTAAAAAAAATTATTCCTCAGAATCTGAAATAGAAGAGGTCTGAAATAGATCCAGACAAAAAAAGTGTCACGTCATTGACCAAGATTTAGCAATAACACAAGGGAACAACAGAAGGATAATGATGTATAAGCTGCCATTATGTTTGACTGCTTGATACATGATTGATGATAGAAATGTAACGCTCTCCAGTTGACTTTAGGCAGAAAAGTGAAAATGCTGAGTTGAGCCATGCATTAGGTAAGGGAATGTGCATGGTAATGTGAGGCTGAGGTTGGATTAATGCAAATGTTTTGACAGCAGGCCAAGGAAAGATGAACAAGGGTATAGGGGTCAAACTTTTAGCAAGAATACAAGAAACTGAACAATCCAATGGTAAACATTCCATGACGACAGATGTTTGACAGAAACTAAAAACATATGTTTCCTTTCCTTGTGACTGATGCACTGTTGAAAATACACACACATACATACTCAGTTAAAATAAGAACAACAAGCAGAAGTTTGTGGTAGGATGTGTGGGACACTGAGAAAAGGAGAAGAGAAAGCAGAACTTGGGAAAAGCTATGTCCCTCTGGCTCTGCCCATCCAGAGTCCTTTAATTTAGGCCCCCTGCACTCAAAAACATATGAAGACCGAAATAAGACACTAAGGTAAAGAAAGAGTTTGGGGTTTAGAAAGAACGGCTAGAGTAGACCTCACCAACCACACTGTGCACATCAAAGCTTCGACATCCATGCGAGGAGCATGGAGCATACAGATCTCTTTAGATCCACCCAATACAGGGCCAGTGACTAACTACAGTGGCTTTAATGACACAGCATTACCCTGCAGATCCCAAAATAAACTTCTCTTTCTCCAACTACCCTGTAGACGCTCTGCACACGCTCGACACAATGACAGCAGGCAGCTGGGGAAGCACGAGGAAGTTTTTCTTAGCATTTGATGCCTTGTCAGTTTCAGGTCATGTCTCATTGAAGTCAGATGATTCGTCATGTGTGGTGCCATGCGTGAGCTGTTAATTCTGAGAATCATATTCACTCATGGAGGAAACAGGAAGTGCATAAAACATGATTGTTTTTGTAAAACTGGACGTCTTTTCATCATAACCAACCACTCAATGAGATGTTTCATAGATCACTTGACAAGACCTCAATGACAGGCCGCTGTGCTCTTATCTCTCCGAGAGTACTGACTCCATCTCTCAGCTCATGAGACCATTGAACTATTTGACCTGGGGGCTTGAGACTGTCAACAGCAATACTTGATAAAAGTTGCTCTTTTACACTGTTTTTAGACCAGCCTTGTGGTGTCACCTATCACGGATGAGGTCAGAGTTTGGGTATAGTGAGGGCTGGTCTTGGATCAGGGTGAAATAACAGCTTCCCTTTGAAGTGTTGACAGGACTGGCCTGTGCTGTCCACACACACCTCGACCCACAGCAGACCTTGATCATCCATCTTATTGGCTAATGCCAGGCTGAGCATGAGGAGATCTCTGTAGAACAGTGGAGCCTCTGTGCATGGTGGCGGGGCTATCCACACTCTCAGCCTCACGGGGGAAGTGTTGAGTGTGTGAGTGCGTGTGTGAGCTCTGAGGTCCCTGACGGCCATACAGGGAGGAAAGTCCCTGAGCTTAAGTCCTGCTCGAGCAAAAAAGCAGCCAATGCTGACACATCTGCTTGTTTACAGCTACCACTGTTGGCTTTATGTCTGGAAGGAAGAAAGTACAAGAAGAAGGTTACTGAAGACAAATATGTATATTTATGTTCACAAACAAAGAATAAAGGCATAAACAAAAAAGTGAATAAATAAATAAAAAGTGAATAAATAAATAAATAAACAAACAAATAAATTAAATAAATTAAAACGGTCAGTTGGTGTAACTATCAACTAAAAAGCACAAAAATTATTTTCTTGCACCATGAATCATGCAAGTTTACACAGCTTAAGTCATGATATAATCAAAGGAATTAAGTTAAGGAAATGCTCTAAAACACAAACCTGTCAAGTGGTGCAACCATAAAATAAAGAAAACTAAAATACTGTATTACATGTGAGTCATGAAATACCAAGAATATTATATATAAGAAGTCATGAATATAAAGAAGTTTAAGGTTACTTCACTTAACCTGAACAAAACACGCCTTTTCATTAAAACATTTAATCAAAACCTGTGATACTTCTAAAAATAAATAAATAATAAATAAAAAGAACAGAACAGATTTAAATTAAGGAAATGCTTTAAAACGTAAAACTGTCAACTGGAGTAACCAAGTAAAAAGCACTAAAATATTTTTCTTGCACCTTGAATCATGCATGTTTATTCAATTTACGTCATGATAAAAATCACAAGAATATCAAGCCATTAATAAACAAGTTTTCTTAAAGTTAATCAACATGACTTGAACAAAACATGTCTATTCATAAAATAATTCACCAAAATATGTGATATATTTTTTTTAAATACATGAAGAGAAAATAGGAAATCCTCAAAATAACAAAACTGTCAAGTGCTGCAACCATCAAGTAAAGCTAAACCTTGACCTCTTCAATATATCTGAAAGTGTGCTTTCAGATACTTTAAAAATTGTTAATTGACACATCTCAACATAAATCATCAGGGACAGAGCTCTACAGCATGGGACCATAGTGGCTAAATGCTGATTTGCTACTCTTCAGCCATGTTTTAGATACAAATAGCAGTTGGATGAACCGAGTGAGCTATCTTTAGTATATTTTGCAATAATTTGCTATGGTATGTAGGGCTAGCACCAAGACGACATTTAAAAATGAAGACGACAATCCTGAAATCAATCTAAAAAATACAAGTAGCCAAAAAAGGAATTTAAGTGCCAGAGTTATGCGATTCCTCAGTCTGGTGCGAGTCAGCATTTCTGCAGATTCATTCTGAACTCCTTGTAAGTTTGACAAAGCTCTTGGCAAGCCAGCCAAAACACTCCTGCAGCAGTCAAATGCCTGAATGAGTTTCTCACTGTCAGTGGGACAGTGGATTGCTTTAGACGTATCGCACAGATTAACACCCAGATCCACTTACCCTTGCTAAGCAAGCCCTGGGGCTAAATAGAGTACCACAGCTGGAACGGGCACCAGCGCTCTGCCAACATCAAGCCTGGAGGAGAAACACCCAAAGTGGGGCAAACAGCCTACACACAGGCCTAAAGCAGAACCAGAGTCAAATCTGTTTTCCTTAATATGAGCATCAACACAGAGAAGCTACCAGTATTTGCATGGAAGATGAATAGCAAATATGGTGTCCCTCACAAGGTTCACTCATTTTAATGGATCCATTTTACTGTGACCAAAAATGAAACTAGAATAGCAATATGTCAACTTTGCTCGCCTGAAATATAGAGAAGCAACTCATTGCTGGAGAACTTTATTATGACTGGGTTATCCAAATTTAATTACAGAAAAATTATTTTCTATTTTTTCTTTTTTTTGGGTAAGACTGCTGATATCCATCATCTATGGTAAAATTATCTCCCTAACCTCATCTCCAGTTGACTCTCTTAAGCAAACCTGGGAGGTGGATTTAGGTGTCAACAAATCTGAGGACCAGTGGAAGAACATTCTTAGTTTAATTCATTCTTCTTCTATCTGTGCTAGTTCTAATACAATGTAAGTGCTTCACAGAGCTCACTTCACTAATGCTAAACTGGCCAAAATATTTCCTAACACAAGTAATGTCTGAAACAGATGTAAACAATCTCCAGCTGATCGTCTTCATATGTTCTGATCTTGCCCAATGCTAATGGACTACTGATCGGACACCACCATTGCCCCTAACACATTGACTGTCCTGTTTGGGCTTCCCGCAGCTTCAGTTGCACAATCTAGAGCGCACTGCATGATTGCCTTTACCACTTTGTTGGCTAGGCGTGCCATCCTCTTTAAATGGAAACCACCATCACCTGAGGATTGGATACGAAAGGTATTGCAATGCATCTACCTTTAAAAAATTAGATACTCTTACAAAGGATCACTGAGGTCCACTTACAAAATCTGGAGCCCTATAATGGCTACTATTGAGAACCTTACTGTGACTTCTGAACCTTCTGATTAGACTCTTATCGGGGGACCACTCGACTAGACTCTGTTTTTGGGTTGTGGGTGTGTTTTTTTTTTTTTTTCTGTTGGTTTGATTTGTTGTCTGCTTTTTCTATTACCAGACATCCTGTCTCATTTTGTAACTGATGTAATACATTTTTGCAGACATATAAAGGGTAATACATTTTTTAAAAAATAATTTCAGTTTCATCACTAACATTCACTCATACCAAGTACATAATAAAGACTTTCATATTCATATTGTTACAAAGTAAACAAGCTAAATCACAGCCTTGCATTCATTTTTCACTCATTTTTCTAAGTGGATAATACAGCCATACACATACAAAAACACACTCATTGATATTCTCGCTCCCTGGTCTCCTCAATAAACTCACCTTTGCACAGAAGAAGAGTAAATTATTATATCAGCAGTACATATACACGGGTGACTCTTTAATGTGGCTCGGCTGAAACATAGCTTTGCCTATTTACTGGGGACAAACACACAGCCCATCAGCATGTCTCCATGTTCAGACGACTCTTTGAGTTATATCTGCTTCTCTATTTCACCCAGTGTCCACACACACAAACATCCACATCCAGTAATCACACATCTATCCTTTCTGATCTGCCTGTTTGTGTACAGAAGTTGTGCTGGGTGCAGTAAACCTAAATCTGAACACTGTAGATCTTAGGTCCGGGTGTCTGCAGGAGCAGACTTTTATTCCCCTATTTACTGCTGTGTGTCAGCTGTGGCCGCCTCTGCTGTGATTATCACTGCAGGGTGAAGCGGTGTCCTGGGGTTCATACAGAAGAATAGTGGTGGAGGAAACTGTAGTTCTCATTATCCACAAAGCCATCCAACTCCCACAAGGCCTTTTCGTCTCCATGCGCTCACATTCATTTAAACCAGCCTCAAGAAATACCTACTTACGAGCAGAAGCGGTGTGTGTTGGTCCTTGCAAATACTGTAACCTGTAAACAAGGCAGAATTTAATTGGCGTAATGTTTATATAATGTCTAATGTTCAAGAAGTCACAGAAAATGTTATTAATGCAGTTATTTTTATCAGAACTTACAGCAGCACAACCGTCCAGCTGGGTGTTGCTTGGATAGTATCTGGTGCAGGTTCACTTGCCTTGAACCAGAGCGGGGGCAGATGTTTGCTGCCAAGGGGGAGACAGAGGAAATGTGTTTTTTGCTGAAAGCATGGCAGAATCAGGGAACAAACAGGAGAATTAAAGTCTATTGATAAAACACTCAAATCAAATTAAACGATAACGTGTATGTTTATGCTGAATCAAAAGCATATAACTGGTGGGAAGGCTTAAATTCAGCACAGTTTCAACAAACAGCCTGCTGAATTTCAGTGCGGTCCGGAGGAACAAGAGACGTCCTTATTAATAACAATATAATATCTAAACCTTATAAATCACGATGACAAATGATATTCAGTCGTCTCTAATTACCTTCACAAAGCTCATTCCTCCTCTCCTCTAGGATACGGTAACAACGGTAGCCTGATCTCTATCTGTATTAAAAACAATTTCCTTTTTTGATTTTGCGGATTTCATTTTGTAAATAATGGATATGTCCTCTTCAGTCTATATATATATATTCTATATTATATATATACTAATATATATTTATATATAGATATATGAAAAAACTGCAGGCAATTATTTGGAAGGGACTGAATGAGTTGTCAAATAACCAGGAATAACAGGTAAAGTGCCTCTCTAGGTAATTGTTGTATACTTTTTAATCATAGCTTTAATTATACAACTTCAAAACTGCAGTTATCTTGGAACCATGAAACCAGAGGCAGACAGGAACTAAGTACATTTACTTGAGTATTGTACTTAAGTATACTTTTTAAGTATCTGTACTTTACTTGATTATAATTTTTTCTGGGAACTTATGACTTTAACCACTACATTTGAAAGACAAATATTGTACTTTTCACTCCACTACATTTCTATCAAGGTCCTCGAAGTAGAAAGTCGTTACTATGTAGCAGCTTTGAAAGTCAGTTGGTGATTTTTTCCGTCTCTAAAACGTGACTTTTTTTTTTTCAGACAGTTTATCAGTAATCACTCTTGGGCTACATGAAGTGATTTCCCAGCAATTTTTGAATAAAACACTGTACCCCCCCCGTCCGTCAGTTGCAAATGTGATATTTATTTACAACAATTCAATAATAAGAAATTAATATTGTGGTATATATTAGACACAAAGGTCGATTTTAGCTTAAGGGTAAGTGAAAAATATGACCTATAAAGCCAAAGAAGAAATTGTGGTGCTCTCCTAATAAAACACAAATAGGTGTTTGGACTTGAAAGCAGCATGACAGGGAACATTCTGTGGTGACAGCAAAGTACCGCGAGCGAGCGCGATTAGAACAGCGTTTAACATGTTTGTTTTGATTTTGGCAAATAACGGTTGCTGTTTTGCTTTTTTTTTTTTAAAAGCGCAGTGTTGCACTGTCCGCTGTTCAACTGTGGATGCAATGGCTACATGGAGTGGTCAGAGCTGTGTGGGAGATCACTACCATCTCCTGTTTTGTGGGGGGTGTTAGTTTGATATTGTTTTTTTTTTTTTGTTTTTTTTGTTTTGTTTTTTTTTTTTCCCACATAGGTTTTTAACATTCTAAAAGCTCTTTATTCCAAATATACTACAAGCTAGTCAGTGTATTAAGCAGGTGTAATATATTCTAAGTTGCTTCAGAAGTATTGAAAGTATTACGTACAACAATAAAACAGTGCATTGACATAAAAAAGCAGTTAAAAGCAGGGGAAGTCGTGGCCTAATGGTTATAAAGTCGGACTCGTAACCCAAAGGTTGCGGTTGTTCGAGGGGGTAGAGAGGCGGACTAGTAACCCAAAGGGTGCGGGGTTTTTTTTTTTTAGGGAGTATGTACCGGCATTACCTAGGCGACCAGGGATTAGGTGGGGGGAGTGAATGTACAGCGCGCTCTCCCACCTTCAATACCACAACTGAGGTACCCTTGAGCAAGGGGTGTTATTATACTGAACCCCCAACTGCTCCCCGGGCGCCGCAACGATAGACGCAAAAAAAAAAAAAAAAAAAAAACAAAAAACAAATACAAAAAAAAAAATGGTGCCCACGCTCTAGGGGGGTCTTGCGCCTTGTTCACTGCTGTGTGTGTGCACTTTGGATGGGATAAATGCAGAGCACTAATTCCGAGTATGGGTCACCATACCCCTAAGTACGTCACTTTTTCAATTTAAAAGGAAATTTACTTTTGGTACTTAAGTACTTTTAAAAGCAAGTAATTCTGTACTGTTACTTAAGGAAAAAAATTCTTTACAACTTAACCTGTAAAGGGAGGTAATATTTGACCAGCAGTATCTGTACTTTCACTAAAGTAATGGAGTTGAGTACTTTGTGCGCTCTGAAGGATTTGTGTGTGATGTTTGTGTGTTGTTGGTGTTTGTGATTGAAACCCATATTCACACAAACGCTGTAATTGAAACGCCTGGAGTAAGTGCAATCACTGATGGGTTTCACTCCTCACCTCAAACACTGGTCACTGTGGGTCCTGAGGGTCAGAGGTCAGGGTTTCTAACACTGATAAAGCCGTCTGTGGAATCCCATGGAGCTGACTGGGATCTAAGCAAGCACGGAGGCCAGGGAATATGAAGGAACACTGATCAAATGCAGAGGTCTCCTCCCTCTCACTCTACTCTGTCAATAGCACTGCTTATCTACAACTCAGCATGAATGAGATGTTTGGCCCTCAAACAAATTTTTTCCTATTGAGTTTCTCTCTAATTACATGCTTGGAACTAACATTCCCATCTGTGTTGGGGTCTTTCAGTTGTTTACTGTAAATAAGCCGGTCCAGCAGAAACCAGCAGGATGGACAAATAGGTGATTGTCCTCAGTAAAGAACGTCTTCAGGCTTTTCCCCCATTCATCTCCTCTGTGTCTTATCAGAAGCAGACTTCATGGAACACAATCTGGAGTCATAATACAAATACATCTGATTGTTTGATTGGTAAACTTTAGGGTTCCTGTACATGAGGAAGGGGAACTTATCAGACTCTTAAGACTTCATTGGCTGGAGGAATATGGAGTGAAGTTATTTGGGCAGAAAAAGCCTTGACAGCAAAGTCTTATTTCATAACATATGAGCCACAGAGTGCTTTGATATCAGCACTTTTGTAATATATTATTTGAGTTATGAGTATAAATGAGGGGAGTTGATGATTGTGCGTTACTGTTTGACATTAATATTTGCAGCCGTACCCCAGGCACAGCAAGCTTGCAAATCTGTACTTTACCAGTAAGAAGCCTTGTGATCGTAAACATTTGATTAATCAAAGTAAACACGTAAAACAATGCAGTATAAATGGAGACAGTAATCATACGATTGCATAATAAATGGCATGCCATGTGAATGCTGGAGTGATGCAGTGAGGACATTTCTGCTGTGTGTTCATTGCGTGCAATCGAAGCGAGTCACCATTTGGGTAATTAATTTGAGTAATGAACACAAAAAATCACACATCTGCATTTTTCTTTGGTCTTATGTGATGCAGTAAAAGGAAATGTAATTGAAACACGGAGTTTCACCCTGTTCTCTTCTGCAGGCTTTACATGACTGCATATCTGATAGATTACAAAACAGGTTGTCAGTTCTAATAGTCACATCAGAATAAAAAATAAATGGAATAAATATGATATTTCTAATATGATTGTTTTGGTTCTGCCAAATGTTGATGTAACTCTTACTTTTGGAAATTCAAAACACCATATTTCACTCACAGATGCTCTGAAATAAATTTCAAGTGAAAAGGAAGTCTAGCTGGGAAGGCTGACAAATATTTATAAATGCAAATTATGTCGAATTTTGGATTTAAAAAGTGTAAGTATAAAAACGGAATAAATAAACCAAGTATTAAAATAAACCTTTACTGTACAGAAATACAGTTCTCACTACAGCACTAAAAGTAAGTGGAAAATAAATCATTTTTTGCTTTTTAGAGCCCTTTTTTTTTTTTTTTTTTTTTTTTTTGTTTTGTTTTTTTTTTTTTTTTTTTTTTTTTGTTTTTTTGTTTATTTTTTTTTTTTTTTTATTTTTTTATTTTTATTTTTTTTTTTATTTTGTTAAAATAAAGAAAATTAAATTAAAGAAATCTTTAGTGTTCCACAGGCCTTATATTCTGTGGAACAGGAATCTTCAACTCTCTATTGAGGGTTAGAAAGACTGCCAAAGACAATAAGACAACAGAAGATAGTGCATGATAAAAGGGCACTTTAAAGTAATGAATCACTAAACAGCATTGTTTAAACTGAGCAGGGTGCAACGGTTCTCTGAGCACACACACACACACACACAGATTAATGCCTAAAGCCAGGAATTAAAGGAATTACAGAATTGAGGAAAAATTTTTTGTTTTTACTGTTTAAGATAAATAGAATGATTGAATTTTTTATTTTATATTTTTTTTATATGAAAACTGAGTTAGTGAAGTAACAGTGAGGATCTAAACTTTCATCAGCTTTGGGATTTTGGACTTCAAGGAGTGATTTATGGCGAGACATTAGTGTGGGCTTGAGCCTGAAAAAAAAAACCAGGAGATTGATGGGATTGTGTGTCAGCCACTGTGTTGTGTGTGTGTGTGTGTTGTTTGTGTTTGTGTGTGTGTGTGTTTTTGTGTTTGTGTGTGTGTGTGTGTGTGCGTGTGCGTGTGCGTGTGGCCCTCTGATTCAATTTGGCATTGGAGTGTCAGAGAGATGGTTCACTGAGCATCTGATATGAGTGACTGATTAACTCAAGCTAATTGATTGAGAAGCATCACACCGGCGAACTTAGATGGAGACAAGGGGGTCATCATCTGCTACTTTCCCAGAAACCCCCCTGTTTTACCTTATCCCATTAACCCTCAAAACCCTCTGCCCTAATACCCAAAAACACACATGCACGCACACATAACACTGGGAATCCAGCAGTCACAAGAAGTGATGTGGAAAAACTGAAGGAATGATGAAAATTGAATGCTAGCATTAATTTTTAATTAGACATGATTAATTGTTGTTTCTTCTTCTGGTTTTGATCCATCCAAACAGACTGTGATTAATGTGACCCACTGAGGAAATCACAGCCTCTCTGAAATGAAGAGCTATTGATTATTGACTTCAGCTAAACTAACCAAATTTAACAAAATGACCTTCATTCAGTGTCAGGCTCATGGAGAGTGTGCTGGATTACTCTGTGGAGATTATTAGACTCATACAGGCTTGTAGTGAGGAGTTCAGAGGTTCTGTTTGAAGCACAAATACCACACTAAGTGACGGTGGATATTCAGTGCACACTTAAAAAGCTATATTTAAAAATGCATGAAATTCAATATGGCTGCAGTTGGTTTTGGTGTTTCAGAGTGAAGCACGGCACTGTGTTCTTATGTGAGCAGTTCACTGTCTGCCAATGTTTACTGCAAGTTTGTTTTGGAAGGTCACTACTAGCTTATATTGTTTAATTAAAGCACTTATCAACAAAAGAGAAGCCTTATGGACTCCCTGCGGATTTCTGTGAAAATAAAAGTGACGGTTTAATATTTGAAAATGAAGAAGATAGATAGATATTAGATATTAGATAGATATTAGACCATAGATATTAGTATTGTAATTTTACAATAAAATATTAAAATAGCAATATTTATTTGGTTAATTTAAAAAATATATTTATTATATTATTCTTATATTATATTAGTTATTTATTATAGACCTATATTGATGATACAATGCTCACAATCTTTTGCCAAATTGGGCGAAAGCAAAATAACATGGATTTGGTGCTTTTTAAATCGCAAAACACAATTTTTATCAGAAAAAGTACAATTACATTTTCCCCCAAAGTGGTGCAGGCCCTGTATTCTACAGTTGTCCATTTAAGATTAAAATCTATATATTAAACAACAACATTGGGTTGGTATTTTTGTTGTCTAGCAACTATGCATTCATAACATATCTATCTACCATTGTTGTATTTAAGGCCCAAATTTTAAGATTCACGTATATTGTTTTATTATAATTTATTATTTTGTATTATTTATTTTTAATACTATTTATTAAGCATTATTTATTAAGCATAGTTTGCCTTTATTTAGATTTATTTGGTTAAGAACAGTATAGAGAATGGACAGGAAGCAAAGTGGGAAAAAGAGGGGGACAGATCGTAAGGATACAAACAAGCAAGGACACAAACTCAGTGTGCAACCATTCTGCATGCCGGAGCACTGCACACTGGTTTCAGTGTCGCTGTATATTGGACCTTTTGTTCAATCTATTCGCTGATATCTTCACTACTGCTTACAGACCCATGTAATCACTCACTAACCCATTAAAACAAACACATACTCAAACTCACCTCACACCATCATTACCCACAAGCAGCGTTTGCCTGTCATTCTTCAAACAGACCGGGGAGGATTTGAGTATTAGGGAAGAATATAGCTTCTGCATTTCACATACACACAGACACAGTTTCACAATCAAGCTCTCTCTCTCTCTCACACACACACACACACACACACACACACACACACACACACACACACAAACAACAAAAACACACAGATCCCAATGTAATTCCATTTAAATTCTCATTGCTTTTGTGTGCTTTGCAAGGAAGCATAATAGTCACATTATTGGATTAAGGATACTTTTGATGTGTGATGGAGGTCTGGGGCTCATGTTAAGTGAACAATGGATTCAGGAAAAATCAGTGTGCGTGAGCAGGGAACCTGGGGAGGTTCTGAATGCACGCTTTGATGTCCCTCTATTAGTTTAGTGTTTAGTGGGGTGAGGGTGTTAGTGGTTTCCATAGTAATGCTATGAATGGGAAATGTATATTTAATTTTTCAAAAACAAACAAACCAACAACAAAAATATGCTTACAGGAATAATTCCCTTGGAAACAAAAACCAAACCCGTACGGCTTTCTCTTTTCCAAACACAAAAGGTGAATTTCTAAATATTGTGCTCTCTCTTCAGTATAATGAAAATGAAATGAGGACTGTCAACATTTTTTTTTTTTTTGAAAAAAAACAAAGTGGGCCATACAAATTGTGCACTACATTCAAAGTCTTCTGAAGCCATATGAAGCTTTGCCTGAGGAACAGACTAAACATCACGTTGTTTTCCACTGGCACATCCATGAAAGAACCACTGAAGACTGAAGTCTGAATGAGTGAATGATAACTCAATAAATCCAGTTAACAAAACAAGTCTGGATTATTCATTCCCAAACCAGACAGAGTCAATGAACCAGTTCCAAACAGTTAACAACTCGTTGGATTGGAAGATAATCAGTGAATAACAAATTATTCCTCACATAAAGCTGTCACGTGACTTCAAAATACTTGGAACATAGAGCACATATTTATGATATTCTTTTATTGTGCTTTGTGCTCTTTTTGAAGCTTTAAAGTTTAAGTTCACATTCTTTGTATGGGAAAATATAACCAACTACATTATTACTTCTCCTTTTGTGTTCCACAGATGAAAGTCAGTCATTTAGGTCTGAAACGACATGAGGTTGAGTAAAAGAAAAAAAAAATGAAGTGAATTTGCAGCCATACCTACACAAAAAACAGGCTCTGTGTTTACTGCAAATTCCAATAAAAGCAAAAGATAGCTAAATATTAAACAAAAGACACAGATGCAAGAACTCTAGTATTGTTTGTCACGAAAGTGAAAGTAAAGCTCATTTTCCATAAGAAAAGGTGGCAGCAGAGAGGGAGGTACTTGACAGGTAGCTGACACACCGACTGAAAGAGGTCTGATTTATTTGAAGGAGGGAATGAGAGCTTGATGAGCTCAGGAAACCAACAGCAGACAGTTATTCCGTCCCGTCTTTGTCTTTTACCACAGTGTCCAAACAAGCTTCTCAAAATGGCACAATAGATTTAATGAAGCACCTCAGCACACTCTAACTCTATTCTTTTATGGCATAAGCAACACAGTTTTATAACA
This sequence comes from Sinocyclocheilus anophthalmus, assembly GCA_018155175.1. NCBI lineage: Eukaryota > Metazoa > Chordata > Actinopteri > Cypriniformes > Cyprinidae > Sinocyclocheilus > Sinocyclocheilus anophthalmus. Next base: position 126,956 of record JADLZN010003076.1, read on the forward strand.
GCGCTGTAAAAGGCAGACAAAAGACAAATGGCCATTCGGTAAATTACTGCGGTCCTGTGGGCTGAAACTGGACACTGTAAAGAGGAGGGGGGTTATGAACACAGCATGAGAGGGAGGGGTGGCTTATTTTGTGAGGCAAACCCCAAAAAGAAAATGACAGCAGCTGCATCCAAGCGTGTCCCCCCTCCTCACCCCCAAAAACACACATGGACACACATGGCTTTCCAACTCCATCAGCTTTAATGCATCCTGATTGGATGGCATGCTAAAGCTTATCGGTCAAACATCAGTTTATCTTCCCATCTCTCTCTCTTTCTCTGAGCTTCATTATTCTCAATAAAACAAAATTCTGTGGAACTGCATCTCCAAGCATCTCTTCTAAAAAGAGTTGTTAGTGTGTGAAATAACGGTGCGTGCAGATGCCCAAATCCAGTGTTTTGACAGTACTGCCCACTTGGAGACTGAGATGATTTGGGTTTCAGCATTAACTGGAATTTGAAATGGACTGCCAGAGGAAAATGTTATTGCTCAGAGGTTGCTACGGAGACTTAATGGTCTTCTCAGTTGTGTTTAATTGAAGTACCAACTTTATCTCAGACATTCGTCATTAAATTTCTTAGGAGAATTTAAGGAGCCACTCTACAATAAGGTTCAATTTGGCAACGTAAGTTAACGTAAGTACATTGGGTGTCATGAACTAACATACTTAAGTAAATACGTTCATGTTAATTAAGAAATATACTAGTGTAAACTGTAAATTCATTTTTATTTGGCCTTCTATCAAAATTTACTTTTGGCTCTTTGTAGTAAAAATCAGGCACCTCTGATTAAGATGAATAAATAGTGTAACAAATGTTAATTCATGACACCCTGTGAAGCAAGAAACTTTATAAGCAAATTGAGGTCTCTTCTTGTTCTCTATTTTAGCTCATTGCTGTCTAGGAGAAACAATAGCAATATTAAAGAGATATCTTGTGTGGGTTTGCTTTCCTATGGTTTTCCACATACGTTGAGGTTAAGTCCTTGGAATTGTGTTTCCAGATTTAAGCAAGCTGGGGACATCACGGGCCCCCCACTAATCTGAGCACCCAGGGTGCATTTATTAAAAAATAAACAGCACCTTCCCTTATCAGTGATCAGAACCATCTCCAAACACACTCTAACCGGGAGCAGATAAAGCAACTCACACACCTCCCACTGCATCAGCATTAAGGGGGACTGTTAGACACACCCCTTTACTGTAAAACTAGCTGATCATTTTGATATCATGTAGCCCGTGATGATGTCTCTAACATGGCTAATTGATCGAGTGTCACCTTTTGTCCCAAGATCACCTGTAGTCGCAGATACACAAGCACATGAACAAACTAACACACACACACACACACATCAATGGCATAAGCAAACAGACAAACCCCTATTCTTTGACAAAACAGTTTGCGTGTCTGTGCAAATGGCTGTTAATTGATGCACACCATCCTTTGTTTCATAATGTAAGAGCCTCCGTCATTATTGTGCCATTCTGAGCACAGAGTGCATCCACTCCTCCATAAACAAGCAAAATGGGCACCTTGAATAGCTTCATTTTATCATCCTGACAAGCTGTGCGTGTGTGCGCGTGCATTGAGTATTGATGTACATATTCACAAAGCATTTATGCTTAAATAATTCATGAACTTTAAACAAATGTACGTGGGAATCAGTCTGACTTTAAGTGTTGGGGTTTAGAGATTTACTTCACAGAAGCTGGCACCTGATTCCAGAGTTCTTTGGACAGAACATTTTCCTGTTGTTTCGTGCTGCATTGGGGAGCACTGATACGCAACAGATGTGCCGTTCATGTATGGCATCTATCGGCGGGGTGTGTTTAATCTATAATCATGCTGAAATTGTGTGTGAACGCATGCCAGACTCTCAGACAAAGGGTTTGGATGGTGGAGACCTGCAGATTTGACCCTGCCTGGTGAGCACCTGTGTAACTGACAGCAACTTTAACAAGTCAATCGTAGTCCCATGTGAGAAAATGTCATGGTGGCACTCATTCCAGACCCGAACGTAACTGCGGCGTATCAATATGCACTTGACATTCAACCGATTTGTCTGAGATTCGGCAGAAAGCGACAGAGAAATGGCTTTCCCTCAAACACATAGCCAGACCGAGCAATTGATCTGTGGCTAAAGAAGAGCGTCTCAGTAAACAAACACAAATAAATAATTTAGAACGAGAAGACTCACTGCTAGAGCTCTTTCTTCTATGAAGAAGAGGAAGGAGAGAGAGTGAAAGAGAAGACAGGAAATGTGGTGAATAGATGCTGCCGACTCCACCGCTAAGAGGATTTCAGTGGTTGGGAATGAGAGGAGATATTTGAGGAGAATTACCCTTGAATATTAAAGCTTTGACACACTCCCTCAGACTGGAGCTTCCAGGGAACCAACACACACCTTTAAGAGGCTTAGCGACTGCCAAATGCCAACACACACATGCACGAACACGCTCAAACATCTCACAAGACTGCGTTTTAGTGTCTACGGAGAGATATGAGGTCTTTTATAGCAGCCCTGATGTGTTATTTTATGTGGCACATACATCCTGGCCCACTGAGACAACACGGAGGGGGAAAGCCAAATCTCTCACTGTGTCAGAATGGGGCTGTTGTCCTTGTGCAGAGCCAAACGCACCCTCATGCCACACTTATCTTGATCCAAGGCACGGAGGGGGAAACATTGCATGTTATTTGTGACAAACGCCAAAGCTAGCAATAAAAGACGTTTTTCATGCACCACTCGAAAGACCCGCTGCCAAACATGTGTGCCTTAAGTCTTTTTATGTGCGGTGGGGAGCTTTGAACAGCATCAGCTTGTGTTTAGTTATCAATGGCTGTATTCATGCTGACTACAGGGCTCAGTGTAACCGGCCACTACTGGTGTGCATGACGTAGTGTTTGGCTGCTCTGGAGAGGGTGGGCTGAGATGGGGAGTCAGATAAGAGATGCATAAAAAGGGCCAATTTTCAGCCATGTTTGCCAGGCAGGTTAAGTATGCTGTTTGTTTGTGGGAGAGGAAACTCGTCTGTTGCAGTGTGGACAGAGGAACACGAAACAGAGCCGCCTGTGTCTGCGAGTGTTTGGAAAAGATCTCTTATCTTTCTTGGTTTCACATTTTTTCCAAGCCCGAGTAGTCCCAACTGGATGACCACCTCGTAATAGAAAGCACATGAAATCTATTCTCACCTCTCAGACACCACCGCTCTACGCCGAGTCTTTGAAATAAAGTCTTTGAAACCCACAATCCAAAAACTTGATTGCTAATAGGTGCCCAGATCAAACGAATGGTCACATTTGGCAAACTTTTGCTTCTCTTCAGTGTCAGCAATATAAACGATGATCAATCAGTCTGTCAGGATCTTCGGGTTTTCCTGCAGTCGTTCCAAAAATAAAAAGCTGTTTTAATCTTCCCCTCTCTCTGGTAAGTAGCTTTAGCGCTCTGTTTACTAAACTTAAAACCGGTCAGCAATTGGAAAAGCATCTATTATGCATTCATTAGCACTCATTCATTAGGTTTGAATGCCTTAATATTCCAGAAGATAATTAAATGTATTTTATATTACATTTTTAAAGGGGTTGAAGAGAAGATATAAAACATCTAATCAATTCAACATTAAAGGTGCATTCAATAGTTCTTCAGCTAGCATTAGCGTACTTCAAGTACCAATAACACAATGGTGGTATATGCTGCACTGCCATCCATCGACGTGGATCAGCATTATGTAAATAACACTGATACTCCTGAGTTTTAGAGAGCATCTACACAATAATTAATTTCCTTACCTGTCCAACAGACAGAAGCAACTTGGGCATCTCTACTCAGGATCTTTCCACCTTGTTAATGTTGTATCAGTGTTTACACTTTTTTTTCCCATCTGTCTGTCTTTCAGTCTTCGGACATTTTCTGCTTCTTAGTCCATACAGGTACTGATTCTCCCAATGTCTCTGCTGGTACAGCACAATAATAAGTGTTTTTTATCAATCAACACTCATTTACAGTATAATCAAGGTTTTGCGTACATATTATCTTTGTAAGTCTGTCTTCACAAAAATCAAACAAACAAACAAACAAAAAAACAGCACAGCAACAATAAAAATAGAGTTTATATGCCTTTTTTCAACTAAAATCAAACATTTAAAGTGTGTGTGTAAAAATACTTAATGATACAATCCTCTATTTGTACTGTCTGGGTGGGGGTACTGTATAATACTTTATGGATTTAGTATTACAGTTTACCTGTGTTTGTTTTGAACAACACATATAAAAAAAAAAGTCAACACAACAATGCACAGAGAAGGCTTAAGCTATTTGAGATGTCTTGGAGAAATGTCATGGGCACTACATAACTGTAAAATTAGCCAACAATCTGTGGTCCCTTTATTTCCTAAAATGGCTGTGAATATGAGGTCGCTTTTTAATAAACTTTTTATAATTTGATTGGTGGTGCCATCAGTGTTGGGCAGTAACACATTACTTAGTAATGCGTTACTGTAATTTGATAACTTTTTTATTAACGCATTATAATTATTTTGAGTAATTTAACGCATTATAATTTTCAAAATAGTAATTAGAGTATAGGCTAGTTACAAGCCGAGGTCTACGTTACTGCCGCGTTACATTGCTGACAGAATGCAGTGTTTTATAATCTAGAGATTGTAAAAAGGATGTAGCACACTGTCTAGTCAAGTGCCCGTGGATTAGAGACCTGCTCCCACGAGACCCAACGCAACAGAGTGCGGCGCGGGACAAGATGGGCTTATGGGAAGCCAAACACCCCAAAAGTGGGACGAAACAGCGCGGTATTAAAGTGTTCGCGCCGCGCTGACCTGTCATCGGCGTGGCTCAGTGGACCGAGCTGCGCGACCGACTCGACAGCGCAGAGAGGACGTGTTTACTAGTGCCACCGAACTGACAGCGCAGTGCTGACCAGTTACAACAGCGCAGCGCGAACAGTACTCTCTGCAGAAGTTCATGTTTTTTTTCCTGCACATAACATAATGAAGATCAGTATTAAGTTATTACATTTATTTTGCTTACCTTTCTACTACATGTAAACAATTGTACTTTGAAAAACGGCAAATATAAAATATATAAGACTTTAATAAATTTACAATACCATAGTCCTCTTGAGGAGCACACCCAGCTTCTAGTATATATATAATTTTGTACTTAGTTATTATTGTTGTTGTCGTCAAGTCCTACATTAAGCACAATATGCCATTTTAATTTGACATTATAAAAGCCTAGTAGCAATATATAATAATATATATATATATATATATATATATATAGATATACACTGTATATAAGTATATGGGATTTGGTTGTCTATAGGAAGGGAACGTTTTAATTACCCGTTAACATTGCAATTGTATATAATGGATACGGTTTGTAAGGCTTTTCTCTACACTCAAATTAAATAAATAAATACATTTTAATTAATTAAAAAAAACTCTTTAAAAATTAGGGACAGTGTATTCAATATGATGTATTTTGAATTTTGCATTGCATTGTGTTTTAGGTTTATCGGAAAACAAATTAAAATTAACCATGATTTTATTATACTAACGTTTTAACCATATATTTGTAGTTAAACTGTGGGTTAAAAAAAATGACAATCAATCCATGGTTACTACACTTTTAGATAGTAAAATCATGTGTTAATTTCCGCATTTCCATAGGGATCATTTATGTCCTGAAAGAAAAGTATCGACATTTTACTCTTTTTTTCAAGACATAGCTACCGTTAACACATATCCGTAAAGTAAAATTTACTTAAAAAGGGCCGATGAACGAAACTAACATATTAATTCTAAAGGATAATGGACGTGTATGTGTGAAGTGACTACTAAATATAGGCTATGGTGCTTCAACGATAGTAACATACTGTTTAACTGTAAGTACTCTGAAAGCTATAACGCAAAATAAATGTAATACTCTCATTATGTTTGTGCAGGGAAAAAAACACGAATTCTGCGGAGAGTATGGTTACGCTGCGCTGTGTAACTGGTCAGTGCCGCGCTGTGAGTCGGGCGCGCAGCGCGGTCCTTGAGCCGCGCGAGACAGGTCAGCGCAGCGCGACCCACTTTATACCGCGCTGTTTCATCCCACTTTGGTGGTGTGGCTTCCCATATGGTCGGGAGTGCTGTGTGAGGGCGGGTAGAACTGTGGGTCTGCGGGAACTATTGCTGGAGAATAAAATGATTCACGGGACTCATTAATAGAAATATCTAAACATAAAATATTTAAAACAAATAAATTGTTATTCATCTTTTGCACAAAAGCAACATGAACTAATATGAAATATAAACGTTTAACAGGTGCAAGCATATGCAGAGTTTATTTTTAGGCTATAACACGTGTTTGCAGCGTCGAGCAATGCAGTGCTGAAAATTGAGTGCCTACGAATCCTCTTATTATAACACAGGAAGTGTAGACATTATGGAAGATTCATTGTGCATATATTGTGTTATAACAGAGATTTGTGAAATTACGATGAACTGAGATGTCTTTTAGAGAATATAAATGCAGCGCTCTTTGCTGGCATTCTGCATGCCAAACCATGCACGCAGCAGCCGCTTGCTTAGTTAAAAATAACAGTGTTCTGTGAATGTTGATGCTTTAATAACAAATATTTATCGGGAGCGTGTATGCTGGGATTTCATAAATTTAATGGAGAAAAAAGTAATGTAACTAGTAATGTAACTAATTACTACTTACAGTAACGTGATTACTTTTAAAAGGAGTAATCAGTAATTTGATTACATTTTCAGAGTAACTTGCCCAACACTGGTTGCCATGGTGAACTCTGGACAACCTGGGAGCATATTGAGGATCTTCAAACCTAAATTTGATTAAACATATTCAATCACACACACACACACACACACAACACACACAACAAACACAACACCACACACACACACACACCAACTGAAACACCAAGAGCTAACCCTCCCCTTCTCTTTAATGAAAGTCATCAAGATGGAAGAACAATATGCCAATATTTTTAAAGGACTTTTCAACAGTTCTATCTCCTACTGAATGTGATTAGCAGTAATTCGCTTATGCAGATTGGTGTGTGGTTGCATGCAGATGTTTGGATGAGTTTGTGGGCAGCTGAGACTGAGGTGCTGTGTTATTAGATAATAGAATTAACCATCTGGGTCATATTCTTACTCCAACAATTCCAACATCAGGTGACCCTACGTATGTTTTGAGCTGGTTCCAAAAATATCGACAGAGCAACTAAGGTGCCATTGGCTCCATTCTGAACTCATTCACCTCTTTAAAGACAAAAATCTTGAATGACTGGTTGTTAAGAAATAACTGCTATGGTCAAACAGGCTTCTGGTAGTTCATGACAAGGTTCTTCATGGTTGTTGCATACTGTAAACATCAAATTAAATGCTTGGGCAAAAATCAGCTCTTAATCAGTATTTTTGTGTTGTTATATTTATGTGATATATTTATGTTATATTTGTGAAGCAAAACTGCGTAATACATTGTTTTGAGAGAAATTCTCTTGTGCTTATTTTTATTAGCCCATTGGCAAATAGTTTTCTTGTTTTAAGCATAAATCAAAGTTTGTGAGGTTTATACTTAAAACAAGAAAAATCCTATTTGTAAACAAGTTTGTCTTATACAGTTTTGCTTCTCAAGTAAACTTATCTTGTTTTAAGGATGTTTTACCTGGAATATGTGACAGAAATACTGATTAAGAAAATGAGTTTTTACAGTTTCAATTGGTAGAGGTGTGGTATGAAGGATGATTACCACACTTGCCTGGGGTCAACACCTTTCCCGACAGAGTTTGAACCAGTGGTTCTCTGTTATTGCTGGCGATTCAGTGAAGCAGGTCTGGTAATGGGCCCAGTTGGACTTGAACTAGTCCAAACTGGTCACAGCCCAGTGGATTTTACTGCCTCTACAACTCATCACCTGTGTAGGGTTTACACAGAACGGCTTGAAAGGCTACAGCAGACCATGTGGGTAACGACTTTGGAAGCCAACAAGGGTCATTATGTGAGATGAGGAAAAAAAACAAACAGGCCTGTGTGCATGGGAAGCGGGGGGACACCACCGTGTCTATAGCTGCTGGCGGAGTTGATGTCAATAGACAAATTGTGTGTTGAATATTTAAAAAATTAGTGAAATTTATTAAAAAAAAAAAAAAAAAAAAAAAAAAAAAAAAAAAACAAAAAAAAAAAACATGGCAAAGGGTAATCCAGAGACAGGCACGGAAACAACACCAGGGACCAAGACAAGGGAAGAACCAGGAGGTGAAACGAGGCGTAACTAAATACTGGACACATACAAGACTTAGCAATGAACGACAGAGAGAACCGGGCTTATATAGGGTGAGCTAACAATACTAATGAGGCACAGGTGCAAACAATGAGTGCTGATGAGCCTGGGCAACGGATTATGGAACATGTAGTTAGTGAGGCAGAAACAGTTTGGGGTGGAATGCTCTCTAGTGGACAACCGGGGCACAGCCGGGATCGTGACATATTTAAATAACACAAAAAATGTCTTCTATATGTATCTGGTCGTGTTTTGTCGTGTCTGTTTGTTATAGCTCTATTATATTGTCGTTTTGTGTTTGTTTTTGTTTGTATAAATTAGTGTTGTCAAACGATTAATCGTGATTAATCTCATCCAAAATAAAAGTTTGTGCGCACATAAAATATGTGTGTGTACTGTGGATATTTATTATGTATATATAAGACACAAACATACATGTATATATTAAAAAATATGGACATACAGCTCATATTATTGCAAATATAATTTGATATTATATATAATATTAACATTTTATTATAAACAAGATCTGTTCTTAAAATATCATATATGCGATGTGTGTATTGACAGTGGGGCAAAAAAAAGATTAGTCAGAAAACAATTGTGGCAAGTTATCACTTAAAAAGTGAGAGGGCCTGAATTTCATCTAGGTAGACAATCAACTATGAGAGACAAAATGAGAAAAAAAAAAATCCAGAAAAATCACATTGTAAGATTTTTAAAGAATTAATCGGTAAATTCCTCAGTAAAATAAGTATTTGGTCACCTACAAACAAGCAAGATTTCTGGCTCTCACAGACCTGTAACAACTTCTTTAAGAGGCTCCTCTGTCCTCCACTCGTTACCTGTGGCATCTAGATGGCATCTGTTTGAACTCGTTATCAGTATAAAAGACACCTGTCCACAACCTCAAACAGTCACACTCCAAACTCCACCATGGCCAAGACCAAAGAGCTGACAAAGGACACCAGAAACAAAATTGTAGACCTGCACCAGGTTGGGAAGACTTAATCTGCAATAGGTAAGCAGCTTGGTATGAAGAAATCAACTGTGGGAGCAATTAATAGAAAATGGAAGACATACAAGACCAATGATAATCTCTCGATCTGGGGCTCCACGCAAGATCTCACCCCGTGGGGTTAAAATGATCTCAAGAACTGTGAGCAAAAATTCCAGAACCACACGGGGGGACCTAGTGCATGACCTGCAGAGAGCTGGGACCAAAGTAACAAAGGCTACCATCAGTAACACACTGCGCCGCCAGGGACTCAAATCCTGCAGTGCCAGACGTGTCCCCCTGCTTAAGCCAGTACATGTCCAGGCCCGTCTGAAGTTTGCTAGAGATTATTTGGATGATCCAGAAGAGGATTGGTAGATTGTCATATGGTCAGATGAAACCAAAAGATAACTTTTTGGTAAAAACTCAACTTGTCGTGTTTGGAGGAGAAAGAATGCTGAGTTGCATCCAAAGAACACCATACCTACTGTGAAGCATGGGGGTGGAAACATCATGCTTTGGGGCTGTTTTTCTGCAAAGGGACCAGGACGACTGATCCGTGTAAACGAAAGAATGAATGGGGCCATGTAAAGTGAGATTTTGAGTGAAAACCTCCTTCCACCAGCAAGGGCATTGAAGATGAAACGTGGCTGGTCTTTCAGCATGACAATGATCCCAAAAACACCGCCCGGGCAACGAAGGAGTGGCTTGTAAGAAGCATTTAAGGTCCTGGAGTGGCCTAGCCAGTCTTGAGATTTCAACCCCATAGAAAATCTTTGGAGGAGTTGAAAATCCGTGTTGCCCAGCGACAGCACCAAAACATTACTGCTCTAGAGGAGATCTGCATGGAGGAATGGGCCAAAATACCAGCAACAGTGTGTGAAAACCTTGTGAAGACTACAGAAAAACGTTTACCTCTGTCATTGCCAACAAAGGGTAAATAACAAAGTATTGAGATTAAATTTTATTATTGACCAAATACTTATTTTCCACAATAATTTGCAAATAAATTATTTAAAAACCCTACAATGTGATTTTCTGTATTTTTTCTCTCTCATTTTGTCTCTCATATTTGAGGAATACCTATGATGAAAATTACAGGACTATCTCATCTTTTTAAGTGGGAGAACTTGCACAATTGGTGGCTGACTAAAAAAAATTGTTTTTTTAAACTTTTTTTTTTTTTTTTTTTCCCACTGTATATATACATAATAAAAATACACAGCACACACACACATATATTAAACAGAAACTTTTATTTTGGATGCGATTAAACACGATTAATCGCTTGACAGCACTAATATTCCTAGATCTATCTTCATCTAAATATTTTATTAGCTTACTACATCATACTACAAATGTTTAGATTAAAAAAATTCAAATACTTGACTGGATTTGGTCTGTTTTTGGCAAATATTTGTAGTATTTGGCACATCAACAAAAATGTTATTTCAGTCAACAAAAAATTATGTATTTTTTTATTATAGTAAAACAGACTAGAGGAAAATATATGAATATATTAAAAGACTAAGACTACATTTAAAGATACTTTAAATTACAATATTTAAAGAACATGCCCATCAAAAGACAAAGTTTAGACTAAGACTAAAACAGACTGAAAGCTGTCATCATTTTTACAGTTTTATTTTCCCATGAACTTAGACAAAATGTTCCTTCTCCCTCTGTAGGGAGGCACAGATAGTCTCCATTAGAAAAGTCAACTTTCAGTCAAGTGTGTCTTTTCTAGCTCTTCCTTGGAAACTCAAATGGGGCAAAGTGATTTGTGTGTGTGAGGCTGAGGCTAGGCTGAGAGATAAGAGAGACAGCAAGAGAAAGAGACCTACTCACTACAGAGGAGTGAAGTGTCACAGTACGGCCTGGTTCTCTCAGGACAGAAAATGAGAACGGGAAGGGATATGAGACATTAGCACGCACAGTGCTGATTCACGGTAAATTTCACTGCTGTCTTCCTCTAGTGCTGATAGCACCACAGAATAAAAGTACTTCCCTGACAGTCTGCAGGGCCTGGGGTGGCTGGGTATGCAGGCAGAGGGGTTTGAGCCAGAGAACACAACCTATGGAGGGGATTTGAGACAGAGGGCAAGTAAGCCTCAGACATACTTCTTTGGCTTGAAAGCAGAGAGTGTAGGCGCGTTTCCATTACAGATTTCCGCAAAACTTTGGCGATATTTTCTGAATGTCGATAAAAAAGTATTGCGAAATGACGGCGTTTCCATTAAACAATGTTATGCGGCTAAAACGTAACCTTTTGCCTCTCGCGATAAGTCATGGCAACGGATTTTGGTGGGATTTTGACGGATTGTGGCTATATTTATTCAAAGGAGGCTTATGCATGTATCTTTACAGAAGCAGCAAAGAGAACCGCTTCAGAAACCTGCGTGGCGTGGCTGGAAAAAACCATAGACTGTATAAAAACAAAAAAAAAAAAGCAATGAGGTGGCCCGTAATCAGCGTCAGTGACGTATCAGAGCCACACGCACCGCGAAGTGTGCAGTGTAAATTGTCTAAGCATTAATGGCAAGGAAAGCCCCTTATACTTGAGAGCGGCCAAGTATGAAGTGTTTCTTGGAGGTTATAGTACATTTAAGAATGATCATATGACTTTTTACATACGCCATGTGACCTGTAAATGCGAAAAAGCCATTTCCATTGCAGTTTTGCAAATTAATCTTTTTTCGCATTGCCTGAAAAACCACCTCATGTGAGCGTAAAAACTTTTTTGCGATATATGGCCGTTTTTGCGAAATTGACGCGTTTCCATTAGGCGTATTTTCATTTCGCGCAATTTGAAGGGTAATGGAAACGCATCTAGTGTGTGACTCAAATCAAAAGTCTAAATCAAAACTTTATTCATCAATGTGGCTGCCCCCAAGGCCTCCTCCCTCCTTAAAAAAGTAATTCATTAAAAATTGAGTGTGTCAAATGGCAGACTACTATTCTACTTACTTCAATCATCTGCATAAAGGATACCAAGCTGAAACTGCAAGCCAGAAGTGATAGCACCAAATGTAAACCTGCAGAGCAGGGAAAAACCTTCAGCATGTTGAAAAAACCCTTCACACTTCGAACTGGAGCAAGACATTGTGAATGAATGTACTGCAGGGTGTGTGTGTCCAAACATTACAGATGATGAAGCTATCACTCATTTGGCTGGTAAAGAATAATTCGGTCTATCACAGTAAAGTGATAAAAGTGAAAGGGTCTGGCTCAGGCAAGGAAAACACACTCAAGAAGGAAATCCAATTGAGAAAATTGGTCAGGACTGAAAAAATGTCTGAGGTGAGAGTAAAATAATAAACATGACCCTGCCATTTATTTTTACTTTAGACCTCAATTAAGTCTAATTGCATTTTTAACGAGGGTGACATTTTTCAGCCTTATTGAGACTCTGAGAGGTGACGGCCCAGCGCCTCAGGAACTCTCAGTGTGTTTGCTGTTGGAAACCTCATATATCTCCACTTTCTAAAAGGATTGTGTCTCTCTTTAGCGCTCTCTCACTCAGTGTTTGTTTAAAGTTCCAAACCTGGAATGTTTCAAGGGCACTAGGGATGGCTTGTAGAGTAACCAAACACTACACTACTACCAGCAATACAGATCAGCAGACTGTCTATGCATTGATAAAAAGAGAGAGCGGGATTTCGGACATTCTTTAGATTGTGAAACTAGTGAAAGACACCAGCATTAGGAGTTAAACTGCTCATAAACGAGGAATCTGAGATGCTGAAATGCAATCTGTGTCCAGGTGATAATCATTTCTCACAGCTCAGGCGTAATTACCCACATCACAGAAGGGCCATAGTCCTTTGAGGAACTTTACATGGTGCATTATACTGAAACATAAGAAACCCAAACCATGGCTATGAGCTGCTAGAGAGACATACTGAACAGGGAGACATTACACAATTAATTCATGACTGGAGAGAGGACAGACAGCTCTGTGTGAGTGAGTGAAATTCTGACAGAGATAATCAGACAAATAACACTCTTACTTTCTGTACAGCCCAAAGGAAAATGTATTACTGAGATATTTCTTTTTCTGCTCTGTTCTAGAACATCGGGAACTAGCCACCAATAAGATGTAGCGTCTGGACCAATCAAACACACAATATATATTTTGTTTTTATATTTAACAAATACTCTGTAACCCCCCTCAGTTAAAAAGCCCCATGAACCTTTCCCCCCGGAATGCGTAACACCCCAGGAAGCCGAACCGGCCCCTTGTTGCATGCAACACCTGAATCACAGGGTGTATTGGCCAAAAGAAGTAAAAGCAGGGAAAATCCTGCATGGCCCAGGAAAAAGGCAGACTAGAAATGGACTGTTGTCTAATTAATTCATAGGAAAACCTTCTCTGAATGAACACCCATTTTCTTCAGGCAATTGTGTATATTATTGCTGTTTTGTAATAATCTGTTGTATTATAGACTATTTTAATTCATGCTTACGATAAACCACTCATACATATAAGTAACTCTACCATGTCTAGTATCTATGAATTCGCCTTCTTATGAGCGAAACAAGCGTGTATATTATATATTGGCACATAGGCAATATATATTAGGGTCCTGAGAACTTTTAGTAATTTCGATTCAAGTCCATTTCTATTTTACCATGCTTTCAAACAAAGCGCCATAAAAACGCCCACTTGGGATTCCGGCCTCTCTCATTGGTTAAGCCCATCTTGAGAGGCGTGAATCTTTGCTGACTTTAAAGGCCGCACTTCATGTGACCCGCCAGTCGGTGGTTCGGTCAGATGCTAAAAGCATTGTGCCAGGCCTTTCTTCGGCCTTGTCCTTTCCATTTCAATCAAGATTTTCTGACTCAATACTGGTTCTTTCTCATCAACTAACTTCAACAAAAGATCAACTGGAAACCTTAAGATTACATCAGGAATCTCTTTCAGACAGCCGAGACTCGCAAGTATCAAACTTAGTCTTATTAATTGATACATTAAGTATCAGTTACACCTTTTTACAAAGGTGTGTTTGAACTAAGAATCTGACGTATCCCCCAGTAGATCGGCTGAATATGCAAATGGTTCCATAAAATTAATTCCTTATGCCTCTTTCTGTACTGAGTAAACTTTAAAACCCTTCTATTTACACTGTATGTGGTGTGGTGTCGTTTGACTGTTTATGGGGGTAGTAGGATGAGACCAGTTTATGTGTTTATGTAGTATGTTAGACTAGTTTAAGTGTTTATGTAGTTAATAAAACCTTACTTGTATCACACTTGACGTGTTCATTGTTTGCTCATAACCAGAGTCACTAATCATGCAGATTTACGCTACAGGCTCTGTGTAGAATTGTACAAAAAGAAAGTTATTTTCCTTAACCAGGAAAATAACGTTCTTAGAATTGACAAGACAGTTGACCCGAGAGGTCAGCTAAATATCTACAGCGAATCTAAAAATATGAATAGTTAATTATAACTAGTTATGGTTAATTAGTCATATTTCCTGTCATGAGCTGATTCGTTACAAAGACACATTAAACACTTGCTACAACCCTGCCGCATTGTGTAACCATAGTTTGTGTACCTGTCAAGTGCAAGCAAAGCAAGTTCGGCATCTGTTTTCAAGCACATTGAAGCTCTCGGCTCGCTCCAGTGATGAACAGCTGTACTTATGTTCACTTCTGTCTTTCTGCTTGTTAGGTTGCATCATTTTCCTTTTAGGACATGTATGTGTATTGGAACATTCACATAAAGCTCAAGAAGCAAAGCACTGGAGTGGAAAGTAACCAAAAGTATATTTCACTCATCCAAGTTCTGCTCTGGCTTGTGGACAGTCTGCGCGACCTTATTTTCACCATCAACACAGTCCGCTGATGTCTGTGCACACTTTTTTGCTTGCATCCAGTTTTCTTGTGTCCATGCAGACTTGTGCGCAACAGCGAATGTGCCGAGAGCTTAAAAGGAAAGGTCCACTAGGCCTCCCATGGTCTCAAGACACATACCTTGACATGGTGTCAAGACGCTTGACGCGGGCGAGTTGTGGCGCAACAGCAAAAGATGTTCATTTTTACAAAGAAAACAAATTGTTTTGTTTTAACCAACACTAAGACGTTGTTGACATGATAAACTGTGAACATTGCGTACTGTCAAAATTCATGAAACAATCTCCAAATTCATCTATCACACTCTGTTTACAGCCTGACAGGAAGAAAGTGCTTTAAAAGCCTTGTAATTGACTAAACAAAGAGTCTGAATCACTTTTTTTACTGTATCAAATCAATTTGATCAATTACAAAGACAAATGCAATCACAAAGACCTGAATGGTATCTCAGTTATTCGTTAAACCTTAGTAAAGAGCATTTATGATTCAGTATAGTACAAAATATCAACTTCATACATAAAGCTATTTCTCCAACAATTTCTAATACACTAAAAATAGAAACGAATACCATATTGTATTACTGACATACAGTAAGAAATATAATAATTCTATAACAGCTAATATAATTTGTTTTTAATGATACAATTTTAGTTAATATAAATAATAATAATAATAATAATAAATAGGTAGATCTGAGTCTTTTTGACATCTGTTCTGAGACTTTGAGGAGACTTGTGAGATTACTACAGTCCTTTTCTCAGGGGGAAAATCTGAAAAGCAGGAGAATTAAGCCTAAATCTCCACTAATCTCATTATTGTCTGGGAGAAACAATTGAGATATGAAAGAGATCTCATTTGCGATTGCGGTTTCAAAACAGGAATTTCTATCCATACTCTGACAGATTTATTTCTGAATGATTTGCCAGAGCTTTCAGACCAAAACAAGATCATAAACATGTATGCCCAAGTTTAGCAAACTTACAGTACAGCGACATATGGGCCCTCTCCAGGGATCCAGGATAAACTGTGCTGCAATGCATCCTACTCAGTCTGCTAACTGAAACATACACGTTAACAGCAGGGGAGACGGGTGGCGTAAGTATGAAAGAGTGCGAGCCAGAGGGAAAGGAACACCAGCGAGTTTAAGCTCCGCAGTGCTAGGTGTCATGTTGTTTACATTCGCTCGGACACGATTCTGCATGTTCTCACCACTTATCTCTCTGAGTCAACAACAAGATGGAGCGGTCCCATGTCCTGCAGTGTTTCACTTCAACTGTCCAATTGTTTAAAATGGCCATTTTACTTCTCCGAACATGTATATTAATCTCTTTGAACGGGTTTTTGAGAGACGAGAGCTCTGAAATGCACTCATATAAATGGACTAGAACTCTTGAATGCCCATTACAGTCAAATTCCACCAGTGAGGTTATGAAACCGACTGATGCTAGTTTCTCAAATATTTGTGTCTGCAACCTATTTTTAGCTTAATTTCACTGGCATTGACAGCAAATGGATATCAGAATACAATAATGATCTGTCTGTTTGGTTTTGCTGAAAGGAATGTGTCTCAATATGCCAGGTTATAAACAATTTTGAGTTTCAGATTGAGCTACTTGAGTGTTTAGTTAAGCAGGAACAAATTATGGTTTGCTGCACAAACACCATACAACGTTTTGGAGTTGTTTAGCATTGTTTATGTGTTATAATATGAACACATACAGTGGAATAGTTCACACTGGTGTTCTGTTCGTCAGACACTTTGGACACACTGAAACTGCATTCAGACACCAATTATATTGTATTGCCGTTTTCCACAGCGTGTTCCAACATGAGCTCACCACACTATTTGGAGGAGGACCGGAGAAGGCCAATATTCCTGGTCCTCTCAGCCGTCAATCGGGCCAGAGAGATCTGACCCGTGTTACTGTGTGGGAGGTTGCCATATAGCAACTGTTTGTATCATGTTGGCAATTGCTGTTAATGATATTCCTGAGGACACCCCACTAGAAACCCTCCAAACCCAGCTCAGGAAGTGTATCTGTATGCATTTTAACCGGAGAGGATTTGAATTTACACCCTGTTAACAAGCAGGATAAGACTCTCCAACAGAGCGGATTAATGCGGCGAGTGCGTGAGAGCAACGAATGGCAGAGTCTCGTGCCATCTGGCTCCCGCATGACAACATGTCAATGCCACCCGTTACCAGAGCGACTCCATCTCCTGCTCTTGGTGTGGTTTGAACTGCGCCAAACCGGTGGAAGGCATTTCCCCCTTTATCTTGCGTATTTATATATTTAAATATGTATTTATTCCGTTATCATGAGGCACCACAAAACAACACATGTTGGTAATCTAGGCTGTAAATTATGTGTGGTGGAAAATCCCTTTTCCGCATTTTCTCACCCAAATAGCTGTGTGAAGAATGTAAGCGATCTTCCAGTGGCGTAAATTGTGAGTTCACTGAGGGTTGCTCAAGAGCTCATTATCTGTGAGGAGCAGATCTAAATGGCTTTGCCTTTTCAAATCACTCCGCTTGGACACTTCAGTGGTTTTGGATTAGACTTCAACTTCCCTAATGCAAAACCATTTAAATACTAGCACATGTCGACGCAGACTATTTACACCTTCACTGGTAGCTGAAGAAATTCCAAGCGTTTTTTTAAAAGAAAATTTCCTCTCTGGAAATGAATGCCTTCTTGACAGTAATTGTGAGATCTAAGTACAGGAGTATGCAGACAGAATTCTCCCTAGACAGCAGTAGCAGGCTGCAAAAACAAAGCAATTAGCTGCAGGCTCCAGTTTGCATAGCGTTGCTCTAGTTGCAGCGTGACTTGCGTGATGCAGAATTGAGCAGAGAAGAGTGCTGTGATTGTGACGGGTTTGTCCACTCAGCCCAAAAACATAGATAAGAATCTTTGTCCTGTTCAAGATGTCCTAGTTTCACACATAAAATCAAAACTAGAGTGGTTTTGAGGCCATCCATATGCTCATCTAGATCAAACTACCAGAGCATAGCATCAATATTATTATATATGCATTAAAAAAATTCAGTTTTTCCTTTATAAGAAAATGGGCCAAAAACACTGTACACAATTTTGTCAGGAAAGACTCCTCTTCATGCTACCACTTGCCATTGCCATGCAAAATTCAGTCCATTGATGATTCCATTAGCTTAAAAAACTTGCCAGATCAGACATAAATGCTTCATGACGTACCCAGTTTAGCATAGCGGTAACTGCTATTTCACAGATCATCCAACTCAAATCATACGTATCCTATTCATAGCAGTATTTAATGTTCATCTAACAAGAAAAACATAATTTGCTATAAGTAAGCTAGTGCTAACAGCTAACAGAGTGTACAGATGAAAAGAGTGTTAATATATCAGGTAAACGGAAATGCTTTTTGATTATCTAGAGCAGGATATTGTTATAACGCAATAATCTTTAGGTAAGGTATTACAAACTGGATTCCCTTCAGTATGTCTCCCTCCAACATCCTGTTTCAATCAGACTACTAGGGGGTTTGGGTGGCTGGCTTCAGCAGCTAATAAGGCCTGTTCACACCAAGATATCTATATTAATAACTACATTAGCAGTTTTGTTGAGTGTGACCTTAAATGCTCGAGCTCTTTAAAATCGAGTAGATTGTCCTTGGTTGTCAATGTTTTATCTTTCATCTACTGGAAAGAAAAAAGATCCTGTGAAAGATTCCAGCGATATTGTTCCTCTGTGTCATTATTGTTACAGCTGTACAGTAGTGTGGACTTCCCTATTCTCATAGAATTAGAATGATTATTAGTTAGGCTATTATTATAGTTATTGCTAAAGTTAAGATAACATAACTATATCCAGGTGATAGTGACACCATTACGTGGATAAAGCACCAGTTTTTCCATTGACAAGCATTCTTGAGCCCACACAGTGAATATTTTCATTTGGAAAATACATCAAATTGGTTATCTAACCATTTAATGCAGTCTTTTTCAAATTATTTGGCTGAGGTTACACCAACTGTTTCCAGCACATTCTGTCCATAATTAATTGAGGAAGTCACCACTTTGACGTTTAAAATGTATGAGGAAGATTGTGGGCTTGACTTAGTCATTTTGTGAAGAGCAAAGAATAGTAACACCTCTCAAAACACAAAAACAGGAAAATGGAGGGATTACCGGTCCAACAATCAGGAAGAGAGAGGTGAAGAAAAGTGTGATCTAAGTGATTGAGTGAATGAATCAGGCGAGAACAAACTAGATGAGATCAGGCTTGATTTCTGAATACAGGTCAATTTGTTCCTGTTTCTTTTCATTTTGAGTGAATGAAGAAACAGGGGCACTGTGACTCTTTTGCAATCAACTCACAAATTTCCTTACAAATAACATCAGCCTTGATGAAAGAGCGAGACGTGATGAAAGCTTGCTCGGTTTAGATGCAGAAAGTCATGCACTCCAAAATAAGACGTCACATTCACACTTTGATTTCTTCTTCTGATTTAAAAAACATTTCCAATCACTGATTACTGGCTCATCATCTAAAACAGTGTGTTGTTTGTCAAATACTTTGTCTTAGGTTTTTCACAGGCCCAGCCATGACCCTCGGGACGCATTGGGTGAACCTGTATCATAAGACGCCTGGCAGTTAGCCTGACCACAGGAAGTAAAAAGCACAACAGCCTTCAGCCACTCTAGGAATGTGGCCCAACCTCAAGGGACAAAGGGAATATTGTATTCCTGAAGGGCCTAATAGAGAGGGAAATGAAACTATGCCAGAAATCTCTCTTTCCCAAGCTCTAATTCGTTCTTGCTTTCTGGCCATTCCTCTGCTCTCTGCACAATATGTTTGGGTCAAGAGTGGGTATGGCAGGGTACCTCAGCCAGAAGGAAAACAGCTGCTCCGGTGTTTGCATTGAAATGAAATTAGACTGATACGAGGACAGAAAATGGAATTTATACTGGCCAGATGCAACTGTTCTTTAACAGGGCTGAGCCAGGCATCTTAATACTCTGCCTGTGACCATCATTGGGAATACATTTTCAGGGCTGTGGTATCAGTGATATTGTCATTAGCACTGGTTTACACTCCTGTGAGCCTTACATCGCAGACATCGGCTCGCTATCGGGCATGACCGTGTGTCCTCCATATCTCTTTTCGGGTCTAATTCCAGAGGAAATGAAGGAGAAATGTGCACCAAGAAAGAGAAACTGTGGTTAATGTTTAGAAAAAAACATGTCCCACAATTTTATCTCCCATTCGTTTTGAAAAAAAAGGCAATAATTAAACTGGAAATTCAGGAAAGATTAATATTCTTAACACAAACATATTTGATTTTCTCCATGTTCTATAAAAAAAAAGAAATTTGACATCATCCCTGACCTGACTACCTGTCGACAGACCAAAACTCATATATATATTACAAAAATATAGAGAAATAAAAGGTTTCACAGATGACTGTCAGCACAGCGAGATATTTGTAAATACATTTTTCTGTCATAACCATGTTATCCCTATCAGACAAATTGTAAAGAATAATTTTTAGACAACATCCCTCATATTAAATATGTCCGGTTATCAGTTAGCAACACCAGAATCCAAAATAACTCCTGCATATAATATATGTATGATATGCAAAATACGATTATTTTGTCAACCTCATATGCCGTTGACACCATAACATTTTCTATCTGACTGTGGTGACAATTCAAAAGACAGGGCTGAAAATCAGCCTGAGAGCATGTTGTAGTCTCATTTCATTCTTTTATTGAAGTAAATACTAGATTTATAAATATATGACACATTATTTTGTCATGGGAACAGGCACCAAAAACAAACAAACACCTATCCTGTGACAAAACGGAAGAAGAGGGAGGTTTCACCCAAAAATTAGTGAATAACTAGACGTACAAGCCGAACCGATTCAAAATAATTCCTTATGCCCATAATCTGTTATTTTGTCAGTTTTGTAGGCTGTTTTGTCACCATACTCAAGAATCAGTGTCTAGTCAATGTGTCTCAAGCTTTTGAAAGTATCTGTATTTACTGAAATCTCACAAAAGACAAATGCAAGGTTTTAAACACCAGTAAGTACAGTACAAAAGCACCGCTGGAGACACTGAACATTCAGCTCAGAGCCGTGGAAAAGTTAAAATGAGTGTCTTTATGCTGCTGTTAAGCTGTAAAGCTCAAACAGAGGGACGCGAGGAAACAACTCCAGACTGTCTGTCACAACTGTCATAAATCAGATTCCCAGCATGCATTCACACATAGACAAAAAGAAGAAAACATTCATATGCTTGCTTCCAATTTAAACTATATTTCCACAGGCACATTTTAACAGTTATCCACAAAATTTCCCTTTTGCACTGTTCGAGAAGATAAAAATCTTCACACCAAAGAACTGCTTGGTTTGCAAATAAATCAACCAGCAACTTTCTGATATTGAATTACGAGAAGAGAGAGAGACAGATTGTGAGAGGGAGTAGGAGAGACGAACAGAATGTAATAAAAAACAAAGCTTTAGTATAATAACGTCTCTAACATTACACATAAGCCTAATCACCTGTCCTTTTTGCTTCATCAAATTGAATTAATATCAAATTAACGACTCGTGTTAAAGAAATGATCCGTAAGCCTCTGAATGTGTAGCCCGAATGACAGCACAATAATTTGATCGTAGTGTGTCAGAGTCATTCAGCATATCTATGGGAGACGCTTCTTCACCACCAAAACAAGCACCTCGGACCCTCTCTCCCTCTCTCTTTCTGTCAGCCGTGACAGTGCATGCAGTGACACAAAATGGAAATGTATAATTACTACGGCCTCAAATGCTAATTAAAACTTTGCCTAATAATCATTTTCAATAATTACACATCCCAAATGGATTCTGGGAGAGACGAACATCTAGGTAATTATGGTGGCATACTTTCTGCCTCTGAGAGAAATGAGCCATCCACATACAAGAATAAAGAAAACTCCTAGTAAACCACATACAAGCCTCAATACTCAAAAAAATATATGAAAAAAGACAATTAGTTGGCATGAAAACAAATGAATCAAAGAAAACAATGTCATTAACTTGTAAATCAACTCTAGTAGAAAGCACACAAAAAGCTGATAGCAAAAATACGCTGTGAGGCAACACAATCAATCACAACGCACAGCCAATCAGAAGGGTTGTCTCTGTTCGTACTATTTCTCACGCTTTCATCGCACTGCAGCTGAAAAGCATAGAACACTGTCAATTTAAAACGCTCCGGTTACTTGCGTTACCTAGACTCCCTGAGATAAGGGACCGAGCGTTGCGTTAACATGCTATGGGGAAACTCATATTTACTCTGTTACTGAAGCCTGATTTGTTCACGTTTGTGTAGTTGCACAAACCAATGGCACTCAACGACAGCACAAATCTCACCAATATAAATCCCACAGGACCAAGCCCAGGAGGAGGCCATTCCTCTGGTAGAGTGGGCCCTCACACCTATAGGGCACTGCAAGTCTGCTGAGGCATAAGCCAAGGCTATAGCATCCACTATCCAGCGAGGCCCTTTAGAGCGGCCTCCGAAGCATACAAAGAGCTGCTCTGAGTGTCTGAACAGGCCAGAGCGCTCAACATACACTGTAAGGGCACAAACTGGGCAGAGTGGGTTGGGACCCTGTTCACCGTCTACAACGGGGAGTGCCAGAAGGGTGATAACTTGAGCTCTGAATGTAGTGGACAGCAGTTTCGGCACATAGCCATGTCTTGGTTTGAGGACAACTCTACAGTCCTTAGGCCCAAACTTGAGGCAGGAAGCACTGACTGACAGTGCTTACAAGTCACCTACTCGCTTGACCGACACTAAAACCAAAAGGAGGGCAGTCTTCAGTGACATGGGCCGCAGATTGGCCAACTGGAGCGTCTCAAATGAGACTGACCATTTAAGGGCATAAAGGCGTTTTGTAAAAAGGGCTCTAAAATGGTATTCATCACACTCGTGGGGAGCTGCAAAGGCTCCTGTCGAGGGGCCAACCATGAAGGCTCTACAGCTCTGGCCGGGCGTGCCAAATCATGCCCTTCGCTTGTGAGAGAAGGTCCCTCCTTAATGATATTGGCCAAGGGGCTGTCGATAGCAGCTGGATCAACTCGGGCAACCACGTCTCATTCCTCCAGAGTGAGGCCACCAGGAGGACTGAGCATCTGACTTCCCTGACCCATCTGATGAGCTGAGGGAGCAGGGCAATAGGAGGGAAGGCATACAGGCATGTGCTGGGACATTCATGGGCCAGAGCATCTCGCTGTCTCAAGAAATAAATTGAGCAGTGAGAGTTGTCTTCTGAGGTGAAGAGGTCCACCTCTGCCCTCCCGAAGACAGACTAAAAACTGTTTGAGGATATGTGACCTGAGACTGCTTGGTGATTGATATAGGCTACCACCGTCATGTTGTCCTAGCAGACCAGGACGTGGTGCCCCTTTAATGCTGGAAGGAAGGTTTTTAGGGCCAGAAAAACCTCCATCATTTCGATGTAGTTGATGTGCAAGCGCTGCTCCAGGTTTGACCAGGAGCCAATCGTTGAGGTAGTTCAGAATGCGGATTCCCATCTGTCTCAAAGGGGAAAGAGCCGGGTCTATGCACATCGTAAATGTGCATGAGGCCAGAGACAGTCCAAATGGCAGGACTGTGTATTGACAGGCCACTCCCTCGAATGCGAATCTCAAGAACGGTCTGTGATGGGGGGTATCTGGATGTGAATGTAAGCATCTATCAGATCCACTGACAGAAACCAGTCTTCGGGACATATTTGCGTGAGGATCTGCTTCAAAGTTAACATCTTGAACGGCCTTCTCATAAGTCCCTTCTCATAATGGGTCTGAGCCCGCCATCATTCTTGGGAATGAGGAAGTAGCAGCTGTAAAAGCCTGGCTCGTTGTTCGCCTTTTGCAAGCAGTGTCTATACTTCGGACAAGAGAACGTGAGCTTCGTTGTCCAGTACCGAAGTTTGGATAATACCGCTGAAGCGAGTAGTGTCATTCTATGATGTCTAGAACCCAGCTTGACACATCCGGGACAGCTTTCCAAGCCTGTAGCCGGGTGGCAAGTGGTTCCAGCCTTACAAAAGCTGCAGTGTAGACATTGTGACAACTCTTATTGTGTTCCACAGGAGTCTTATGAATCTTATGAGTTTGAATGACATGAGGATTAATAGACAATGACAATGTTTATTTCATTTTATGACAAATTTCTACTACATCTTTTTAGACTTTTTTAAAACCAACAACCTATAAGGGAGACAAAAAAAAATCAGTTTTCTTTATACATTTGGCTCTCTGAAGGTGTAAGTGCCCATAACCAACGGTGAGATTTTTAAAGTGAAGGTGTCCCATTTGTAATTGAAATACTTTTGCCTATCCATTTTAATGAGTGAGCTCATATATAATCTATTATTTTATTATTATGTTACTACGAGATTATATACAACACAACTCACCTGTTTGTTAATTTCCCTGAAAAGTGAAAATACTGTGGCACTTTGGTTGTTTTAGTGGCCTGAGTGGTCAATTTATTGCTCAGCCAATGGTGTGAATTTGAGGTGAAGTGATATGTTTGGTGAACAATGGCAGAAAGGGGGTGTGTTTGTAGAAAACAGCTTGAAAACAGTCAGAATTTAGTAAAGTCATTTGGCGCCGTTAGTGGTCTGAAATGACACACTTTTTGACAAATGCCTTTACATACACTAATATCTCTTTCTCTCCCAGCATTCCTCTTCTGAACAGTGCTCTAATTAATCCTGAACAGATAATGCGGTGTGCGGCCTTTGTAATTATCACATGAAACTCTTCATTCTCCAATAGCCCAAATTTCATCTCAAATTTAAAAATTGGACCATAATCACAGATGCATTCCACCCCTTCATGTTAATTGATAATTACTGCAGTGTTAATTTGCAGCCATCTATTATCACACACGCAGGTAGAGTTTTTATCAGGGGGCTGGGAGATGAAATAGAATTGTACCGGAGGACTGTTCATCTAGTGCAGTGATTTAGCGCAGCTAAAGGGATGTTTCAAAGTTTTAAAAATGACAAATAGTGACTAATTGTTTCAAATGCATATTTATTGAAAATGTGTTTCACATGATTATCACATACTACAATCAATAATACTTTTATTTATCATGTTACCTGAACTTCCTGTAAGCCCAGGAAGACGAGCGGTTCTCACCCTTCCTTCCTCTGTGTCAGAGCTTCTTTGGACTCTCCTTTCCTCAACCAGAAAACAACCTCTTTTTCTTCATCTTCCTTTGTTTATATGACTTCACATACAGGACAGTTGTACTGTGGTATTTTTACAAAATATTCAAGACTACGATTTTCAGAACGAAATTGTTGTACTTTTTTGTTATACATGATATACATATACCAAATAAGAAATATTTTAAGATGACACAATGTTGATTTGAATCTCGTATAGTGGCTTAATATCCTTCCATTACAGAAAAGTTAAATTCAAAGAGTATATGGAGTGCTCTAAAATATTTAACATAAGCAAAAGCAGACACACATTTGTACACCCATACCAGAGTTTCAAATGATCACTGTAAAGATTGAACAATAATGTTCTAATAAAAGTGGTGCTGGAATGTGTTTATATCTGGATCTGAGGGCCAACATTAATCTTACAGACACACAAACATATGGAGGGACCGTCTGAGTGGGACTGAGTTACATATGGATCATTGTCCCTGCAAACGCTGTGCCAGGACTCTAAGATGTAGCTTTGACTATCAAGATCAGATAGTATAGAGCAAATTATTAGTAAAAACATGTAAACACCTGTCCATAACTGTAGGCACACTGGTGCTTGCTCTAGAAGCATCGTACACCGGGTGAAAAATAAATGTTGAGGTTAAACAGCCGCCGTCATTGGACTCTTCTGTCTTGGGTCTGAGTGTCGCGCCTCTCCATACGCGTAACGCTCTGGGCTGTTGTTGCGGTAGCCGCCACGGTTCATGGTGTCAAAGCGAGGGCCTCGGAGGGGTATGGTGGGAGAAGGGGGCACGTCCTGTCGAAGCGGGCCTCTCTGCTGTGGAGGAGGGTGATGGAACCCTGAGTCGTTCTGCCGGGGGTCCACAAGGCGAGGATAGTTGTCTCTGGGAGGGTAGCTGGGGTGGTAGCCGGACTGTGGATTTGGGTAGGGTGTTGGGTCCCTGTGTCCAGCCCACGGCTGCATGGGATACTCATTAGGTTCGACTGGTGCTCTTCTGCAAGACAGGAAAGATAAAGGAAAGTTAGGATTTGAAAAGAGATGGTCTGAAAGGAGATGGTCAAAGTATAAATTTATCTGGAGAAAAAAATTTGATTTATCAAACTGATCTGTTTCAAAACCAAGAGAGCTGCTCAAATAGACAACATTTGAGACATATTAAGCCTATATTTACTATGGTCTTCAGTGTCACATCAGAAATCCTTCAGAAATCATTCTAAAATGCTGATTTGAGCTTCAAAAATATTTAATTATATTATTATCAATACTGAAAACAGTTGCTTAATATTGCTTAATTAAAATATTGAAACAGTGAAATTGTTTTCCCCAGGATTCTTTGATGAAGGAAAAAAAAGAATCAAAAACAAAGCATTTATTTGAAACAGAAATCTTACTGTCATTTTTTTTTATCAACTCAATTCATCCTTGTGATGTATTCCTGTATATATAATATGTTATAAAAAATTTATATATACAGTAATTATAATAATATATTAATTATTATTGTTATGTAAATATATAATAATGTTCTTGTGATGATTAAAGAGCTGTTAGCTTAGCAGAATGATAATGTCTCACTCTTATGGAATCAACTCTGTGTGCTCATATGAAGATCACTATTTGTGTTGAGTCATTGTTCCCCAAGTTGCTACATATGAAGAGTGCTTCAAATTGGACATTTTTTTTTTTTTTTTACTTGGGCGGGGGGGGGGGGGTCTCTTTCGGTGAGAGATGCTACCATAGAAACTAGCTACCTTTGTATACAGTAGACCAAGAGTCAGTTCACTAGAGAAGCGTAAGGAATTGGATCTGTAGGTTGTACACTAAAATGCTGTAGGGATCAGGAGCCTGAGGACCAACAGATAACGGAATACAGTAAACCCCTAATCAGACCGGTGGCATTTTGTGGAGAGTGAGAGGAAGGGAGGGAGGGCGAGCGTGAGTCCTGGTATCATGATCCTGTGTTACATGTGCTGAGGCAAGCGTGACATACCAAGGACCTGCTACATAAACATTTTAACACGTCTCAAGCACATACAAATCTGGGACGGGGACTGACATGCGGTCAGGGTCCCTGGAGACGGTAGACAGTTGGCCATCTCTGGTTTCCTCACGCTGACTGATTAGGGTATAATATCCACTGTAAGGTGAGACACCGCACTCTAATTCGGCATGGATCACCTTTCATAGCACTATTTGCATTTTTCCGGATCCTGCGCTGCTGTGCTCTAAATGCAGAGTTCCAGAGGCTTTAGCCAGCAGTTATATTACACCACAGCTGAAAGACTACCAGAAAGAGGCTAATGAGAACGAGAGCGAAGACAAAACCAGACAGAGTGCAGTACGATCATTTGCTTTCGCCAGACTGCCGAATCAGCTGTCTTCCTTCCCCTCATTCCCATTCCGGTCATAGCTCAGGCAAGTATCAATGACAGCCTCGGCATGCCACATGTCTTAAGGAGCCTGGATCGTTGTGTTTGACTTTCCAGACCATCTCCATTAACTTATTTACGTGTACGATGTGTCTGCAAACAAGCTTCCCGTCTGATGGCAGTATCAGCTGCTTTAATGCAAGACGGTCTGTGTATGTGTTTCACACGTATCGCGTTACTCCCGCTGAATGTGGAAAACATCAGTCTGAAGGCCCTCGATGGAAAGCACACTCTTTCACTGTGGTCTCGTTCCTCTTAAGGGAGGGTTTCCTGAAGACCTGGAGGGCAAGAAAACAAGCATTCCAAAAATCATCAGTATCTTCTTAATCTCTCCAAAGCTGTGACCACCCATCCAGCGGGACAACCGGGCATCTGGATGCACACACTCCCTCCTGACCATCTCAGTCAGTCATTCGATAAATCATTGGCTATGACGTCACAGCCTCAACAGTCCCAGATAAGCAGTGTGTTGTACAGTGTGTGCGTTTGCAAAGTGAAGGCCAAAATCATCATTACTGTTGGAGTTTATCAGCTTTGCGGTGGCTGCCTGCACCTGGGTCTGCTAGCTTATTCAAGACCTCACCACAAGCCCAGAACATTAACAATTAATCTTTCCTGTTCTCAAGCCAATAGTCCTCCAACATGCTAATACAAAACACAAAGTGCTTACACTTCTGTTCTGGTTGAAGACATCTTTTCTTGATGTTGAGTCCTACAGTTTCGTCTAAAGGGATGGTAGGAAACAGGAGGGTGAAGAATGTTCCACTGTGAAAACAGTCAACAGGAAACCAGAGGAAGCAAGAGGACTGGTACTTTCCATGAACAGGGTACAAAATAAGGCCCAAAAGACTCAAACATTTTTTTCTTGGTCAATGAAAGTTGGTGCCTTCAGAAAATATTGGTTGTTAACCTCAGGTGGACAACTTAAATTTTATAGGAGCTGCTTTATTTTTTATTCCTTTTCTATAGGTTCTGCCAATTTTTAAAACCTTAGCATTTTAAGCATTAATAAATAATAAAAAAATCAGGATTTGCATTTTTTATTTATTATTATTATTTATAGAAAGAACATTAACCAACGACAATAAGATAAAAAATAACTAAGATGTGTTCAAAATATAGGACATTTCTGGTAAAATTAAAATTAGTTCTGTAGAATTTATTTTAGATTTTTTTTTAATTTTAAAAGAATTTCTAGTATTTAATTTTAGATAAACATTAGATAAACAACAAAATAAATAAAATAAATAATAAAAACCGTGGTGTTTTAAATGTTGACATTTCTGGGAAAATGTGTAATATTATGTTAAGATATATAGATTATTTTTTAATATACAGTGGGGTACGGAAATTATTTCAGACCACCGTAAATCTTTTCACTCTTTGTTATATTGCAGCATTTTGCTAAAATCATTTTTAAATTAAATTTTTTCCTCATTAATTTACACACAGCACCCAATATTGACAGAAAACACAGAATTGTTGACATTTTTTAAAGATTTATTAAAAAAGAAAAACTGAAAAAAAAAAACTGGTCCTAAGTATTCAGACCCTTTGCTCCGTATTTAGTAGAAGCACCCTTTTGTCTAATACAGCCTGAGTCTTCTTGGGAAAGATGCAACAAGTTTTTCAAACCTGGATTTGGGGATCCTCTGCCATTCCTCCTTGCAGATCCTCTCAGTTCTGTCAGGTTGGATGGTAAACGTTGGTGACAGCCATTTTTAGGTCTCTCCAGATGCTCAATTGGGTTTAAGTCAGGGCTCTGCCTGGGCCATTCAAGAACAGTCACAGAAATGTTGTGAAGCCACTCCTTCGTTATTTTAGCTGTGTGCTTAGGGTCATTGTCTGTTTGGAAGGTAAACCTTCGGCCCAGTCTTAGGTCCTGAGCACTCTGGAGAAGGTTGTCGTCCAGGATATCCCTGTACTTGTCCACATTCATCTTTCCCTCGATTGCAAACAGTCGTCCTGTCCCTGCAGCTGAAAAACAACCCACAGCATGATGCTGCCACCAC
Source organism: Sinocyclocheilus anophthalmus (assembly GCA_018155175.1). NCBI lineage: Eukaryota > Metazoa > Chordata > Actinopteri > Cypriniformes > Cyprinidae > Sinocyclocheilus > Sinocyclocheilus anophthalmus. The sequence goes on from JADLZN010003076.1 coordinate 156,843, forward strand.
CATGCTTCATTGTTGGGACTGTATTGGACAGATGATGAGCAGAGCCTGGTTTTCTCCACACATACCGATTAGAATTAAGGCCAAAAAGTTCTATTTTGGTCTCATCAGACCAGAGAATCTTAATCACCATCTTGGAGTCCTTCAGGTGTATTTTTAGCAAACTCCATGTGGGCTTTCATGTGTCTTGCACTGAGGAGAGGGTTCCTTCGGGCCACTCTGCCACAAAGCCCCGACTGGTGGAGGGCTGCATGGATGGTTGACTTTCTACAACTTTCTCCCATCTCCCGACTGAATCTCTGGAGCTCAGCCACAGTGATCATTTGGTTCTTCTTTACCTCTCTCACCAAGACTCTTCTCCCCCAATAGCTCAGTTTGGCCGGACGGCCAGCTATAGGAAGGGTTCTGGTCGTCCCAAACGTCTTCCATTTAAGATTATGGAGGCCACTGTGCTCTTAGGAATCTTAAGTGCAGCAGAAATTTTTTTTGCAACCTTGGCCAGATCTGTGCCTTGCCACAATTCTGTCTCTGAGCTCTTCAGGCAGTCCTTTGACCTCATGATTCTCATTTGCTGACATGCACTGTGAGCTGTAAGGTCTTATATAGACAGGTGTGTGGCTGTCCTAATCAAGTCCAATCAGTATAATAAAAAACACCGCTGGACTCAAATGAAGGTGTAGAACCATCTAAAGGATGATAAGAAGAAATGGACAGCACCTGAGTTAATATATGAGTGTCACAGCAAAGGGTATGAATACTTAGGACCATGTGAAATTTCAGTTTTTCATTTTTAATAAATCTGCAAAAACGTCAACAACTCTGTGTTTTTCTGTCAACATGGGGTGCTGTGCGTACATTAATGAGAAAAAAAAATTAACAAATGATTTTAACAAATGGCTGCAATATAACAAAGAGAAAAAAATTTAAGGGGGTCTGAATACTTCCGTACCCACGGTATAGATAATTAAAAAAAAAAAAAAAAAAAAAAAAAAAAAAAAAAATATATAGATATATATATATATAGGACCACTTTGATTTTTATGGGACCACTGTTAAAAGTTCAAGGGAATTGGTTGCAGTGGTACAGGCTCAAAATATATATATATATATAAAAAAAAACATTTTATTGTTTGAAACTAGACAACAAAGTGTACGGCATTCCTGGATGTGTCAACTGTATTCTACTGACCCCCTTTTCACTTTTTGACCCCAGCCCTTCATAAAAAAAAAAAAAAAAAAAAAAGAGTTGTGAAAGCTGGAAATCAGGAAGTGGCAGCATGTTATTTAGCACAGGCATGCAGTTTGAGGATCAGTGATCAAGATAAGAACTTTAGGCCCGTTCTTGTCTAAGTATCTCATGGCAGTGAATTTAGTATTCAGTCCGTGAAATCCTGATTTTTCGAACTAAATGTGCTATAGTGGTATGTGGCCCACTGGGACATATTTCCCTCCTGGTTTAAAGACTCTGTGCAACTGCCTTTGGGGCTTGGTTGGGAAATACAATACATTCCTGATGTACAGTTATTTAAATGGTTTTGTGGGCTCAACAGCTGGGAGCAGCTGTTTGAGCACCCATGGACCTCAGTCAGAGTAGATGGCATATTTAATCACTTGAATGAAATGAGGCTGTGAGGGATAGAAGAACAGGCTTTTCAACGGGATGCACTGTGTTGCGCAGACTGATCAGCTGACAGATAAAATAAACATAATTCATTCAATAATAACCATTTATTCCAAATCCAGTGGGAAAAAAAAACAAACAAAACAAAATGCAAAATGTTAAAAATATGCCATCCACCCTGACTAAGCTCCACACAAAAAAAAGACAAGCCATTAGACAAGCTACCACATACAGTACCTACAAACATTTTGAGCTTTACAAAGTCATTCAGAATGATTACGGTATAAATGATTATGCAATGATTCCCTTTTGATAGCCACATGGATAAACAGCGCAGACTAAATGAGTCCCCTGAGAAACTCCAGCAACGCAAATAGCTAAAAAACGAAATTATCCTCTTTCACCGAATGAACAATGAAAGGTATATTAAGAATCTGCCTCCAGTTCTCCATCATGCAGTGAGCAGATGCAGACAAAATTATATTCTGGGCTGTTTTATCATTACTTTCAAACCCTAATGACAGCCATAAGCCAGCATGTTATACACGGAGACATCTTTACTTTCTCAGGCTCTTCATATCAGCCATATTCCAAAGCGAGTAAGAGACTGCCGTCTTCATTTGGGCTTCCTAACCAGGTTAAGCACTTATGAAACTCAAGGTAACAAAGTTTCCCTCTTAAAATGAGATTTCATTACCAACTCAATGACTCTTTAATGGCAGAGAAACCAAAACAAAAGAGCAATATAGGAAAAGTGAGAACTAATGAAAGATAAACGCTTCAGTCGTCCATCACCAAAGAGAGAAGAGGGAAAAAACAGAAGGTGCCAGCTGTTCGCTCCTCAAACCTTCATCCTGGAACATCAACTCCAGTATCTGATTGGTGAATGTTGTCTGGTGAATGTCTGTTATCTCGTTTTTGGTGTTGTCAGTGAGGACTGTCATGTTCTGCTGTCTGTAAAGCTTTTCGCTTGAGGAGTTTGTAGCTGACAATCATTTTTTGACACATAAACATTCAAACCAGGCTCCTTGCTATCCTAGACAGGAGCTGCACTGAAATAAGTGCCATGTTTTGGACATCAGAGATCCCATAGTGCACCTGGTTGAAAAAGTAACACCGTGGACCATCTGAAGGCCGGGCTGTTTATTCAGCTGCCCTCGGGAACCACGCACCTTACCCTCACACACACACACACATGTACACAAACACACGGCCTACTGACCCCTGGCCGTCATATAACACCGGGTAGGATCCCACCGAGACGACAAATCCAGTCAGGATTATTTGGTTAGCATTCCAGCCTTATATTTGGAGCAGAGAAACGGAAAAAAACACTCAGCTCTCATAACAAACTTAGTTAACAAGATAGGTGTCTATCCATCAGAAATGTTATTGTATGACCTAAAATGTAATTATAGAAATTAGGAGTGATATTAGACTTGAAACTCTGATTATTTTGCCACATCTAATTGAATTTCATCCTTAAATTGACGGCAGTAACTGAAGCTTCGCATTGCAGATGGTTTTGACAAAAGGGAAGTGAAAATGAGCAACTGAACTTGCTCTTTAACAACACTCAGCCTTCAGAGTGTGAAATGAATAGGCGTCCGTGTGTATGTGTGAGAACTGTATGAAAGGTATGTGATGGGTGCTCCATGTCTTCAAAGATGAGTCAGGCGGTTAAGTGGTGTCATTCTCGTGAAGTCTGAAATAGATCCCTGGATTTATTTTTGCGGATCCTGCATCTCAGGCTGAGAATGCCCAAGTACGAATAATACCTCCTTGAAATGGTGCCAAATGCCCAGCTATTCCAAAACCTTGAAGCAAATTCTGAGCATTGAATGAGTAATGATTGACCACATTTGTAGCAGCAAGTGAAACCATCAAAAAAAAATCTGCTTGCTTCATTTAATCATTAGCCTAATATTCTCCATCTGCTACCTGCTTGGTGTGATAATAGATGCTGGGGTTGAACGGTGCTAAATGAGGTTTGCTCTGTAGAAGTCACGCTTGCATGCTTGTCCTGCTATTGGACGGGAAATGGTCTGGGCAGAAGCACGCCGTTCGCAGCTTGTCGGACACCTATGAGCTCACCTGCGGGAGACTCAGAACAGCAATCAGCCATCATGTCTTTTTGACACCAGCGACAATTTACAAACCTGACGCGCCTCACAGGAGGGAGCAAATTTCACAAATTTCAGAGGACGTGGAAAAAGAAACAGAGAGAAAGAAAGAAAAAGAAAGAAAAAAAGTGAGAAATCGGGAGGACAGGGTGAGGAGGTCCAGCCTAGCGCAGATGGTGGGTGTTGGTTGCCAGGGCAACATTGTACAGGCAGAACAATGAAAATATGGCATTATTTTCAGAGCTCTCATCAAATGTAACCTCCTTCCCTCATCACGAGCTCTTTTCTGGCATTTGCGGTGTTGAAACTGACAGCTCGCTGGCTAATCTAAAAGATACGAGAACAATTTACTGACATTTGTACAAATTGCTTCAACAGAGTCTTTTAAGCTCTCCTAAGGTTCGACAAGACGATTTTACACTCATTTAGACTGCAAAGACACATTAAGAGGTCTTCTAACACAGAACGTTCTTGATGAGGCGGAATAAACAATGAGACCATTGTGACCAGTTTTAAGAAGTCTGGGAAGGCCCACTAGCAGAAAAGCCAAAGAGTGTGGGACTAGGGGGGTCTTTTGAGATATTTAATGGGGTGTTTCTTGGTTTCTTAAGAAAGGAATTGGTTAGTCTTAAAGTGAAGGATAGGATGAGGAAGAATGAGTGATTGTGATTGATTTGTGCAGTAAAGAACAGTTCCAAAAATGTGCCTCTTGACCAGAGTTCATCGAAATGGGCCACCATCTGTGCATTCATCACCCAGTTATCACTAAAACGGTCTAATGAATGCCCTAACACAATGAATCACAACTTTGACTTGACCAGTTAATCCAATAATCTGGAGGCAGGTGGCAAACGGCCTTTCTGATTGGCTAACCCTGAGTTGAGCACACTGGGTAATAATTTGGTGTATCAATGCACTAATGGTTATAATTAGACACACATGGAAGAGCTGCATGCACTCAAGACCAGGCCAACCTTCAGTCGACTGCATAACCAGTGACCTCAGCGTGGGCCCGACACAGATTTGAAACTCTTCCAGTTCGGAATGGTGTAATAATGAAAGCGAGAGTCTTCCACGGGCGTTTTGGGCCCACGTTTGGTCCCCTTTTTGCGTCAGCACAAAAAACACGTTGTACTCTAATTAATCTAGAGACTAACAGAGGTGAGGAGCGCTATTTAGAAGGGAAATGGCTTTGAAAGTAGACCCCGGGGTGGTTGATGCTAAAATCTGTTGCGATAAGCCTTTTTGGGGGAGTGAAATCTTAGTTCAACCCTGTAATGATGCTGCAGGGAAAGTGATAAATACTTTATAAGTGTTTTAGTGCTTTATTTCAATTCAATGAGTGCTATGACAAAAAAATGCCTCGCCAACACTTTTAAAAGTTCATCACTTGCAAGTTTTAGATTTCTTAATGTGTCTCATTTGTTATCAGTTATCCGTTTATAGTCGTCTGCAATCATGTGATGACAGATCCACACTTACATGTGCCAAACTCATAAACCGTGACCCTCACACTAACACCAGCTCTGTTTACACAGACCGGAGAGAGCAAACAGGCTGTGGACTTTACGAGCCAACATTCACGCCTGTGCGCTTGCCTGTTTGTTTGCGCTGGCCGTCGTGGTCGGTCAGGCTCAGCAAACACGGAAAGACGTGATTGAGAACCATAGAAACAGCACAGGAGAAAAAGACATCCGTAACTTTAGGCGGCTTCAGAAATGCGTTCTGTGATCGGGTTACAGAGCTGCGACCGCATGGCCATGTCCCCCGTGAGGATCAGGTGAATTCCCAGGATAGGAGGGCCTCAGAAGGCAGACACTCCAGATTTAATTATACACTTTAAAGAGGATTATTCAGCTCTGCATGAGAGAGACAGAGAGAGACCTTCTCTCCCCCTCTCTTCCTTTCCATCTTCTCCTTTTCTAGCTCTCCATCTCTTCTTGTTTTGTCACGAAGAATGCGGGATTAATGAGTAGACGTTCTTACCTGGGCAGGGAGGCATACTGTCGCTCGACGTCCTCATAGCGGGGTGTCATTCTGGGGTCAGGGTTTCTCACTGGCATCTGGTAAAGGGCAAGAAGAGAGCAGAGTGAAAAAGAGCCGAGGTGGTTTACATGACACATCATATAATACTGGACAGCAATACAGCTATTGCGGTATACACATGAGTGTGTGGCAGTGTCAACAGGGCAGCATACACACAAAGCATGTTGTACATACGTGTGCATTTAAGGCTATTACATACAAAATCAAATCAATATCAAAAACAAAAGTAGCTGTAAATAATGCTCAAGGAATCACAACACTAGAGTCCATTTTAAATAACTGACCATCATTTAGAAATCCTACAATGAACAGTGCTCTACTGCTGATTGTCACTTATATTTTAACTTATGCAATTTATATTTTAAAACATTATAAATGTTTCCTTATGTGGCATTTTGCTCACCAAATCTGCATTTATTTGAATAGAAATACAGTATAAACTGCAATGTTGTGAAGTATTATTACAATTTAAAAAGACTATTCCATTTCAGTATATACATATTTTATATTAAATATACTATATATCTATTTATGTTATTCCGGTACGCAAAGCTGAATTTTCAGCTTAGTCTCCACGCACCTCTTCAGTGTCACATCAGAAATCATTATAATATGATGAGTTTATATTATTATCAATGTTAAGACAGTTGGGCTCTTAAGAGTAATTTAAGGCAAGCATTGTACACAGAGAATACCCAAATTAATGTAGAATAAACGATTGATAATTTAAATATTAATATAACAATTTCATTATTTTAATTTAAAAATTTTTATAAGTATTCAATACTTTAAATAATATTTGTTTAACAATGATATTTAGTATTAATTATAAAAACATTATAGTAGCTACAGACATTCAACATCACACAGATATCTATCAGTTACAGGTAACTATGGTGTCTGAAGGGTCACTAAACCCATAATTAGATAGATGTAATAGAATATAATGAAACACTATATTCTAATTTCAGTTGTGCCCCCCATATTTAAAATAACATTTTTGCCATGACCCCTAGACAATTTCTCAACTTGGCTCGAGGACACCTACTCCACCTAGGCAGACACCCCTATCGGTCTTGTCACATTACTGTAGAGTTCATTGTGAAACATGAATTAACGTGAGCGATTCATTCAATGCCACATTTTAGACCGGCACTGGCCCTGTCACTCTCTCTCTCTCCACATTCATCACGGAGTCACCTTCCCCCTGAAATACCTGCTGTGCCGTGTAATCAAGCCATGACAGGTAGTGTGAGTTGCTCACAAAGGCTGCTTATTGGGGGATTTAGTACTGGGAGTCTTGGGGAGGGGGTAAAAAGACAGATCCCAGATTACATTTCCTAAAACAGGATGGAGTCTAGCAGTCCTCCAACCCTCCTGGACTAAGCCTGACTCAAGCCCAAAGAAGAGCCAGATTAACTGTGTGCATTACATTAGCAAGATGAGCAATCTCTTAAAAGACAGGCTAAACCTCCCCCTCATTCAGCATGCAGATTTGAGAGCATCTCATGTTTCCTTCCTCTTTAAATAGGATTTTGGTCACACCGTGTGCAGTCACGCCTTTTAGAGCCCATATAAAACATTCAAAAGCAGAGACATTTTGGTGAGACTTCCCCCATTTGTCTTACAGCCTTCTTGTTCCTCTTCACCCGAAAAGGCAAAAAGATGACAGAGGACTGGGACTGTGCGAATTGTACCCTGACACATATAGGCAACTTAATAAATTATAAATACTGACATACAATCCATGAGGAAATTATTCCAGTAGATTTAGCAGGGCCTGACAGATGAAGGTTCGGGCCATTATGGAAAACTGGCTGCTTTTCCGAGGGCAATATGTGTGAAATTGTGTCATCTGTCTCAATGAGCTGATTTTAAATACACGGCTCGCCGTGCTACCACCTCTATCTCCACCGTCCTCATAACGGCTGCCCTCCTGCCTACATATTAGCCACATTTTTCCTCTCAGTCAATATATATGATGAAAGGACGGGCACACATTACCTGGGAAAAAAAAGGCTAGTTGAGCGAGGGGTCAGAGAGGAAGTGCTTCTGAACGAAAGAGGAAATGTCCTCGGTTTCAATCAGACACATCTTCCTCGCTCTATCTTTGCCTCCCCTTCACAAGATGCAATGAACTCCATGAGTAACAGAAGTGGGCGTCTTTGAATGTTGATGATGGTGAAATTCAGAACGGTGAAGATAACCATCATATGCCTGGAGGGTTAAAGAGCAGAACTTATCTTCAAATGGAGCAGATATCACTATCTGACAGCAAGACCTCAGTGTTCAAAACTCAATATTTGGTATAGAAAAATGTAAAGGATCCTTCACCAACAGATAACGATATCTGTCTGGATCTGTCCCGCTGTAATGACAGCAATGATTTGCTTCATTATTTGGCTGTGCCCTCGCATTCACACCATGTTGCTAACTGTGTCCACACTCTGCCCTCTCACCATCTGTGCTTTCAACTCTGTCAGAAGCTGCCAATCCATGCTGACCGAAAACACGCCAATCAGGAGGAAATAGACAAACTGAGGACCATGAAACGAACACCCCGTATCCATGAAACTGATAACAGTGCATACGAGCATAAAACCACCTTTCCAGAGACCTAGCCTGTGGCTAGAAAGGAGACAAAGAGATCAATGATGACTTCCCTCATTTAAGGGCTGATCAGATATAGAAGTGGTGTGGCACAGCAGTTAATGCTGGTAACCAGAAGGTTGCCGATTCGATTGAAGCAAGAAGTGAGTCATCACCACTGTGCCCGAAGAGGTCTACAATACCTGGAGTGAGATCTCCATTAGCATTCCCATTCATCTCAATGACACTTGCTTGGCTAGAGGCATGTGATTTGAAATCTGCCATCTTTCCACAGAGGTATTTGAGCCAATCATCTGGGCAAATGTCTTGCGATTAATCAAGCAGTACAACACTGATTGGCTGAAGGTACTATGAGTTTGTGGACATTCTCACAGGATGCTTTGAAATGCCCTCAAAAGAAAAGTAGCGCACACTGGTAAAACATTTGCTACAGAACAGAGAGCAACAGTCAGGTTCCGGATGTAAAAATATCATTCATTTTCTCCATGTAGGGGTACTGACTTTTAACGATAACTTTTAAAACTTTAAAGACAGACCTGCTGTGAGGTACCAGGTTGTTAATCGATGATACATGCTTTTGTTAAAGCCATCAGTGCACATTTTTTCAACTTATTCTTAAATAATTCTGTTTAACAGCTGAATTTATAGTGAAAACTACATTGATAGCACCCTTGAGTAAACCAGATAACCCCAGGATGCTCCTTGTAATAAGTTCATTACGAAAATCTAGGGTGAAATTACATCGGATGTACGCCGTAGTGGTGTGGAAATGTGTAATGTTTTGATTCTACTCAGAACAGCCTAAAAGTATCCATGCAGAATTTTGTATGTGGTACACGTCATGTTCTGCTGTGTGTAAATGACCAAGTGAACTGCCTCAGCACCTACATAGGCAGCTACCTTTTAAGGCAGCATCCTAACTATCATGAAACCTCAAAAGTGACAGATTTGGAAAGGGGTACAAAGCCAACTCTCACATTTCACATTAGGCAGTACACACAGAAGACACAACTAACACAGTTGACTTTGGCAAAGCTTAAAGTTAGCATGTTGCTAACCTACTGCAATTGCACAGTATACACAAATATTAGGAGAAATAGTCCATTTTAGATTTACTGGTGCTTTGAATAAAAGTATATTAATTATCTACATTCTTCTTGACTTTGTCTGCCATTTTAGATTTTTACTAAACTACACACTGTTGGTATACAACACCACAACAAAAAATCCAATACAAAAACCACCACAACAACAAACATGTTAAATACATTTTCATGTATCTGTGAAAACCTCTTTCTGACATCTGAATGTACAAGTAGGTGTGTATGACTAAGTTAATTGTGACTGTGTGTGTGTGTAGGCACAGAGGTCAGTGTTTGTGTGGGGGGTGTGTGTTTGTTTGTTCAGGGGGCACCACAGGTCTCTCTGGAGAGTGTGTATTCATCCCTCCGCTCTGAGCTGCACAAGGCTCATGCATATGTAAAATGCAGAGATGAAATCAGTCTGATTTTACAGTTCACTGCGGGCTAGGTAAACAAATTAATGCGAAGAGGGGAGAGGTGGAGGATGGTGCGCTGAAAGGGCAGGGTGGGGTGTGCTGACTCACACCCTTTATCAGGCAGCACCCGGCCTCATTAGAGTCGCCTCACCTGCAGGCGCCATTAAAGAAATCTCTTGATCTGACCATGCAAACTCTCACCCACGACATTATCAAGAGTTTGCTCAAGCTGGCCAGACTCACAGGGCTGAAAATGGCACTTGTTAAATGTTAATAACCCATAAATGAGTTTATTCATGAAGAAACCTTTAGCGAGACAGATTAATCTGTCCTTTTCACTCTCTCTAAATGATGTTGAACAATATGCTGTTTGACCAATCTCCTTAGATGCTTAGTACATAAAGGTGTAACGGTACACAAACACGACGGTTCGGTACGTACTTCGGTTTTGATGTCACGGTTCGGTACAGCAGGGGAAAAAACTAAACATAACTTTTAATTTTTTATTAAACAGTGGTTTACTGAACAAATTGCTCTTTCTTTCTTTAAATAAATTCAGTTGTAATTAAAATTTTCATAAAAATCTCAGCATATGCTCTAAACAACAGTGAGCCCTTTTACATTACAGTTAAGATTTTCATAAAAATCTCAGCATATGCTCTAAACAACAGTGAGCCCTTTTACATTACAGTTAACAACAGAGCCCAAACTTAAATTTAATTGCTATTTATTTTTAAATATAACAAGCAACTCAACTGTTTTATTAATAAAAGTCGGAGGGCAGCGTTGACAACATGTTTCTGTGCTCCTGAATGTTTCTGTGTGTGCGCAGCACGATCTCTGATTTGTGTGCAAGTGGTGTGTGTGTGTGTGTGTGTCAATGAAAGTGGCACATTACTATGACCACGTGCCTTTGAACTAACATATACATACGGTAATATATAGTATATATATATATATATATATTTGTAAGTGTCCTCCCCAAGACCATACAACGCTATGCATCCTGTTTTGCTGCTTATTAATAGTTAGTAAGGTCGTTGTTACGTTAGGTATTGGGTAGGATTAGGGATGTAGAATCTGGTCATGCAGAATATATGCTTTACAAGTATTAATAAACAGCTAATATGTTAATAATATGCATGCTAATAAGCAACTAGTTAATAGTGATAATTACATTACCATATAAATATTAATATACATAATACATACATAGGTCAAAATTTAGTTGTTCACATATTCATATCTGTGAAAACTTACATATGTAAGGTTTTTTTTTTAAGTTGTGTACATTTGGGACTGATGTATGAAAGAGACTTATTCCCCATATCCCATATGGAATGCAAAAACTTTGAAGCTCAATATCTCAAAATTGCTCAGAATGCAGATAGAACCGTATCGTTCCAAGGGGTGATATAAATACACACACACCCACACCACACACACACACACCACCACACACACACACAACACACACACACACACACACACCACACACACACACTCAAAAACACACACACACACAAACACACCTTAATGTTCTTTTCTTCATGAAATTTCTCTGCCATTCATGATCACATTTTTCCATGTTCTAAACGTAGCAAAAAAAGAAAGGCAGTAATAAATAAACATGCAAACTTAGCTTGCAAACCATGTCTATTTAAACAAACATCGGAAGATCACACATGATCCTGCATGATTACGTTTGAGTCATTCACTGTACAAGCATCATCCAGCAGAACAAAACAAAGTCCAAAAGTCATTTCCAAGCCTCTAATCACTTGTAGCTTTGTAATCCTTGTCAAACTCCTCTATTTTTTATTTTATTTTTTTTATCTCACCTTAACAAGACATCAACAAGGGCGGAAAGTGTGTCATGACAGTAAAAAAAAATAGGGCCCTGCAAACTGTTCAAGAATCAGCCCCTTGGTGTACTCCACCTGGGGTGACGATGGCCAGCAATAAACACAGTGGCGTCTGACTGACAGACACGCTGGGTGATGTGTGTCACGAGTTAAGCTTTGTAATGAAGGCCATTGGGACGGCATGGTGGGAGAGCAGGCCGATGCTGTATCCTCCATCCCACTCGTCCCTGCTCTTTCAGAGCTAATGGCCTACAGAAAGCCATTTCACGGCATGCCGAGCAGAGGAGAGAAGAGATGAGAGGGTAATTCAGGCGGAAGAGACTGACATAGCCAGTCGTAAAGCGTCCTCCCCATCCCTTCATGCCGTGCACAATCCATGAGCCATCAGCATCATTACCTGGATTACCGTTTCCTCCGACCCACCCGTGCTGAAACTTATTTTGATGTATTCATCCCTGACACAAGCCCAAAAATGGCAGGCCAGTGCCTGTAAAGTCGACATGAAATGACATCCGAAACCCATTTTCTTCCATAATGAAACATTTCAGAGTGAAGAAGAATATTCAAAAAGAAAATAAATATTATTAAAACTTATAAATTATTGACGTTTGACAATTATTTATTTTATTTTTTGCTGATCTGTGTTTGATGTACAAACTATTTCATGATCTTGCACCACCACCTCTTAAACAATGTGTGACTTTCTGTAAGGACAATATCAGGCAGACTAGGTCATCAGTTAGAGGTGACTGTTCAACTAAATTTAAGAAAACTGTTTTTGGACAATCAGCTTTTTCAGTTAGAGCATAAAGATGGAATTTAATACCTGTTTATATAAGACAGTGTACATCATTTAGTATTTTTAAAACTACGCTTAAAGTATGGCTTAAGGAAAATCAAATATGTGATCATTGACTTGACTTTTTAATTTAATGGAGTATGATGTGATATTGTATGTGTTGTATGTATTGTATTATTTGTGACTGAATATTGTAATTTTTTAACATCCTGCCCAGGGACTGCAGATGCAAATTAGCTTTATAGCTAAATCTGGCACAACACTGTTGTTGTGCATTGTCCCTGTAAAAATAAATGAAATAAACAAACAAACAAATAGAGGACATAACCTTCATTTCAGAATTATTAATTGGGAATTGATTGGATCATGAAAAGGAAGCTTTTGAGAAGGCTTTTTGACATTGAAACTGAAGGTTTAAAGACCCAAAAATGAAAATTCTGTCATCATTTGCTCGCCTTCATGTTATTCAAAACTTGTTGACTTATCTGTGACACACACACACACAAACACACCACACCACACACAAACCACACACACACACACACACACACACACACACACACACACACACACACACACACTTGCATCTGTGGTTTACGGGGCTCTCCCTAGGCATAATGGTTATTTTACTGTACAAACTGTATTTTCTATCGCCCTACACCTACCCCACACCTAAAACCTACCCCTTACAGAAATATGGCAATTTTTGCATTTCATAAAACACCGTTTTGTATGTTTTTTTTAAGTCTTTTGTTTTACGGGGACACAGGAAGTGTCCTCATAAAACATGTTTACGTTGTAGTACCCATGTCATTATACGCATTTGTGTCCTCATAAACCAAACAAACACAGAGAGAGAGAGAGAGAGAGAAGATATTCTGAAATTTATATTTTTTTTGTCTATACAATGAAAATCAGTTGGGTTCAGTGTTATTTTTGTGTAATTGAGAGACTATTACAGTTTTTTAAGTAATATTTTGAATTAGTTTATATTTTTATGTTTTCATTTAAATCATAGTTAAAGTTTTAGTAGTTTAGATGTGATTTGTCAGTTTTTTTATGTTATTTTTTTGGTGGGGGGTAGTTTTAGTTTCAGTTATTCAGTTATATTTCAGTTAATAACTCAACATTGTTTTGCCAAAACATTTTAAATGATTAATAATAACAACATTTTTATTTTTGGTTGAAGTATTCTTTTAAAGTTCACCCTTAAGAGCATCTCCACATAATCCAAATTATTCAGACCATTATTTTCTATTATTGCTGTAACCTATTATATTAATTAGCATTACATTTATTGCAGGAGTAACTGTTGGCAAGACTTCAGAAAAGCTGTGTTGAATAAACCGACACCTATATTGCCATTTGCCTATTGATTTTTATTAACCAATGTCTTGGTTATATTAACTAAAATGAAAGGCTGTTTCAGAGGTAAAACAATGTAATAACATTATGATTGCTCTATGCATTGCATTATGAATACATGCACAATACTGTTCACTTGTATTTGAATGAGTAAATGGATTTTTTTTAATGTTGACTTCAATATGTGGTCTATGACAGTACAGTGTAGATTACTTCAGAAAACAGCAAGTCTCTATGGATAGAGACTGTTTGAAATGCCCTAAGAGTGAGGGTGGAGATTATGCTGTTTTGTGACAGGACATATTTAATCTAAGACGCGCAGTTCTGTCATGTGAAGGACTGGAGCAATATTAATATCTGCATTGATAAATAGGCTCCATTACTCCATCATGTTCAGCACTCATAAAACACAGTCAGCGACGGGTAACATAAAAAGTCTGGGCAAGAAAAAATCTACACTGCAGACAGCTAATAACATCCAGCTCCTTTGCAATTTGTTAAGATCTGGCTTTCACTTTGCAAAACGACAGGCTGCAGTGAAAAATGAAAAGCTACTTTTCCAGCTGACTCAAGAGTTTCATCATCCATCAGCACCCTGTGCACGAGCACGTGTCTCCGCCTGTCATTACTTATGCTCAGACATATGATCACTTCCTCCAAAGGACATGAATACCCGGACATGTCAATTCTAATCGAAGGGCAATCATTTATTCCTGAGCTGGTCATACTGACAGCGCTCCAAACACGCACTACTTCCTTCTGGGAGTACAGGAGCGAGATGAGCAGGGAAGAATATGTCTCAATCTGTGATTGTACACGAGAACAGAGTCAGATCTGGCATAATGATGCAAGCATAACCAAAGCCCTCACTGGAACAAGCTGGTTCCCTTGGGCCGCAGTGGCAGAGCTTGCCTTCAGTGATAGCAAGTGAGAAAGCATGGGTTGTGTGCATAATAGAAATTACAGTCAAAATAAAAAAGCAAATCAATGGGAAACTACCTTAAATTGCTTGATATTTTTTATTGAGCTTAAAATTAATACTTTTAGGGCACATCAAATTAATATGATTAAGTAAAAGGATTTCTATTTCAAGTAAATGCTTATCTTTTCATATTCATCAAATGATCCTGAAAAAAAGCATTTTAAGCAGCACAATTGTTTTTAATATGATAATAATAAGAAGGTGCGCTTTCTTGCGCACCAAATCAGCTTATTAGAATGATGATCATTTGAAACTGAAGACTGAAGTAATGACTGCTGCCATCACAAGAATAAATTACAATTTCTAAAATATTTAAATAGAAAAGAGTTATTTGAAAGAGTAATAATATATTACAATATTACTGTTTTTCAGTTTTGATCCAATGAATGCAGCCTTGATTAGCATAACAGGCTTCTTTCAATAACATTAAAAAAATCTTACCAACCTAAACTTTTGAATAGTTTTGGAAATTTAAAATGAAAAATAATGACAAATCAAGGTAATACTGAGTCATTGGGTCTGTAAAAGTTGAAAACTCCTTCAAACTCCATAACCGTTTTGCTTGAAAAAAGTGTAATCTCGAACACCAATCTCCTTCCACACACACACATACACACATCTACACCCGTATGTGCGAACACAGTCCTCCTATACACACACACACACTCCAACGCAACCACCCACATCCAATCAGCCAAAACCACAGGCCCTCTTCTGACTGTTAATTGAGTTTAGCCAAAGTGCTGCCATTGCAAAAGTGATGTGAGTTATAGATTATAAGAACCTCTCACACGGCCATCGATTCCACGCAGGGGAAACGGCCCAGTGCAGGGCCAGAGAGAGCTGATGTGAGCTGAACACTACTTTGAGGATCTCTGCCATTTAATTAAGAGGAAAAGGTCAAGGGGCTGCTGTGCAGCTATGGCACTAAATGCAGGGAGGAGAATATGTTTAAGGCCTGTTTATGAATTAAAAAAAGAAAACAGAAAGGTTACACTGAGCTAAGCTGTACTTTAGACAACAATTTTCCTTAGTTGCAAATGATTAGGTTCATTTAATATAAAATAACCAACACACACTCATGGCAATATGTAACTCTTTTACATTTTGGTGAATAAGTGGCAAATTTGTATGCATTTGTATACAAATTTCTATCTCATTTGTATGTTTTCATACAATGTACTTAATAACATTGTAAAGAGACCCTGTTCTCAATTTCGACAAAAATGTCAATGTAAAGGCAAATGCGACACACCCAATAATTACTTACTATGTGCATTCGTGTGGAAGAACTTAACTTGAACTTAACTTGACAGACTGTCTATAGTACTCAAGACGACCTGTGATACTTCACTGGAAAACTCACTTGCACCTATCTGATCAGCTCTGGAATTCATTAATGCAACTTTAGAGTCACGTAGCGTCTGGATTCTGTGCGGTAACTGCTAGGTCATGGCCCCGAAAGCTGTCATATTTGTCATATTTATAGGCGCCATATTTTATTTAAGAGATGCATAATGATCACATTTGAAAGTGAATAATAACCTAAATTTCGGTCTGTTCATTCCACAAAGCTATCGCATGTCTAGGTAGAACACAGCATACGATTTCTGCTTTTATGTTGTTCACAGCACTTTTTTGCTATAATGATATTACGTATTAAATATATCAGAATGTGGTGAGAGAATATTCACAGTTTGCCCTCTCTATGCACCCGGTTAGACAAAAAAAGACAAGCTTTTCCCACATGCAATTCTCTCAGCATTGGAAAAACAAAGCTCATGTAGGGCAGATGAATGTGTTTTGTGTATCAGCAGTTGAATCTCGATTGTGAATGCGGCTCTTGTTATACAGAATCCAGCATTACGAGTTCACAGAGCGTTTTAGACCGGGCTGATAAAACGGAGCTGGTGACTCAAGCACCAACCAGCTTTTGGAACAAAAGTAGCCTTCCTGCGGCTGTGTCAGCCTGGGTCATCCTCTCTGTAAAGAGCACCTGGCTCTTAAAATCAGACAATGTGAAACACGTACAAAGCGAATTCAAGACTAATTCAAGTAAGGTACTAAATGGTGTGGCATTCCTGTCTGTCTTCAGTAAGAGGAATGATCATTTTTGCGTTTGACCTTTGGTCTTTTTTAGCTCTCTCTCGCTCATTCGTTAGCCATGAGCAACACTCAAATTCGTTCGAAATGTCACGAGGTAAAAGAAGAAAAACAAACTCATTCATTCTAGTCCACTTCTATCTGCCGCTCTCCTTTACTGCAGTAATTGCTGTGGCTTGTGAAAAGCCATCAGTTTCCAACCCTAATTAGTGAAGGCTCTTAACAAAGTCTCTCCAGCCGTCCCTGAATGCCGTTCCCGCTGGCAGCCACTCTGACGGCCAATCGACTCCTACCCGGCAACAAAAAGATCTATTTGATAGCTTTAATTTTTCATAATTTTCTCTAATGAGGGTGCATTGATTTTAACTAGGACATGAACACTGCGAGGGGAGAGCGGGAGCTAACGCAGAATCCATCGGTAGAGCTCAGCATTTTGTTGCATATGCACATTTCGTGACTTAGTTTCATCTTTTTGGTTGCGGTGAAAAAACTTTTGCAAATGTCTGCTTGGTAATGTAAAGTTGTGTGTGTTTGTTTGCTAGGACAGACTGAAGATAATGCATATCATCTTGTGATTGTACCCTAGATAATGCATTCTGGGTACCACAGACTAAGTGTCTTCAAATACATAGCGCAACATGAAAATAATTTTCTGTATTATGTTACCGTTTGTTTCGAAATGTAATCATTCACACAAAAACGAAAAATCTGTCAAAATTTACAGGTGCATCTCAATAAATTAGAATGTCGTGGAAAAGTTCATTTAATTCAGTAATTCAACTCAAATTGTGAAACTAATGTATTAAATAAATTCAATGCACACAGACTGAAGTATTTTAAGTCTTTGGTTCTTTTAATTGTGATGATTTTGGCTCACATTTAACAAAAACCCACCAATTCTCACTATCTCAACAAATTAGAATACTTCATAAGAAAAACATTTTTAGTGAATTGTTGGCCTTCTGGAAAGTATGTTCATTTACTGTACATGTAATCAATACTTGGTAGGGGCTCCTTTTGAATGAATTACTGCATCAGTGCGGCGTGACATGGAGACAATCAGCCTGTGGCACTACTGAGGTGTAATGGAAGCCCAGGTTGCTTCGATAGCGGCCTTCAGGTCATCTGCATTTTTGGTCTCTTGTTTCTCATTTTCCTCTTGACAATACCGTTCAGGTCTGGTGAGTTTGCTGGCCAGTCAAGCACACCAACACCATGGTCATTTAACCAACTTTTGGTGCTTTTGGCAGTGTGGGCAGGTGCCAAATCCTGCTGAATGAAATCAGCGTCTTCAAAAAGCTGGTCAGCAGAAGGAAGCCTGAAGTGCTCAAATTTCTGGTAAACGGGTGCAGTGACGTTGGTTTCAAAAATACAATGGACCAAAACCAGCAGATGACATTGCACCCCAAATCATCACCCGAGTGTGGAAACTTAACACTGGACTTCAAGCAAATTGGGCTATGAGCTTCTCCACTCTTCCTCCAGACTCTAGGACCTTGGTTTCCAAATGAAATACAAAACTTGCTCTCATCTGAAAAGAGGACTTTGGTTCTTCTTCTCCTTAGCCCAGGTAAGACGCTCTGACGTTGTCTGTGGTTCAGGAGTGTTTTTAACAAGAGGAATACGACAACTGTAATCAAATTCCTTGACACGTCTGTATGTGGTGGCTCTTGATGCCTTGACCCCAGTCTCAGCCCATTCCTTGTGAAGTTCACTCAAATTCTTGAATCGATTTTGCTGGACAATCCTCATAAGGCTGCGGTTCTCTTGGTTGGTTGTGCATCTTTTTCTTACACACTTTTTCCTTCCACTCAACTTTCTGTTAACATGCTTGGATACAGCACTCTGTGAACAGCCAGCTTATTTGGCAATGAATGTTTGTGGCTTACCCTCCTTGTGAAGGGTGTCAATGATTGTCTTCGGGACAACTGTCAGATCAGCAGTCTTCCCCAAAATTGTGTAGCCTAGTGAACCAAACTGAGAGACCATTTTGAAGGCTCAGGAAACCTTTGCAGGTGTTTTGAGTTGATTAGCTGATTGGCATGTCAAGTGAATTGGTGGGTTTTTGTTAAATGTGAGCCAAAATCACCACAATTAAAAGAACCAAAGACTTAAACTACTTCAGTCTGTGTGCATTGAATTTATTTAATACACGAGTTTCACAATTTTGAGTTGAATTACAGAAATAAATGAACTTTTCCACGACATTCTAATTTATTGAGATGCACCTGTACTCATCTTCATGTTGTTCCAACCCATATAATTTTCTTTCTTTCATGAAAAATAAAAGGAGATATTTAGCATAATGTTTATGCAGCTTTTTTTCAATATAATAAAAGTGAATAGTTGAATGTTCTTCATTCACAATACATCAAATTGCATCTTTTTTATTTTATTTATTTTTTGTTACAAAAATATAGTAATATTCTGAAATAGTAATAACTAATATAATAACTGTTTTTAATTTCAATATATTTTAAAATGCCATTTATTGCTGTGAGGGAAAAGCTACATTTGCTGCTCAAGAAACCTTTCTCATTATTATCAGTGTTGAAAACGTTGCTGCTTAGTATTTTTCTGTATCTTCTGTAACACCATAAAAGTATTTACTGTCCCTGTTGATCAATTTAATGCATTCTTGTTTAATAAAAAATATTTTTTTTCAATGAATAAACCTTACTGACCTCAGACTTTTGAACAGTATTGTACATGTTAACATTAACTAATGCAACAGCTAACATAACACTGAACAATGCTTTCACAGCATTTATTAATCTTGTACAGTTGTATACATTGTATAAATTAGCTGTATAAATCAACATCAATGTATTATGAACAAACATGAATTAACAATGAACAATATTAAATTTATAAATGAACATAGTCCTAGAAATTAACAATCTATAATTAATGTTGTAAAAAACTGTTGTTCACTGTTAGTCCATGCAGTAGCAAACCGAACCTTGTGTAAAGTGTTATCACTCTTCCTTTACAGTAGCCTGTGAACATAAGAAACGAGAAAAGCAGAGTCAACAAATCTTTCAAAAACTCCAAATCTATATCCGAATGAGTGGCAGAACTAGTTCCTCCTCCTCCTGAACTGAAATGTCAGGCGTACCTCAGGGATGTCCATATGAGTATGAGCGAGTGTGTGGGTTTGTGAGAGGATGTAATGGAATATGAGTGTCTACACGGTGTCAAAAAGTGGATGCGAGTATGATTGTGCATGAAAATATGTGTGTGAGTGTGTGTGTAGCAGTAGGGAAATGGGTGTATCTTTGAGGCCTCTCTGTGAAGTGTGCTGAAGCTCCCACATGTAATTAGAACGGTTTTCCTCCTACTTTACTTTCTTCCGCATCCACTTAATTTTAGCAGCCGGGGTTTGTTATGTTAAACCTGGGAGAGCTTCTCAACACTGTCAGTTGTGGAAACGTTCTCTCTCTTAACCGCGCACGAGGATGAATCCGCAAATTATAATTACTTCAAATCTCGTATCCGTATTATAGTGCGATAACAAAAGAGTGTGTGTGGACCAAACGGGGGCTGTTTGTTTGGATTTCCACTGCAGCGCTGATCTTCAATCGCTATCTACATTCTTGAGTTAATGCTTAATTTGAAATGTCAAATCCTTTTAGGATAAAGCCGGATAAACAGGAAAATACGAAATGTCACATACTCAAGTCCCCGACACTCAGGCAATGAACCACATTAAAGGTCAATAACCAAATGCATGCTGCTGTTAATGACTACGGCCTCTTCACACATCATGTCTTTTAATAGCTTCCCATGTCTATTTTTATCTAGCTTTTCTTTTCAAAATGGTAACTCAAGGTCCTGATTTGAAATGTTATGTTGGGGCAAGCAAAGCTCAGTGCCACTGGATACCTGGAACAAACTAAATGACCTTCTATGTGTTTTCGCAATTCTTATGTTCTTAACGCAAGGTTCCTTTAAGATAAAGGAAGGACATTCTCTAAAAGTTGGACCAATTTTCTGCTCTTCCTGGGAATGTACCTTCCTTTGTTCTCTTAATCCCTGCCAAGAACTTTTAAGATGGGAAGTCTGGAAAATGGGGGTCCTATCTGGGTGGCAGTGGCTTAAAGAAATTATCTCCAGTCCTTAAACCCCCTTTTCTGTTTCACTTTCCTCCTCGTTTCTCTCTTATCGCTCGTCCACCTTGAGTATTTTCAAGGACGACCCACAAATTGAGGCAAAAAAAAAAACCTTCTAAAAGCCAGACCCTTTGAAATCTGATTGGCCCAGTGAAATACATCTCCCTTAAATCACAGAGTTTCTCCAGTGCGTGTATTTTTTTTTTTTACAAATAGAAACAGCTATTTATACACATGTGGATTTGGTAGAGCGTGATAGCGCTATCATGTTTGCACACAGATCACTGTGTAAACGGTTCTGTACAGAAATGTCTTAACTCATGGGTGGCCATGGATAAATTACAGAACTTAAAGGAGGATACTGCTGGTCTGCTTTTGAATGTGCAATTGACTTTTCTGTAAGGGGAATGAAAATGCTGTCATCATTTATTCATACAAAACGTGTATGAGTGACTCTTTTATGTAACACAAAATGAGAAATTGTGAAAAATGTGCTGGCAGCTCTTTTCCATGCTGTTACTACGGATGGCGACTGGAGCTTTCCAGCTTCAAATATAATGCAAAAGCATCATACAAATATCATAAATGCAGTTCATTTGACAATATATTGCAATTCTTCTGAAGCCATACATGCAAGAGTTCAGTGAGAAACAGACTGAAATTAAGGTGAGTGAGTTGTTCATGAATCAGTCTTTCAGTTTTCTGAATGTTTTATTCATTCACAATAAAATATTGCTACTTCTCTACTCTGATCGACGCTGCAAGGAAATCCAAAGCAGATTTCAAGATCTTCAATAGTAATTTTAAGCTGTTCATCATACATTTGGGGGGCAAAAAAATAAAATAAAAATCATACTTAATATTTTTGCCTTGTATTCCCTCTATAAATATCTAAACACTCTTAAAAAAAAAAAAAATCAAAAGTCAGTTTAAGCTTAAAACAAGACAAATACTACTACTGGGGTAAGAAAAATTGTAACTTAATTCAAAGATAAAACAAGTTTATTTTTCTTAGCCCATTGGCAGATTTTTTCCCTTGTTTTCAGCAAAAACTCACTAAATTTTGATTAATTTCTCAGAAAACAAGCCTTAATATTTAATGGCATTTAGCTTTTTTAAAATATCTTGATTTAAGAATGTTTAGGTGTTTGTACTGGAAAACAAGACAAAAATATGGAGTATGAAAATAATTTTTGCAGTGTATAAATTCAGAGAACTTGCATGGATTTTTCTGATACATTTGTGTTGCTTTTGCATCATTGTTGCCATTTAAAACCTCCAAACCCCATTAATTATAATAGTATAGAAAAGTGCGACCAGCACAGTATTCAAAATTCATCCTTTTGTGTTTCACAGGAAAAAAAGAATGAGAAAATTATACAGGATTTTCATTTTTAGGTGAACTATAACTCACTCTCTTTTTTCCTATTCATTGCTGCCTGCAATTTTCATGAGTGTGTTGCTCTCCAGGTGGATTTCTTCTGTAACCGAGTCTAAACATTCATTATATTTTCCATTGTATATGTTTTCACACAAATGTTTGTGAATATTGTTTGAACTTCAGCCTGTGAGTGACACTGTGAGTGCTGTATGTCAGCTTATGCGTAAACATACATTTGGATGTGTGAGTGTGTGTGTGTTGGTCATGTGTCCAGACGCGGTAGGGGAGCAGCTGGCTTGGCAGGCAACTTCAGATGAGGGTATAATGGGATGGAGGCTCTGCTTCGCTCTCTCCTTCATGGAGATGATTGCTAGAGAACACTTGGTTTCGAACCAGCACCCCGTGCAACACCAATTCCCACAGCTACCCACCGCTGCAGCCATCAATGAGAGCTCTATCTGTCAGTCTGTGCACCTCTGAAAATCACCTGTATGCCAGATATAACACATCCAGGAAGATATAAATATCAATCATGTGTGATATATCACTAATAGACTAAAGAAGCAAAAACAAACATGTTCGTTTAATAAAGAGCTGGTTGGTTTTCTTTTTTGACACATACAGCACAGCTGCAGCACTGCAAAGCTAAAAGTCCAAGTTTTTAATGTGTCAGGAGAAATACTGGGGTCTTTAAGGATAATTGCTGCATGTTCTCTTGCCATGCGAATTTGTGCAGTTCTGACACTAAGCGTGGTTAGGCGCTGACATTCAGCTGTGCTGTAATCAGCAGCATGACGTTAAGGTGCATTACAGTCCATTACCAAGAGCCATTTAGTGCTGAATGCAGGCAGAGAGGGAGCCGGAGGAGGGTTACTGTCGTTCTGAATGCTAGAGAAGAGCAGCTTCATAACTGCTCCCACCGAGATGGCCATTTTAGAGGAAGAGGGATGCATTGACATCTAAATTAGAATGGGTCTTTTGACATGCTGAACAAAACTCTTATCTGAAAACGAAAGAAACAGACTGTAACAACTTTTGAAATAAATTAGTCATGTTTTCACACTTTCTACATGGAAACCTAACCGAAGATGGCTGAAGATGTTTACAATCCTAGCAAGCTGACTGGTGTCTTTAACAAACTGTCAGTCAAAAATTTTACTCAAGTTAGTACTATGGACCTTTTAGGGGTAAATGAGGTACAAAGGTTCAAAGATATTATAAAATGTAAAATATTATAAAAAGTAAAAAAAAACAACAACACTGAATCAAATCAAACCAAATCAAATCCACATACCATTCTATTACAATTTGATACACTGATCACTGAACCAAACCAAACCAAACACAACACTCAACATAGCAGCTGTAGGAAAGGTCCCATCTTTCATTCAGAGTTCAATTAACCAAAAAAAGTAATCATTTACTCATTCTCATGTCATTTTAAAACAATATTTTTTTGAGTAGAGCAAGTTTTTTTTTTTTTTATGTATTGGAAAGATGCTGACATTCATGTAGTTTACTTTTTTATTTAAAATAGTCGTATGTATCACTTTTTTTCTATATAAAATATTTTTCATGGTGTTCATTTTTGGAGCTTGACAGCATTTGTTCCTGTTCATTTTCACTGTGTTGAACAGTGTGAACATATTTCTAAACTTACTTTGTGATCCATGGAAGGACTCAACTTTTTGGGCAATCTAAAATGGGTCAGTTAAATGACAAAGAAAAGAAAAAAAACAGCAAAAAATGACAAGAGTCATTTGAGAGGCTGAGGCGAGGAACAGTAAAGTGAAAAAAAAGGTGGGCCTAATTTTTAAGAAAGAGACTGCAAAGGGGTCCCAGCAACCACACCAAACTTGGTATAAAACCTTTGGCATTATTTTGCTTCCTAATTTGGCAGTAATAATAAATGAATTTGAGGTATTCTTAATCTGAAGTATTTTTATGTTCCTGATCTGGACTTAAAAATTAGTTAAATGGAGATTTGTTCTGTCCGACAGTGGAGTGGAATGGTACCTAAAGCATGTAGCATGGATAGGTGGAGATAAATTCCTTGTGGACTGACTTTCATGAATTCTTGAACTTTGGGTGGCATTAGACTCTTTGAAGATCTTAAGCAGTAATCCATGGATGTAACCTGCACCCCTCATTTCTCCTAAACAATCTCAGATCTCCCTAACGCTCATTAACCAAGTGCAGAAGGCTCAATAAAGCACAGCAATCCTCTCTCTCTCTCTTTATTTCCTTGAGGCTCAATGGAGTGGTACAATCCATCCTGTGAACCCCCCAGAAATGATACAGGTCAATCACAGGCATGACGCCACTGGCCGTGAGTACAGAGGAGGGCTGTTAAGGTCTTTACTCTCACTGTTCCAGGGTCAGGGGGTCAGAGAGGTGTAGATGGTACATTTGTTAAGAGGCAGGGAGCAGACCTGACTGGTGAACCATCACACTCACACTGGGAATCCACAGCAGGCCAATTAGAGCAGAGGCTTTTGAGGAATGCAGCTGACCACAGCTGTCCACTGGATGACCTGGGCTCATGAAGCTGTCTGAGATTAAGCTAGTTTCAGGGTGAATAAAAGCAGTGGAACAGATGGAACGCTGTAAGGCCTCATATGGTGCACAACGGCTACAGTAAGTCTGCATAAGGATGACAGACAACTCACTGACAAATTAATCTGAGAAATCAACACTCAACATGGCAGCTGTAGAAAAGGTTCCCCCTTTCAACCACAGTTTAATCAACCAAAAATGTCATAATTCATTCAGTCTCATGTCATTTTTGAATCTGTCCCTGTTCATTTTCATTTTGTTGAACACTGTGAACATTCTGCTAAGGTTATTTTGTGATCCATGGAAAAATTCAAATGATACAGGTTTGGAATGACATGAGGGTGATGACAGAATTGTAATTTTTTGGGGAACTTTAAAATGTTAACTTAGAAAAAATCATCTGGTTCCTGGATTGTAAACCAGACCGAAAGCTGCTGAAGAGATATGATTTTGAAATATTTACACTACTGTCTCTTATACTCCCCAAGGTTGAATTTCTTTGATCA
Organism: Sinocyclocheilus anophthalmus; assembly: GCA_018155175.1. Lineage (NCBI taxonomy): Eukaryota > Metazoa > Chordata > Actinopteri > Cypriniformes > Cyprinidae > Sinocyclocheilus > Sinocyclocheilus anophthalmus. The sequence continues at coordinate 182,407 of JADLZN010003076.1, forward strand.
AAATACAGTAATATTATTAAATATTATTTCAATTTAATATATCTATATAATATAGATATACAGTATAAGATATCTATAAGTATATATATTAGTATATTACTGTTTTTTACTGTATTGTTTATCAAAGTAATTCAGCCCTTGATTATAATATATATATATATATATATATACAAATGGTAATAATGTATTTTTTCATTATATTTTTTTTTATGTCGGTTTACTGAAAGTTGAAGCAGCCTTCAGTGTCACATGATTCTTTAGAAATCATTTTAATATGATGATTTTGTGCTCAAGAAACATTTTTTATTATCAATGCTGAAAACAGCTTTAACTGAGCTGCTTAATATTTTTATGGAAACTGTGATACATTTTTTCAGGATTTTTTGATCAATAGAAAGTTCAAAAGAATAGCATTTATTTGACATAGAAATTGTAGGTAAAATTATAAATGTCTTTCACTTCTGAATTTGTCCCTGCTGACTAAAAGTATTAATTATAAAAACAACAACTCCTCTTACTTAACTTTTAAATGGTCATATACCTTTATGTCATATGATGAAAGTAAAAAACAAAAAGACTGATCAAAAGATCTAAACAGAAGACTGACAATTCCAATCCAAAATGTGAATCATTTAGGGAATTAGGTCAGTAAAACGGCTTGTCCACAGTTGTTTTTTAGGGAAAGCCGACCTGAGAGATGCAAAATTGAATCAATGCAATGAGCTTATTCAAATACTGCATGCACAATGGAGCAACTAACAGTCAAATCTACTCAGTCAATACAACGCAAAATGGTCCAGACAAAAGGTCAGATATGCACTTAGCCTGTGTGGCTATGCATCCTCAGATTGTATTTCAATTTGGGATTTGAACATTAAGAATTGATTTCAAAGGTTTTGAATAACGCAGCAATTATTGCTGACACGAAAGCACTTCGAACATTGTCACCAGGGACATGCAGAGAGTTCCTCAGGGGCAAGGGCTCAAATGTAAAAAAGGGGTATATATATATATATATACATAAATAAGGAAATGACACCTCAGACTGACAGATACGTAGGAAATTAGGCTACTTTAGGCTTTTATACTATTGTCTATTGTCATGTTAATTATAATTAAATGCATTTTGTTTTATTGACCACAATATTATCATTGATATTTGTTTGAGAGAGGCACTTTTGATTAATTTTGAAAAAATGAATACCCACCCATCCCCACGTGCCTGATTGTTACTGGCTCTCTTGTTACTTTGGCTCTGAGAGTTAGCAATTCAGCTGCTGCTATGGTAACTCTAGTCTCCATAGAAGTCCAGTACATTGCTCCTAGCAGCTGGGCTTTCAGAACAGCCTTCCGATCTGTTACACTATCCATCCGGGGCCAGTCACAGAGCTTTGACCTGATAACACAAATTATAAGCTAGGAATGAAAGCTTCCTACTGAGTAAACACGAAACCGGACAATGCCAGAAGCTCCAATGCGTGTGTCTCCTTAGGTCATTCTAAAACGGGTGCCACGTTTGTGACATTTATGACTTAGATTTGTTTATCTACAAATATGATGCTTTGAGTAAAACATAATGCTTTCAAGATGATGCAGTCACTCAGTGACATTCGAGTGATTACTGGAAAAGTGATTACTTTTATTCAGCAAAAATGAATTAAATTTATCAAAAGTGACAGTAAAGACTTTTATAATGTTACAAAAGAGTTATATTTCAAATAAATGCTGTTCTTTTGAACTTCATCAAAGAATCCTGAAAAAAAGGAAACACATTTTTCAACATTGGTATTTAAAAAAGATAATCTTACATACCACAAACTGTTGTATGATATTGTATACTTGATAATTAAAAAAATATATATATATTAAAGATACTTTGTCCTAAAGGTTACGCATCAACCGATTTTTAAAGTGATTAATTATTTAATAAAATGGCTTTAAATGTTCTGATTGTCAGTAGGAAATAATCTTAAAATGTCAACCCTGTTATCATGATTATTCCAATTGTGAAAAAATGTACACCTGTTTCATAAATTGACCTTCATATTCAACATAGGTTAACGTTTTGCAATATTCTGATGGAAACAAGCAGGTCTTTTCATCAAGACCAACAATAAACAACTCACCAATGTGTGGGTTTTTACATAAGGAGTCACTTTCAAATAAGCACACGAATGTCACTGAGACATCTGTCAAACACTGCATCATCTGGAAAGCATTGTGTTTTACTTGAAGCATCATATTTGTATATAAATAAATCTAAGCCATAAACGTCACAAAACATCTGCGAAATGACGTTCTAACATTTGTCAGTGGATGATTTAGAGATGTATGTACAGTGGGGAAAAAAAGTATTTAGTCAGCCACCAATTGTGCAAGTTCTCCCACTTAAAAAGATGAGAGAGGCCTGTAATTTTCATCATAAGTATACCTCAACTATGAGAGACAAAATGAGAAAACAAAATCCAGAAAATCACATTGTAGGATTTTTAAAGAATTTATTTGCAAATTATGGTGGAAAATAAGTATTTGGTCAATAACAAAATTTAATCTCAATACTTTGTTATACACCCTTTGTTAGCAATGACAGAGGTCAAACGTTTTATGTAAGTCTTCACAAGGTTTTCACACACTTGCTGGTATTTTGGCCCATTCCTCCATGTAGATCTCCTCTAGAGCAGTAATGTTTTGGGGCTGTCGCTGGGCAACACGGATTTTCAACTCTCTCCAAAGATTTTCTATGGGGTTGAGATCTGGAGACTGGCTAGGACACTCCAGGACCTTGAAATGCTTCTTAACGAAGCCACTCCTTCGTTGCAAGGGGGCGCGGTTTATTTTTCCGGTGTCTTTTGTGTTTGGGATCATTGTCATGCTGAAGGACCCAGCCATGTTTCATCTTCAATGCCTTTGCTGATTGAAGGAGGTTTTCACTCAAAATCTCACGATACATGGCCCCATTCATTCTTTAGTTTACAAGGATCAGTCGTCCTGGTCCCTTTGCAGAAAAACAGCCCCAAAGCATGATGTTTCCACCCCCATGCTTCACAGTAGGTATGGTGTTCTTTGGATGCAACTCAGCATTCTTTCTCCTCCAAACACGACAAGTTGAGTTTTTACAAAAAGTTCTATTTTGGTTTCATCTAACCATATGACATTCTCCCAATCCTCTACTGGATCATCCAAATGCTCTCTAGCAAACTTCAGACGGGCCTGGACATGTACTGGCTTAAGCAGGGGGACACGTCTGGCACTGCAGGATTTGGTAACACTTTACTTGAAGGGGTGTGCATAAGACTGACTTGACACCTTCATAATCATGACATGACACATGTCATGAATATGAAGGAGGTTTTATGCATGTTTATGACAACTGTCGTTAAGTGTCATTCGCTCAGTTATGTCATTTCTAATGCAAATATGACATTATTTGACCTAACCCTAACCTAACCCTACCCCTACCCTTACCCCTAACCATAGCCCATAACAAAGACATCTCAAACAAGGTCATCTTTGCATTAAAAATTACATAAACATGAAGCGATATGACAATTAATGACAGCGTGTCAAACATGCATAAAAAACTTCAATTCATGACCATGTCATGAGATGTAGGTGTCATGTCCGATTAGAGGTGTCAGGTCAGTCTTATCACACCCCTTCAAGGCACGTGTAAACCAGGGATTTGAGTCCCTGGCGGCGCAGTGTTTTACTGATGGTAGCCTTTGTTACTTTTTGGTCCCAGCTCTCTGCAGGTCATGCACTAGGTCCCCCCATGTGGTTCTGGGATTTTTGCTCACAGTTCTTGTGATCATTTTGACCCCACGGGGTGAGATCTTGCATGGAGCCCCAGATCGAGGGAGATTATCAGTGGTCTTGTATGTCTTCCATTTTCTAATAATTGCTCCCACAGTTGATTTCTTCACACCAAGCTGCTTACCTATTGCAGATTCAGTCTTCCCAGCCTGGTGCAGGTCTACAATTTTGTTTTTGGTGTCCTTTGACAGCTCTTTGGTCTTGGTCATGGTGGTGTTTGGAGTGTGACTGTTTGTGGTTGTGGACGGGTGTCTTTTATACTGATAATGAGTTCAAACAGATGCCATTAATACAGGTAACGAGTGGAGGACAGAGGAGCCTCTTAAAGAATAAGTTACAGGTCTGTGAGAGCCAGAAATCTTGCTTGTTCGTAGGTGACCAAATACTTAATTTACCGAGGAATTTACCAATTAATTCTTTAAAAATCCTACAATGTGATTTTCTAGATTTTTTTCTCTCCTTTTGTCTCTCATAGTTGAGGTATACCTGATGAAAATTAAGGCCTCTCTCATTCTTGTTTAAGTGGGAGAACTTGCCAATTGGTGGCTGACTAAATACTTTTGTGCCCCACTGTATGTCTGCGCAGCAAGCTTCTCTGAAACAAAATGGCATCTTCCAGATGAACTCACACACGTCACGCCTTGGCAAAATTCATGTGCTATTAGCATTGGGTCAATTTGCCAACAGATTTACTGAGCAACTGTTACACCAATGCCCTGACTGTCAACAGAAGATCAGCATAGAAAAATGCCCACACTATCATTAGATGTGTGCAACAGACAGCCTGTGTCCGAAACCTACAGTACAGTACGCTGGCTGCTGCTACCTTGCTGCCCAGTCAGTCAATACCTGGCAGTGTTTGGGTATGAAGGTACATCCAAAAGAAACTGGTTTCAGCTGGGCTCACAAGCCACCATAATGTCATATATAATGACCTAAAACAAATTGAGCTTGAGAGGTAACCACACAAAATTTACTAACTACAGGTTCAGTCATGCAAGTCATTTGTTTAACAAAAATATAATATAATAAAAAAAAAAAACATTTTGGGGGGTATTTTTGCCACTTTTAGGCCCAATCCCAATTCTATTTTATACCCTTCCCCTACCCATCTGCCTACCCCTTCCCCTTGTCCCTTGAAACAGAGTGTCAAGGGGTAGGGGTGAAAATATTCCCCTAAGAATTGGGACACCACCACTATTCCATCACATGTCACCATACGTCAATACACACACCTATACTGGTGTGAATTAGAGCCTAATTATGTTCATACTGCGCTGTTTACTGACCACACACCATAGCGAGATCGGCAGCTCACACATCCAGGATATTGTCAACGCTCTCTTTGTGCCCACGGCTTTGATTCATAATAACAGTTTAAATATTGAATCGCTCGTTATATTTTCCAGCAACTAGAGGATAAAATCGCTGTTTTTTTTTTAAGTAAACTCTCTCTAAAAAGAGAAACGCACAGACACGCATACACGCCGCTTTCATCTCTCTGTCTCTCTCTTGCTCTCGAATTGGCAATATTTGAGAACAGGGTTTAGCGATTTATAATTATTGTGGGCACTAGCCCCCCTCAATGTCTATGGTGGTTATCGCCCTGATCAGACATGAAAATAAGTTGTGGCACTATCGTGCAGTCTATAACGATATGACGTTAGTTAGCAAATATTAACGATTTTTTGCAAACATTTCTTTGAGTAACACTGACCATAAATATGAACTCACGATTGAAAGTAACAAAACAAATGATTACTTTTCGTTAAAATCTTTATTAATGCCAAAAAAATGCTTACATTTATGTGTCTTTTGTTCGCTCGGGCAGCCATGTTGCCGCTGTAGCCGGTTTATGCTGAGATAATTCATACCCCTTCGTTTGAAGTATGGTCCTGAAAAATCTTAGTTTGAAGGTGTAATAATTTTACTTAGTTGTAAGGGAATTAATCATTATTAATTCATTCAGATTTTGATAGGACTCGTATTTGAAGAGCCTAATTCAACCTGATTCAAACTGATTCTAAATTTGATAGTTCACACTTTATCAGCTACTCGGCCAGCGGAGAAGTGATGTCGTGTATATTACCAATCTATTGTAATTTTGTATTCCTGGCCACGGGTGAAATCAATTATGCTAATTTTCAGCTCGTAAAGGGGTATTATTATGGTAAGCTAGAGCGAGGTAGCAAGCAAGGATTTTTGGCAATAGAGTGACACGGGGAAAAGTATTGACACCAGACAATGGTATTTATAAATGAAACCTGAAATTTATTGGCTATTCTAGATTACATAAATTAATGCCTAAAAACACACAACAATACAACATGTTTCAGAGGGAGTTCTGAGTTTCATAGTTCTACCTCGTTTTCACGAGTGATGGAAAATGCAACTAAGAATTCACAGAGCAGCGCATCTAAATCACCAGATCAGAGATGAGAGAGTTGCTGTTAATTGCGGTCGATGGGTGATAGCTGAGGGATATGTGGTGATGCGGCTTCCTGGAGGTCTTGCAGGGAAACCCCGTCACGGACTGGTCGGCGACGTCAGGATGAAGTACTTTCTTTTTTTCGGGGAAACCAATATCTGACGTTGGTCCGTGATGAAGCAGAGGCGTGAGAAGTTCTGCTGAGAGTCTTAGTGTGCAAGACTTTCAAGTTTGTTGACGATTTCAACGAAGTATCCCTGAAGTGTTGAGTTTTATATGGCTGGTCGCTTTGATGGTAAGCGTGAGCACGCGTGCAGGTGCTCTAACACAGCGACCAGCGAGAGCAGGAGAAAACACGCGCAGCCAGCATTCTGTTCTGCATTGGGGTTTTGCTCTGTGGCATAAGTCCGTCCCCTGACGCTGTCTTCCAATCGACTTCTTGCAGGGCGGAGCGTGCATACATTAACAAGAGGCTTTAATTCATCACATGAAGACACCCTCTATAAAGTTGATACGTCTATAAAGTCTCTTAAATGCCAATATTGTACATACTATTAAAGTTTACTTCATTTCAACCTTCTGCATTTCTGGTTTCCATTCGTTCAAGATTAAACTTCACATATTACACATTTTAATATCCTTATTTTCTCAAAAGGGGTAATTAAACACTGGTTAAAGATGCACCGATTACATGAAACACGTCAAGCATATATATACAACATACAACCTACTATTTGTGATTCTATGCTCTGATAATTTTATATTTTCAATGATTAGCAACGATTGTCAAACGAAATCTTGTCTCTTTCCTTTGGAATGCGGGGGAAAAGGGAAGGGTCCTTCGGTCACTCTCAGGTCAGACCTGAGCGTCTGCTGGAGAATCTCCTGCTGGACAGGGAGCTATAAAATTGTCTGTTTTGTTGATCGGATTTTAGCAATTTATGGGTCAAATGGTCAGGGGTATCCCTATCTGGTCCTTGAAAGGCCGTAAAACGCTTTTGAGCACTGTGAAAGTACTGTCTTCTTTGGTATGTCTTGAGAGATAGCCAAACAGTCCAGGAAATGCTTCACCTTCCCTGACCCTGCATGAGTTTGCATCTGCATCTGTTGGCTGGGAGTCCTTCGATTTGTCCTGATGGAATGTGAGGGTTTGATGCGTGTCTCCATCCTGTAGGTGGGTCTGTTGTGAGACATAGATCCTACAAAGGGCTGTCGGACCTTACCCTACCCCTACCCTCCAACCAAAAGAGAACGAGGACCACCCTACCCCTTCACGGTGAACGCACGAAACGGGAAGGAGTAGGGAAAGGGGAAGGGATAAGGGGTTAGAATTGGGATTGGGGCCTTAGTGTAATATTGTCCTAGCCCCCTTAATTTCTTATTGTCGTATACACAGATTTCGGGATATCATAGGACACATCTACGTTACCTTCAAGGGTTCACCAGATGAACAAATTCACCAGATAATTACATAAGCATCTTAGCAAACAGGACGTGATGCAAACATTGGATTTGGACACACTTTCTGCTTCTCCTTCTTGCATGAAAAAAAAATAATTTTCAGCTTTGAGACACAGCCACCAGATAAAGAAAAATATGATGAATTGCAAAAGAGATCACATATTTGACTGTGTGACTGGTTGAAGAAACAGATTAATGTTTGACTTTTAAAAAAAAAAAATGAAAGTCCAATCGGGCTCCTGGAAACAGAGTGACCTTCTGCAAGAGAGAGAGTGAGAGAAGTGGAGCTTTGAGATTTTTTTTCTAATGAAAAGAACAAAGGCAGAGGAGTCCCGTGTCCTGAATTCTCATTTCTTGACTTCAGACGCAGGGAGAGAATGAGAGCGAGCACGCTGTGGGTGTGACGGTGTTAGAGCGGCGATGAGGCTCAGGCTGAGAGCACCATCATTATTCAGCTCAGTAAATGAGAAGAAAGGCAAGAGCTTCAGGCCTCTCATTACACAGAGCAGCAGAGGGCTCCGAATGAAAGGCACTGTGGATATTACACACAACTTCCTCCAGCATGTCAGGCTACTCACCTCCAGATTCTGCTAGACTGGCCGGCAGCAGCCATTACCACCCTTGAGCTGGACAAGCCACACTGGAAGTGCCAAGTTAAGGGAGCCAAAGCCAAGTCTGACTCAGATATTCAACGGAAAGAAATTCGAATGGTTTCGAAAACTAAAATCTTAACAAGTTCACAAATGTCCTCTATGGGCAGCATGAGTCAAACAGCATATAAAACAGAACTGATTACTACTGTAAACGTCTGTAGAACCGCAAACCAGTTAAACTCAATCAATCCATAAGCAGTGTTGGGGGTAACACATTACAAGTAATGCGAGTTAGGTAATTAGATTACTCTTTTTCCAAGTAACTAGTGAAGTAACGCATTACTTTTAAATGGAAATATCTGAGTTACTTTTTCAAAAAAGTAATGCAAGCTACTTTGTTTTCCAGTTTATTCACTAACACCTCTTCTGTACCGTATTGAGAGAAATTGGGAGAGCGGTGCAGAGCCAGAACCCTTTCTTCAGCCTGAGGCTTATTAAGTTCACTTTTGGTATGAAAGTTGCCAAAAAATAACTTAAAAAAAGCAAGCCCAGCCAAGGTAACGTAATGCATTACTTTCCATAAAATAGTAACTAAGTAATACATTAGTTACTCTTTTTATGGAGTAACGCAATATTGTAATGCATTACTTTTAAAAGTAACTTTCCTCCCAACACTGTCCATAACTACAGCAGAGAAGACATTTACTGTTAAGCTGAGTAAGTTAAGTAATGTACAATACTTTTATTACTACTACTACTACTACTAATAATAATTTAGTTAATTATTTTCAAATTAGGTATAAAAAAACAATATTCAATGATTAATTCTATAATACATTAATTAATAATATTACATATTTAAGGAACCCTACCCCCTGTTTATAAGTCCCAATTTAACTGTAATCAGACCAAATATAGCTTTTTAAATAGATTTATCAAATAATCTCTTAATGAATACTGTTAATAACTAATTAGAAAAGTAATTAAACTAAAAGTTTAAAATCATTTTAGACCAAGTATAGCATGCTACACCAAAGAACAAGTCAACTCTCCAAAATGTCAACTATTATTGTATAGATTGGTGGTGATTCAATGTGGGAACTTCTGGACTCTGAGCTGATCTACAGTAGTTGATCTGGCCACAAGGGCTACAGGCAGAGCCAGAAGTTTTTAATCAGATTAAATGTGGCTGATGAGGTGCAGGTCAGTACTCTGAGCCCTAGTGCTGAGCGCCACGCGCTGGGCTCGAGGGTTATCACAAGCTCCCCAGACGTGTTTATTGGAATCGGGCAGCGGGCTGCTCTGGGCCATGGGGAGGTTAGATTAGAAGCGCACTGCGGCCTGCACATTGTGTTTTCATAAGTGATATTCTTTCCCCTGCAGCAGATCCACCAAAGTCCCGCATATAATCAGATGCAGATCTAACTTCACCACTGATGAAAGCCAATGGGACACACTGAAGCCTTTCATCAGCTTTTGACCTGTATTAACAGGGCAAACCCAGGAATCGTGAGACTGGTTTGATTAAACTCACTGAATGAATAAAGCAATTTATTAATTTATTAAGCAATTGTGCTATGGTTATTTAAACAAAGAGCAACGCTGAGCATTTGGATGGTGAACCACCCTATTGGAAAATGCAGACAACAGAGACATTATAAAGGGAGTTGACCACTTGTACATATACAGTATGAACGTGAGAAATCATAATGCTCAATATGACAACTGTAGTCCCTCTTTACATTTAAAAAGCCAATCAGCTGTTGTTTATGCACGTACAAGGGTTTTCAAACTTTTTGCAGGCCTAAGGACCCACAAATACAATGATCCCAATTTTTCAGAGATTCTTATTTTAGGAAGTAATAGAAAAATAACAAATTATGCAAAAAAAAAAAAGTTAAATAATTGCAATAAATATCCTGATTTGTGACTAGTCTTTAGAAAGCAGAATGAAAAATGATTACATTTTGTGAATGTGAACGTAACAAAAAACATGTTAAACATTTAATTATCATCTTAAATGTTCACATTAACTAAAATGCATTAAATATGAGCAATTTAGGTTTTAGCCATTTTTGCCTTTCCTCATTCAAGTAAATCTGAACATTTATGACTAGAAAGAGTGGCTAGGTGATGATCAGCACCCCCTACTTCCACTCACTACTACGAATTTACATCCCCTCCAGAAGTATGAGATCCGCTAGTGAGCGACGCCTCATGGTACCATCACAGAGAGGATCAAAATCACTTTCCAGAACATTCTCGTTCACCACTCCTGGCTGGTGGAACAATCTTCCAACCCCTATCCGGAATGCTGAATCCCTGACAATTTTCAAGCGACAGCTGTGTGTTGTATAACTCATCTCTTTCGAAGCTACTTTTACAAAAAAAATAATAATAAAATTCTCTCTCTTTATTTATTCCTTCTCTTTCTAGCTTGTACTTATTTGAACAATGTCTAAGAACTTGGTATTACAACCACTTCCTGTGTCTGTTTGCCTCTTTAAAAAAGAATCGCTTTATGTATCCCCCAATTGTAAGTCTCTTTGGATAAAAGCGTCTGCTAAATGACTAAATGTAAATGTCAAGATGTCTGCAGAGTGCCAAGATGGCACACAACTTTTGTGCAGATTTGCAGTCTGGAGGAAGGAAGTGAGGCAGACATGAAGACATTAGACCCGGTTTTGTCTGAACCCTTCACGCTGATCTTACTGGGTGGAAGCAGATTCAACTGCCACGTAGTCAATGAACAGACTCAATCCAATTCAAATTCCACAATTATTACAGAGCACATGCCCCTGTCTCTTTTTCGGCCTTTCTCCCAGCTTAGACAGTCATCTGATCGATTTATCCCCCCTTTGACCTTACAAGGCAAAAGTCTGGAGACGGGAGGCGTTTAGCACTCTTTCTCTTCCTCTAAATTAGGTCCAACTTGGTTTGGCTTATCTTATCTTATTTTGAATGTTGTTTCCAATAGCTCAATGTATTTGGTTTGGATTCTCTTTTCTCTAATTCTATCCATCTTCATTGGTATGTCCTTGTGTTACTATGTTTTCAATTCTGTATCTGTAATTCACTCTCAGACCGCATCTCCTACAGGGTAGAAAACAGCCACAGAGAAACTCTACCCCCCAACAGCAAACACAAACATCTGCAGAGGAACCGCATAATACAAAATCACATCCTTCAAATGGCAATGGTTCTCCTCCCAATGGAACCAGACCAAGAATACATGACACACCAACAACAGCCATATGTCTTATCAGCATTATCTAAACACATAATAAACTATAATCCCATGGCCTGTAATTGTGACAAGGCCCACGCCTGAATCAAAACTCAGACTTGCTGTTTAATCAGCCAGAAGATTTAAGTGCAACATGTTCTCACAGCAAGAGAAAGTGCTGAGATCCTGACAGCTACGCCACTGTGGTGCTCACATTGAATTGGGTGGGTCTGTGAAAAGTCTGATGGCTTTAGTCTGGTTTTAATGACCGTGAGAACTTCATACATCTACTGCTTTTACACTTTGTTTGGTCTATAATAGAGTTTCGACCTCCAGAAAAGCTTTTTTTAGGACAGAGAAGGACAAACAATCCCTGAGCTCTGCTGTATGTCTCAGTGAACGTGATTTTATGGAAGTGAAGCTTATAATGACCAAAGGTTTAAAACTGGGGTGAAAAATTCTTCCCATTACACGTAAAGAATCCCATTAATGGGATTCATACCTCAGAACACCCTGAGCCATATGGACAACAACATTTAAATAATAATACACCTTCATTATCTCTTTTGAGGCATAGTTCACCCAAAAATAAATACTCTGCCATTATTTACTAACCCTCATGACATTCCAAACCCATATGTGACCTTGGACCACAAAACCAGTTCATATGGGTACATTTTTTTAAATTGAGATTTATACATCATCTGAAAGCTGAATAAATAAGCTTTCGATTGATGGTTTGTTAGGATAGGACACTATTTGGCCGAGACACAACTATTTGAAAATCTGGAAACTGAGGGTGCAAAAAAATCTAAATACTGAGAAAATCGCCTTTAAAGTTGTCTAAATGAAGTTCTTAGCAATGCATATTATTAATCAAAAATTAAGTTTTGATATATTTACGGTAGGAAATTTACAAAATATCTTCATGGAACACGATCTTTACTTAATATCCTAATGATTTTTGGCATAAAAGAAAAATCAATAATTTTGACTCATACAATGTTTTTTTTTGGCTATTGTTACAAATATACCTAAGCGACTTAAGACTGGTTTTGTGGTCCAGGGTCACATATGCTGTTTTATATATTTTTATGTAAACTGATCTATTTGTTCTACTTACTTATTTTAAGTTAACTGATTGATTCAATTCTCAAATCAAACTGAACAATTTTTCATGAATCAAACCAATTTGAATCAGTTCAACACACTCTATGACTCATTCACAGCAGTTTGAAAGTTCACAAATCACTAGTTAGGAAGTTTATTATTGCATAACATCTTAAACTTCAGTCTGCTTCTCACTCAATACTGTAGTGACTTCAGAAGACATGGACTATTGCACAGAACTCTTAAGGACATTTATGGCGCTTTTTTGGGGGGTCATTTTCAATCTATGAACTATGGGCCTGTATGGACCTGTTTTGTTCCACAGTATGAAGAAAATCATACAGGTTTGGAAAGACATGACAGTAATGAAATACATTTTTGGGTGAACTATCCCTGTAATTTTTATCTGAGAAACTGGAGCTTCCTCTTGTCTAGCTGACAGCATATTTTGCTTCTAATTTCTTTATGTTGAACAAATCTTTGCTCAACAATAATGTTTATTCAGCACTACGTCTTGTCTAGTAACAAAACAACGCCACAATTGTTCATTCTCCACTTCTGCTATCAGAAAAATTTGAAAAACAATGGGTTTGTGTCTCTACTGATGTAATAAATTGAGCTTTCGTGCATTCTTAGACACATCCCTGGCTTCTCTGAAATTCTCATTTTGAAAAAAAAAAATCATCAACATAGCATCTGAAAGACTTCCCCAGACAGGGCATTATCCAAATATTAGTTGTACTTCCACAGTTGTGCTAATATCAGGGAGAAAAAAAAACTGTTCTCTCACCATCTCAGGATCCTAAAAGCGTACATTCACCTTCATTACCATTCCGGGTATTTTTGTAACTTGAGGATATGTGCTCAACAAACTGAAGCAAAATTCATTGAAGTTTACTTCCACTGTTCCCTGGCCAAGTTAAATTAAGCTTATGTTGCTTGGCACACCATGGTCCCCATGTTGTATTTTAAACTTGAAACAATACACAGACACAAGGGCCTTTGAATTAACCTCCTCTGTGGTAGTCTCCCCAACACCGGAGACGTCAGCATTTTTCCCCAAATATGTCAGGACAGGAAGCAAAGACGAGAAACAACGGCTGACCAACCAAAACATAATATAAGGTTAGACTTATTCATGACATATGGAAGAATAACACAGCTGGAATCAATATATCAAATGTCAAATCAGAGTATTGGACATTACAGTCTGTCCTTTATAAAAGGGTAAATTGCCATGTTTAAGTCATTATTATAAATCAATTGACTACTTCCTATAATATAATTGAATAACTATAAGGCACAAAAGGAATGGGAAACCATCTCACTTTAACCCAGGTGAATTATGACCGAAAGGCAGATGAAACCTCATCGGTAGCTATCATGAGCCAGACGCCCAGCTTTGATTGTAAGTGGCCGTGACTTTTTCACCAGATAAGGTGGAAGCACTATGACATTGCTCCCGTGTCAGCATTAAGCTCACCTTCACTGATAATTCATGCCGTCTCATTCTGCACCTGAAAGCCCACAGAGGGCTCATTTACCCTCAGGCTGACAATTGAGAGAGGAAGAGGAGCGTTTGGAAGAAGTTAGTCTTTTACAGCCTTCCCTCTTCCTTTGATTCCTTCCATTCTCCCTGTGATAATAAATTCACGTTGAGCACTTGAACTCGGTTGTTAAGTCATGCGTGTTGATGCCGATAATAGAGCACGAGCGATTACTTCACACATGTCTGGGACTCAGACTCTACAGATATGGCCGAACGAGCCGAGTCAGTCAGAGGAAGAGACGGCATCACGCCACCCGGCTGAGTGTCTCCTCTGCACTAGATGTGCATTCCAGTCCTGTTAGGCAGAGAAAAGGTCCCATTAGGCCTGTCTGGGAAGGTAATGAATACCCGTGAGGTCGTGACCTCTGTTCAGACATGGTTACATCATCATCAGAGGGGTTACAGAGGCTCCACATTTGCCCCTGAAGCTGCACATGAGAGGGAGAGAGGGAGAGGATAACAACCCCTTATCTGTCTTTATCACTTTCTCTCTGACGCTCAGTGATATAAGGCGTTTTGAAGAGAACACCGATTGCTGTGGTAAAACAACATGCTGTCTGAGACTATAAACATGAGTATGGGGATTAAACCGTGCCGCTCTGATCCTCTTCGAGATAAATCAAGTCTGCTGAAACATTAGTGGAACTTTGCCATAATCCAGGCTAAATTGATCAACTATCATGTTCTATATTTAGATGAACTATTTGTTGGACTTTTGCCACTTTTACTGATACAGACGGGTCAATTACATGTAAGAGTGTCCAAGATAAAGAAAATGAGGTCCCGATTTCTATGAATGTACTCTTTGGCTGTGCCTGAAATTGCATACTCTGAGTAGGTAGTTATTTAAAATAAATAATTAGTGACTGTTTAAAGAATGTGCTACATAGTATAAATGTGTGTTGTATAAATGTAATCCAGATGTACTATATCCACCATGTTGTCATTGTCATGTGACCTGCAGCATCAGTTGCGTGGCTTCATTGCCATTCATACAGTTTTTTGCACCCTAAATAGGAGTCTGCATGTTCAGATACAGCTACTGTATTAATGTTGCCTTCATGATTTTGATAACCATTTTCAACAAAAGACCGAATTCAATGACTCTAAAAATGTAATGTGGTATATCAAGTAGAGTAATAACATTTCCTTTCAATTTTTTTTAACAAATATCTTAAATTATTAACTATTACTATTTTTTTTTTTTTACATTTCTTTTTTAAAAGGAACTTTAATTCAGAAATGTGCATTAACTGCAAGACTAAACATTTCAAAATGAATACATAATTTAAGGTCTTTAGATGGGGGGTGAGTTAACAGACCTCCCACACAAACAGGATGTCTCTTGGACTCATTTGGAGAGCAGAAGCTGAACAAGTGAGTCTCCCATGATCTGCTGCAATAATCTAGCTCAAAGGTCACTAATTAATGGACCGCGGTACAGATGCAGAGCCAAGACTGTTTCTATCAGGACAGTAAATCACTTATAATAAATGTATATAACTATAAACATTGATTTTTTTGAAAGAAACTGAGCATCTGAAGCGGCATATACAGTGTGTGTGTGTGTGTACAAACATTGAATCAGGTTGATATTTCTGCCACTTGATGATTCTCATGCACAGGGATGAGAAATTGTGTGCTAACAGTCCTCCAATTCTATCTTGCCTATCACACAGGTTCACTTATAAGGCCTTACTATTTATGGAATAGTGTTGGATGTAAGCTGCAATTAACAAACATGGAACATTTTTTTCCCTATTCAATAAGGGTTTGGATTGTATCACAAAACATTTATAACAATGTGGTCAAGATGACATCCTGAATGTATTAGTGTTAGTGCAGAGCAAGCTGGAAACAAAGGACAAAGCCTGCTCAATATGAGTGAGAAACAACAGCAGGTTGTTCAACCGCCTCAGTTGCCAGAAAGCAGAAAAAAGCCATTAAAGTCAATTAAGAGGAAAATCAGGCTGGAAATGAATTATCCAGCCCTCTAATCTCATCATAGCCATGTGGTGATCAAGAGGGCAGATTATCACTCGCACATTACTGCAGAGTTCAACGGCTCTCCCACGGGTGGTCATTTTGTTTGAGGTCAAGGTGAAAACGTAAGTTAGCACAGTTTTAAATTCATTGAAAAAATGATCTTATAAACTACATTGTTGTACATTTTCCACATTAAAGGTAAAGTGTGTGCGTGCAGTTTTTTCACTAGCATTACCAAACTGAATTTGCAAAAAATAAATTTTTAAAAGAGGTTTCATGAACACTACCCCATAGTCCCGACCTCAAACTCATGTCATTGGTTGAGCCAATTTTGTGGTAGTTGTGTTGCTCCAATTAAGGTTTTTGCCCGCATATTAAGAAGATTACACACTTCACCTACAACCAACGAAGTAAATTTCACAAATATATCATATGATACACTTAATTCATAGTATACTGAAATAATTCAAGAGTGTCTGATAAACACCTCTTAGTGCCAGTGTGCAAATGTTGCCTCTATTAATGAACAAAGGGAACAAAATAGTCTCTTGAATGTCACAGATATATTATTCACCAAAGACAAATATGTTCTTTCATTTTTGCATCAAAAACAAATAGAAAGAAAACTGTTTTATTGGCTCCAGACTATTGCCTGTAACCATATTGTAAGAACTTATGCAACAAGCTCTCTGGTTCCTCATTGAATAACCAGCCCCAGATGTTACATGGTAGACAGTAGCTGTTTCCTCTATCCATTGTTTAAGCACAACTTAGAACACAGATCTAGATTTCCCCCTCAAGAAAATCTGAGCGGCACTGACCACTCAAAAACACTGAATGGATGACAGCCACGGGTTCTCAGTTCGTTTTATTGGAAAGTTTTCCAGAACCATAATGTTTAGAGTCAGAAATTCTTTGGTTTTGCCAATGTGGAAACTTGATCTGATCAAACATTCAAACTGTATTTGTTTATGGTGGGTGGTCTGAGGGCAATGCATTCACAAACTGTATTCATTAACCAGAATAGCCAGACTAACTTTGAATGTTGGTGTGACAGTATTTTTTTTTTTTGAGAAACGTTTAAGAAAAATCTATTTTATGTAAGGTTTATAGACTTTCAGACAGACACAGACAGACAGACAGAGACAGACAGATATACAGTGGGTACGGAAAGTATTCAGACCCCCTTAATTTTTTCACTCTTTGTTATATTGCAGCCATTTGCGAAATTCATTTAAGTTAATTGTTTTTTCCTAATGTACACACAGCACCCCATATTAACAGAAAAACACAGAATTGTTGACATATTTTTGCAGATTTATTAAAAAAGAAAAACTGAAATATCACATGGTCCTAAGTATTCAGACCCTTTGCTGTGACACTCATATATTTAACTCAGGTGCTGTCCATTTCTTCTGATCATCCTTGAGATGGTTCTACACCTTCATTTGAGTCCAGCTGTGTTTGATTATACTGATTGGACTTGATTAAGAATGCCACACACCTGTCTATATAAGACCTAACAGCTCACAGTGCATGTCAGAGCAATGAGAAGCATGAGGTCAAGGAACTGCCTGAAGAGCTCAGAGACAGAATTGGGGCAATGCACAGATCTGGCCAAGGTTACAAAAAATGTCTGCTGCACTTAAGGTTACTAAGAGCACAGTGGCCTCCATAATCATTAAATGGAAGACGTTTGGGACGACAGAACCCTTCCTAGAGCTGGCCGTCTTGCCAAACTGAGCTATCGTGGGAGAAGAGCCTTGGTGAGAGAGGTTAAGAAGAACCCAAAGATCACTGTGGCTGGGCTCCAGAGATGCAGTCGGGAGATGGGAGAAAGTTGTTGAAAGTCAACCATCACTGCAGCCCTCCACCAGTCGGGCTTTATGGCAGAGGTGTAAGACCCAACATGAAAGCCCGCATGGAGTGTGCTAAAAAACACCTGAAGGACTCCAATATGGTGAGAAATAAGATTCTCTGGTCTGATGAGACCAAGATAGAACTTTTTGGCCTTAATTCTAAGCGGTATGTGTGGGGAAAACCAGGCACTGCTCATCACCTGTCCAATATAGTTCCAACAGTGAAGCATGGTGGTGTCAGCATCATGCTGTGGGTGTGTTTTTCCGCTGCAGGGACAGGACGACTGGTTGCAATCGAGGGAAAGATGAATGCGGCCAAGTACAGGATATCCTGGACGAAAACCTTCTCCAGAGTGCTCAGGACTTCAGACTGGGCCGAAGGTTTACATTCCATCAAGACAATGACCCTAAGCACACAGCTAAAATAACGAAGGAGTGGCTTCACAACAACTCTGTGACTGTTCTTGAAAAGCCCAGCCAGAGCCCTGACTTAAACCAATTGAGCATCTCTGGAGAGACCTAAAAAAATGGCTGTCCACCAACGTTTACAATCCAAACTGACAGAACTGGAGAGGATCTGCAATGAGGAATGGCAGAGGATCCCCAAATCCAAGTGTGAAAAACTTGTTGCATCTTTCCCAAAAAGACTCATGGCTTTATTAGATCAAAATGGTGCTTCTACTAAATACTGAACAAAGGGTCTGAATACTTAGGACCATGTGATATTTCAGTTTTTCTTTTTTAATAAATCTGCAAAAATGTCAACAATTTTGTGTTTTTCTGTCAATATGGGGCGCTGTGTGTACATTAATGAGGAAAAAAATGAACTTAAATGATTTTAGCAAATGGCTGCAATATAACAAAAGAGTGAAAAATTTAAGGGGGTCTAAATACTTTCCGTACCCACTGTATATATATAGATAGGGTAGGTATAGAATTATAATATCACCACTGGTGTGCAGCATCCACTTGGATGAAATGCTAACTGCAGCCATTTACAACGACGCTAGTGTGCTCACCACACAGCAGCTACAGGTGGAGAGGAGAGAGACATGTTGGTGTTATATCTTTCACTTGGATGCTATAAGTTGCTCTGAGTAAATACAGTTGGATAAAACAAAAACTGTGTCCATCTTCATTTCAGGCTGAAAAGTAACAAAATATGACTATGTTACAGGGCGGTGATTCTATACCTACTGCAGACAGACAGACAGACAGACAGACAGACAGACAGACAGACGATGGACCACATCTCGCTCAAACCACAACTGAAGAAACCCAGTGAAATCCAGCACCCGACTGGAGAAAATTAAACAAATATCCTCCTCTAGTATTTCAAGGAAAAATATATCACTACTGGCGATGGGTTTAATGAAAGTGTGACTTGAAAAAATAAAAAGCAGATATGGGAAAACTGTATTTTTGAGATATTTTCTCATTGTGAGAACAGGAGATGAAGCTGTTGACGTGTCCTGGAGATAGATCTGGATTGTGCTCCAGCTTAGGAAAGGAAACAACGGCTGGTCCTCAGAGCAAGAGAGAGACACTCTGACAGATGTGTGCGATTAGTTTCTCATGGACTGCATCATTCCTCTCAGGGGAAACGAGAGCAAGTGAGAGAGGACAGTGCTAGTAAATATCGCCAGCATTGACTCCTATCCCTCATTAGGACCGTAGCAGTTAGGTGGCAGTTGGAGCATTATCATACCAACTTTAACCGCCTTACAGGCCCTATAAACAGTCACAAGACTACCATATATATTTTTGGATGCTATTTAGACGCCTCTCCACGGCTCATTGGCTGCCTTCTCATGACTGATTCCATAAAGAGAGGCCTTTGAAAGCATGAAAAGCCTTCCCTTTTAATAATGAGGCCCATTTGCTTGAATTTTTCACTGGGTAAAAATAGTTTATGGAGACATTAGACACCGCAGGCAACACATAATATAATTGCGTGTTACATAGACAGTGTGGCGTGCATCTTATCTCAACATCTGAGGAATGAACAGCACAGAACCCGCAAGACAACAACAGTATTTGCCTTTAAGCCTTTGAACTTCCTGTTTGCCATCTTCAGACTTCCATATAAATGTATAATAGACTTCTGCATTTATTATGCATTTGCAAGGTGCTTTCATCCAAACTGACTTGCAGTGCATTCAAGGTATATATTTTCTCAGTATACGTCTCCCATGGGAATCAAACCCATGACCTTGGTGTTGCTAGCAGCTGAGGTACAGGAATGATTCCAAGATGGCACAGAATCATGGGTACAGGTACCTTCTGGAGGACACACATTTGTTCTGTTCCAAAACCCAGTGAGCTGCCTACGTAAGCAGTATTTTAGGGCTACATTTTAAGGCATTAAATCACACTCCCAACATGAAGAGGCAGCATAATTATACCGCCTACTAAGATACCTTCGTCTGCCTAGATTCTAAGGCAGCATCATATTTACATCTTTCACGTTATTTTGTATTAGCTAGCCTTTCATTTAATTTATACTTTGAATAATTCAGATTTTCTACACTAGCATTCAAAAGTTTGTGGTTGAGCATAAGAAACAAAACCATTAAAAACCTAACCAACGAATGGTTTTGTTTCTTATGCTCAAGGCTGCATTTATTTGATAAAAAATACAGTAAAAAAGCAATTTTTTTTTATTCCTGAGATGCAAAAGCTGTCTTTAGTGTGACATATGATCATGATGTGGTGCTCAAGAAATTTTTTTTATTATTACTAATGTTAGTGCTGTTTATTATTTTCATGGAAACCATGATACTTCTTTTCTGGATAAAAAAAAAACATTAACTTGAAATATTTCATCATCTACTTTTTAAAATTATTTTTCAATTAAATCTATTGTATTTATTTTTCAAATTATTTGTTATCATTCTCCTTACTGTTAAATTAAAGTTTCTGATTAAATAAAGGTAAATAAATCTGTGGAGAAGGCATTCCCAGAATGCACTGTGCCAAGGGGAGAAAAATAAATCCCTTATGATGGTAGCCAAAACAAGAGAAATGTTGATTTAAAAAATGCTATGATCTAATGAACTTAGTCTAATGAACTATTTTACCCAAAAGTTGTATTGTATTTTTATGCAACATATTAACATCAAACTCATCTGATAAGATGCTACCTTAGAAGGCAGGGTCTTATGTAGGCAGTAGACAGTGAGGCAGCTCACTGGGTTTTGGAACAGACATCTTTTTTAACACAAATACTGACAAATGCCAAACCTTAATTTCATCTGGACGTCAGAAGTCCTTACAAGTGAACTTGCGGTCACTGAGACAACTACACCACAGTCATGCCTGAGCAATGCAGTCACTGAGTTAGCACAGAAATTCATGGAGTGGTCGAGCAGGTCATCAATCAATGTCTATACACACTCTATATCAACCCTACTGTAGTCCTGTAACACACTTACACAGAACAGTGATGAACCAGTAAACACTGCGACGCTTCGCATAAATACAAAAGAAAAAACAAATAGCTATGACATCAGTAGTAGGATCCTCTGGCAGAGAAAAGCTAAAACATTTACTGGAAAGCAGGGTTGTGCGTAAACTGATTTGGTTATCAGCTGTCAGCTAAATTATAGTTGAATGGTTTTGGTTATGGAACAGCCCAACAAAACAAATCCCAATCCAAATCTCTTTTTCCATTTCTCTGTGTTTACCGGGAACATCATTACGAGTTGATTGAGTGAGATATGTACAGTTATGTCCATAAAAGGGCTAAATCTGAAAGCAGATGAGAGGCAGCTGTAACAATAGGCATTCATAATTTGTCTATTATGAGGAGTATTATTTATATCCATGGTGTAGACTACATCACAGTCACAGAAAAGAGTGTGGAAACTTCTGTGAATGTCTCTCCAAGATTGTGTGTGTGTGTAAAGATAATGCAGAAAACAAAACTACAAAAGAAATTATAACTGTTCTAAATACTTTTGACCTGATTCAGCATGTGCATGAACCCACACACAATCGGGGACATACTCTAGATTTACTCATGGGGGGTCTAAACATTTCATCCATTGTTATCATGGACGTAGCACTATCTGATCACTTCTGTATTTTCTTTGATATATTGATCTCTGTTACCACTAAATCTGGATCGGTCTCAGTCAGAAAGAGATGCATTAACGAAAACACTAGTGTGCTATTTATGGAGGCTATATCTTTAACACCAAGCATTTCTGCAGACTCTGTTGATCTTCTCCTTGATTCCTTTAACTCAAAAGTTAAGAATGTTATTAATGACATTGCTCCTTTGAAAGTCAGCAGGAAGACTGGCAGACAGAAATCAGCTTGGAGAAAATCAACAGCAGTTCAGAGTATGAAAAGACAATGCAGAAAAGCTGAGCGGATGTGGCGGAAGACGAAACTTGAAATTCACTATAGCATATATAAAGACAGCCTTCGTACTTTCAATGTGGAACTAGGCAAAGCTAGACAGTCTTCTTCTCAAAACCTTATAAACAGTAACTTAAACAACACTCGCACTCTTTCTGCTACTGTTGAGAGACTGACAAACCCCCCAAATCAGATTGCCAGTGAAAAACTCTCCGACAGCAAATGCAATGAGTTTTCTTCCTTCTTTTCTGAGAAGATCAATAAAATCAGAAAGGTGATTATCACATCCTCAAGTTATGCAGAGGTCATACAGATTCAACCGCAATATCAAAAAGAAGATACTATGTCTGCTTTTGAAGAAATTGCTAGCAAAATTTTGGAAGAAATAGTACAGAACCTTAAATCGTCAACCTGCTATCTTGGTACGCTTCCCACATCTTTTTTCAAAAGTGTGCTTGACTGTTTAGAAGCAGATTTCTTAGAATTGGTGAATGCCTCACTTCTTTCTGGGACTTTCCCAAACTCCCTGAAAACTGCAGTTGTTAAACCCCTTCTGAAAAGAGAAATCTTGATAACACCATATTGAGCAACTATAGACCAATATCAAATCTTCCTTTTATAGGAAAGATTATTGAAAAGGTAGTCTTTAATCAGCTGAACAAATACTTAAACTCAAATGGATACCTGGACAATTTTCAATCTGGTTTCCGACCGCATCACAGCACAGAGACAGCACTCATTAAGATAATAAATGATATTCGCTTAAATTCTGAATCTGGCAAAATATCAGTGCTGGTACTACTAGATCTCAGTGCTGCGTTTGTTACTGTCGATCATAACATACTACTAGAGAGACTGGAAAACTTGGTTGGGCTTTCTGGCATGTAATTAAATGGTTCAGGTCATCTTAGAAGGGAGAGTTATTATGTGAGTATAGGAGAGCATAAGTCAAAGTGGACGTCCATGACTGCGGAGTCGCACAAGGCTCAATTCTTGCACCGCTCTTGTTTAGCCTGTATATGCTCCCACTAAGTCAAATAATGAGAAAGAACCAAATTGCCTATCACAGCTATGCAGATGATACCCAGATTTACCTAGCCTTATCTCCAAATTACTACAGCCCCATTGACTCCCTCTGCCAATGCATTGATGAAATTAACAGTTGGATGTGCGGGAACTTTCTTCAGTTAAACAAGGAAATAACTGAAGTCATTGCATTTGGAAACATAGATTAAGTTCTCAAGGTGAATGCATACCTTTATTCTAGGGGTCTAACAACTAAAAATCAAGTCAGGAATCTTGGTGTGATTCTGGAGACAGACCTTAGTTTCAGTAGTCATGTCAAAGCTGTAACTAAATCAGCATACTATCATCTCAAAAACATTGCAAGAATTAGAGGTTTTGTTTCCAGTCAAGACTTGGAGAAACTTGTTCATGCCTTTATCACCAGCAGGGTGGACTATTGTAATGGTCTCCTCACCGGCCTTCCCAAGAAGACCATTAGACAGCTGCAGCTCATCTAGAACGCTGCTGCCAGAATTCTGACTAGAACCAGAAAATCTGAGCATATCACACCAGTCCTCAGGTCCTTACACTGGCTTCCAGTTATATTTAGGATTGATTTTAAAGTACTTTTTACTCGTTTATAAATCACTCAATGGCCTAGGACCTATATACATAGCAGATATGTTCACTGAATTTAAACCTAACAGACCACTCAGATCATTAGGATCGAGTCAGTTAGAAATACCGAGGGTTCACACAAAACAAGGGGAATGTGCTTTTAGTTATCATGCCACCCGCAGTTGGAATCAGCTTCCAGAAGAGATCAGATGTGCTAAAACATTAGTCACATTTAAATGCAGACTCAAAACTCACCTGTTTAGCTGTGCATTTATTGAATGAGCACTGTGCGATGTCCGAACTGATTGCACTGTATTTTATGTATAATCGTTTTCTTAAATTCCTTTTAAACCTCTTAAATCATTTTATTTTTTAAATCATTTTCAAAGTTTTTAAATTCCTTGTTTTATTGTTGTGATTATTGTTTTTCTTTTCTTTTATGTAAAGCACTTTGAATTACCATTGTGTATGAAATGTGCTATACAAATAAACTTGCCTCGCCTTGCCTGCCTAAAGTCACAGGATATGGTGAATTCTTTCAAGTCGCCTTCAGGCAATCGTCATCGTTTCCACAATGTAATCATCAGGCCTGTAGGTAGTTCCAAACCACTTCACCATGCGAAAACTGCTCACACGTTTCCTTTCATGCAAAACGGCGGCTGATAACTTTGTTTTGCTTTGACGCAGCGAGTTTTTGTTTCCTTCAGTAGCTGAATAATTAGCGCTGAATAAATAGATAAATAAGCACCAACGAGCAAACGGATAAATGCAGTGTCGACCTTAATGAGCAGGCTCGTTAGATTGGGTGATTGCTGTTTGGAGTTAGTTTAATTCGATCTGCCTCTCTAATCCCACAGCCTGTGATGCTTCATTGTTCACCACAGCTCTTACAAAAACAGACGTTAGCTCATTTAAATTTGAGAGGTATAACTATTGATCTCACACAAAGGGAATTACTGTGTTCTGAGAGAAAACAAATTACGCTGGTTTGTCCCAATCTTAAAGGGGTCATATGGTGCTTTTTTAAAGATCATTATTTTGTGTATTTGGTGTGACAGAATATGTTGACATGCTTTAATGTTTAAAAAAACACATTATTTTTCAAATACTGTACATTATTGTAGGTCCTCTATGCCCCGCCTCTCTCAAACGCTTCGTTTTCAACAAAGTCCCTCCTTCCGACAAGCGCAGTCTGCTCTGATTGGCCAGCTGACCCAGTGCATTGTGATTGGCCGAACAACGCAAGCACTCGTCGGAAATGTAACGCCCCTTACCATAATCTCGAGCTTCATCTTTCAAAATAAATGTATAGACAGAGCCCGAAAGGGGAACAGAGTCGCGTGACAGACACAGTGATGAAGCTGGTATGTGTTTGCAGTACACAAGCCACTGTTAAGACAGTTGACTCCACTGTGATGTGACCCCCCCCCCCCTCTCTCTCTCTCTCATCTCTCTCCTCTCTCGCTCTCTCTCTCTCTCTCTCGCTCTCACTCTCACTCTCTCTGCGCACACACACACTATGCGCAAAACTCCACATTTGAACAGACAATAACAAATACTTAAACTAATAAAAAAACAGCAGCTGATTCAGAAGCGCCAGATTGTCAATAGCAAAGTCAGAATTACATCCTCTCTTAGGTTCACGAAACGGTCGTCCATAAATTAATTTCTGTTCTGTTGTAAGTGATCTTAAAGCTTCCTAAATGCATCTACTTTCAGAAGACCAAATAAAGTGCTTTTGCTTTCGCCAAGAAAAAAAAAAAAGGGAGAAACACAGCGTCTCCTGACATGGGCTGCTTCAACACTACCTGCGGTACTGAACCACGCCTTCTTTTTTTTGCTTGAACATTTGGGCGGCATTATGCTAATATTTCCACATAGTGAGGTAGATATGTGGGGGCGTGTTAGAACGAGCCGTTTTAGGGGGGTGTGGCAGAGTCTTAACTTTGATAAAGAATATCTCTTTGGTTTTGAGATTTTAGTCTTTGCAACTTTACAGATCTATTTTAAGCACTAAGAGCTTGTAACACTCCAACGAGAACGGAAAAATTGAAATCGCATCATATGACCCCTTTAATCAAGAAAGGTGCAAAGGTTATTTGGTGAAGTTTCTTGAATCCTGATTAAGAAATGTTAACGTCATTTACATTAATTGCTGAATTGAGGCAGTATAGACAGATACTGAGGCAATTATCTAATCTGATTAAGGGAATGGTAAAAATGAAGTGTCCAAAATTAACTAGCCACACCAGCCAATGGCTGATGAATTGAGAAAAGTTATCAGTTATACATAATTCTTACTAGCCATGACATTTGTATTATTTTCATAAATACACTACCTTTCAAAGTTTGAGGTAGTGAGATTTCTTTTGAAAGGATCCTGAAAAAAAGTATCATGGTTTCCACAAATATATTAAACAGCACAACTGTTTTCAACATGGATAAAAATAAGAATCGTTTCTTCAGCATCAAATCAGTATATTAGAATGATTTCTGAAGGATCATGTGACCATGAAGACTGGAGTAATGATGATGAAAATTCAGCTTTGCATCACAGGAATAAATTACATTTTAAAATCTATTAAAATATAATACAGTTAATTGGAATTGTAATAATTTTTCACAATATTACTGTTATTTACAGTACTTTTTTGATCAAATAAATTCAGCATTGGTGAGCATAAGACACTTCTTTCAAAAACAAAAAACCTCCAAGACTCCAAACTCAGCTTAAACCAGTTACCAGCCACTGTCAATTTACTTGAAAGTCAAATTTGAATTGCATTGACACTTGGCGATTGTTAATTTTGGAACCTACGTGATGGTGAGAGTGTGTTTTATTAGGTGTCGTGTGGGTTTGATGTCTTACTCTGTGCGGGTCGTACTCTGGTCCTCTCTGTCTGGCCTCGAGTTCCTCGTAGGCTGGAGCTGCTAACTCTCTACGAGCCTGGAGATACTCCCTCCTCAGCTGCTGAATACGGTCCATACTGCTGCAAAAACACACAATCCACTTAGCTCAAATATTAAATTAATGAAGAAATGTGGTGCTGTGGCATAGTGGCTAAAGATCTGGGCTGGTAACCAAAAGGTTGTAGGTTCCAAATCAACTGTCCCTAGTCGCTTCAGATAAAATATTCCAAAAGCAAATTAAAATAAATTAACAATAAACAATAATTAATAAGGTTTACATAACATAGAATATAATTGATTTATAATCATCCAGTGTCTACTACAACTAGACTGATAAATAACATATGGGGTGGGAGATGGTCTACGTAGTTTCAGAAAAACTGATTTTTTCTTTTTTTTAAGATAGTGTACTAAGATAGCTCAACTTTTAAAACATGTCAAAAGATCCTTGTGTTCAGTTCCAATTAGTGAAGCTCTGTCTATCCTTCGTGACATTTGAACCAGCAATCTTTGCTTACCAACCCAGATCTTCAAAGACTAGACCCCACCACCTCCTTACATCCGCACACAGTCTCCTACGCACAAATACTATTTCCCAACATACACATTTATAGATCTACAGTCGCAGATAACTCACAATCACCCGACTCCGGCCCACTCACACCCATCCAGAACAAAGAGTCACTACCGATCTGACCTATACAGTACATGATGTGTTGGATAAAAATCCAGAAGTCCAGCATATCAGGCTGTTGATAGGTCTGGATTGTAGTTACTTGAGAATGAGACAGACTTCGGTCTGGTAGCCCAGGATACGGCTCTATCATCTGTGCTTATCAGAAACAACAAGGTGATGACAACTGAGCTAAAGCAGACAGAAAAACTCAATACTGTCACAGATAATCAACAGCCCTTTGTTACAGCCAGAATCACATAATCACACACATTCAGAGAAGATTCAGAATGATACCATCATTTAAGAAAAAGAGACTCTGATGCAGTAAAAAAGACCAAATATGAGGTAAACTTCACCAATACTTAATAATTTAAACAAATGTTTTTTTTGTGATGTAATTTCAGGCCTGTTTGACTTATTTTCTTCTGTAAAACATAAAATGAGATATTTAGTATAATGTTCAAGCTGCTCTTTTCCACATCATGAAAGTGAATGGAGATAAACTGTAAAGTGAATGCTCACTCCAAAAAGCACAATAAAAGTGTCATAAAAGAGGTGTGCTATATTTTGAGCCATATGATAGCGTTGTGTGAGGAAAAAAATTGAAATGTAAGCTGTTATTCACTTAATATATTTAATGTGACAGTTGTGGTCACCATTCATCCTTATTGTATTGCATAAGAGCAACTTTAACATCTCCTTTTGTGTTCCACAGACGAAAATAAGCCATAAAGGTTGAAAATGAGATGAGGATGAGTAAATGTCAGAAATTTTACTTTAAATTTTATAATATTATTAAGCTTTAACTTGTATTTTGTCTCGTGTGTGCTGTTTTTTTTTTTTTTACTGCATCAGGGTATCTGCATCTGTTTCCTAAATGTTTATTTTTGGGTGAACTATCCCTTTAATACTACTCTACCTGTCCAAAGCTCAATAAACATCTCTGCTTTTCCAGACACAGCAAAATGACGCGCTTATCAAACGATCAAAAGGGGAATGTGTGATATTTCTCCTGCTCAAATATTGTGTTGTGGCACAGAACTATGGAAGTGTGACTTGGGAGATAAAGTCCAGTCAGTCATCTCACAGCTTCTAACACACAAACACCAAAATTTATCTCTCAACGCTCAGCTAACACAAACACAACCTTTCTACAACTGTTGCTTCCCATTGTCAGCACACAGAGCCGAACAGCCATGTCCACCATCACAGCAAGGGGTAAATGCAGCAATCAGATGCTGTGGGTGAGGATCCTATCATAAACTTCACACATCAGACATCAGTCATTTTTCAGGCCATCAACCCCTGGGGCACAAAGCCAGCTGTCTATGTATACTATGAATGTACAACTGAAAATAAAAGGAAGAAGAAAATGTGAGGGGAAAAAGGGCAACACAATAAGTTAAAAGTCTGTATGCTCAATAAAGACATTAGCTGTGTCTCATTTAGAAGGCTGCACCCTCCGGAGGTCGAATCCTCTGGAGGTCGCATCCTCTGTAGGATGCATATACGCAGTGTCCTCAACCTAGAATTAAAGGAGACGGCCTTCGTAGGACAGGCGGAAAAGGAAACCGGAAGTATCGCGTTGCTATGCCAACACATTTAGAGCATCGTTGCGCTCTCACACTACTTAAATGAAGGAAAATTATTTCTAAATTTGGAAAGTAATTTAAAAAAATTGTTTTACTTGTTTTATTTTGTTCAATGTTTGAGGAGCTGCAGCGTACGTACAGCAGGCATCTATCAGAGAAAATAAGGTGGAGGATATTAAAAACAAAGTTTATCCGTTTTTACCGAGGCAAACTAAGGTAAGTTGTAAACACCACATCTGCGCTTGTGTGTACGTTACATCTGCCGGCGCCGGGCTTTTTCAAATTTCAAATTTCAACGGTTGTTCACGGCGACGCAAAGAATTGTGGGTTATCTGTAGCAGCGAAGGATACATCTCATGCACCCTCCGAATTCCTGTGAAAGAAGGTCGCATTCGAAGGTCGCATTCGGAGTGTCCTACTTGCTTTTCTGAAATGAGACAGCCTCGATGACGTATGCAGCCTTCGAATGCGACCTCCGGAGGGTGCAGCCTTCTAAATGAGACACAGCTATTGTTTTGATAACCTAAATGGGATGAAGCCAACAATTACAATGACACTGTAAAATAGAGGAAGCATATTGTAGAACTAGCATAGAAATGGCACGCCATAATAAAACAGTGATAAATGAAATCTCTGCCAGTGGTTTTGTCCTTACCAGCTGAAACCGACGGGCAACAAGACTTTTGTTTCACTGTCTGTGAGTAGCCCCACCCACCGCCATATATCATAGGTCCCAGTGTTGTTATTGTTAACTAAAACTAAAAAGAAAACAAAAACAATTGAAAATCATTTTTGGTAACTGTAATAACACTGAAACGAAATATAAATATTGGATTAAGAACTTACAATGAGAAAAGTTTCCTTGGCAACTAACATAGGTAACATTTTACTGTGACGCCTAATTTATTAACACTAGTTAATGGATTAACTAACATTAACTAACAATGAGCGATACATTTTTAAAGCATTTTTTAACCTTTGTTACTGCTAGTTAATATACATGTTCATGTTCATGTTAACTAGTTACCATAGACAACATTTGATCTTGAATCTGTCATAACTTACTCACCCTCAAGAGTTTCTTTCTTCTGTTGAACAGAAAAGAAGATATTTTGAAGTATGTTGGTAACCAAACAGTTGCTGGTAATAAAAAACAAAAACAAAAAAAACATGGAAGTCAATGGGCACCAACAACTGCAGGAACATGAGGTTGAGTAAATTGTTTAAAAAAAATTATTTTGGCGTGAACTATCCCCTTAACTAATATTAACAAATGAAACCTTATTGTAAAGTGTACCTGAAATAAATAAGTTGAAGTTGAAGTACTAAAATGACTAAAACAAATGATGAAAACACATAACAAAATGACTAAAACATTAACTAAAACTAAAATGAAAACTGGAAATACAAAAATAAAAGCTAATTCAAAATATGAATAAATACGGTAATAGTATATAAATACTTCTAAAATAACCCGGTTTAGTCCACAATCTCATGCAACACAGATTAAATGTTTTTCACGTTCACATTGAGAGAGGACAAAAAAATATCAAAAAGCACCGCATCTAGTTAAATCAAGGTGTAAATATGTGCTTACAGTGCCCGACCTAGTGAAACCTAGAAAACAGACTTGTTTTCACAAACTCTACAACTAGAGAACAAGTAGTACTTTCATCAAAAGCAAGTGTAGGCTGACCACTCTACAAAATTCCCTCATTCTCCCTTTAGACACAGAACAACAAAATTCAATTGACTTTTTTTCATGTTCCTGACCAATCAGATTAACTGAGAGAGAGAGCAAGGAGTGTGTGAGAGAGACAAACTTGGAGAACAGAAGATGAATGAGACAGTAGAGGGATTAGATTAAGACAAAACAAATTAACATGTCTTTTTTTAAAAGCTCGTTAGGCAGACAGCGCGAGTGCCAGGCATTCCAGAGGGATGATGCTGTGGGAACGGGCCAGAGCGCGGCGACCCGGCGGCCACACGCACACTCCAGCTCCGGTACAGGAGACGCTGAACCCAGACAGTGAGGTCTCAAAACAAACCAACCGTCTATGCAGAAAAACACACACACTCAGGGACACAACAAGAAAGGTCCCACTGTGGATTAACAACACACACCCACAAAAAATGGCCGACCTCTCTCCATCATGCGTCATAAACAGCCTTTTTCATCTGCTGTTCTTTCAGGAACAATAAAGATTTGTGTGACTCAAGCAGGCCTAATGTTGCCACTGCTGCTGCAGTCCCAGAGGTGTTACTGTGAAGCACTCATTCAGATGCACACACAAACACACATTTCTGCTTGGGTTTTTCCTTCTGCCGTGAAAAAGCCATATAAAAATGCATTTACAGAAAAAACAATTAACACTGTTAAATATATGTTGTCAATTGATTAAAATATGAACAGTTAACATGCTTCAACAGATAACATATGAGCCCCTGTACAAGAAAAGTCAACTGAATTATGTGTGAAATTTTGTGTCCATTTGTAGGAATGACACAGCAAAGTATATGTGCATATCTAAAATAATACAGAACAGCTTTACTTGTCTCAGAACAAGTTTTATATTTTCTCAAAATTCTGCATCGAAACGCACACTAAATGCATACCTGCAATACTTCAATAAGAATTAATAAAAACTTTCCCCACACTTCATAGACCTAATCTTCCATGTGAAAAGATGTTTTTACTGCAGACCTATAGTTCTCCACTGGTGTTCACACTAACAATTTCTATGAATAACTGTTTCATTTGTGGTAGATAGTCTACTTTTAGATCTTTGATGACAGAATTTTATTACAGTCAACTAAAACTACAAAAACTAAATCCAAATTGATTGGAAAAAAAAGTTGCTTAAAATAAACTTTAAAAAAATTAATTATTGGAAATAAAATAAAAACTTATTTGTGACTCTGGACCACAAAACCAGTCATAAGGTTAATTCTTTTAAATTGGGATTTATACATCATCTGAAAGCTGAATAAATAAGCTTTCCATTGATGTATAGGCAACAATAGTTTGGCCAAGATACAACTATTTGAAAAAGAAAAATCGATCATTTTGACCCATACAATGTATTTTTGGCTATTGCTACAAATATACCCCAGCGACTTAAGACTGCTTTTGTGATCCAGGGTCACATTTCAGCTAGTTCTCAAGTTAGTTTAACTTAATGTACGAAAAATTTGTAAATATAAAGCCAAATTTCAAAATATTAATAAAACTATAATAGTATCTCAATACATTTTTCAATACTTCTACATTCTCGTCTAAACAAAAGAGCCGTAATACTGAAACCAACAAATAAAAAAAAAAAAAAAATGTAATATCCAATGTGATGTCCCAGACAGTGTATTTAATCTATACATTTTAACAGTAAATGTTTTTCCTGGGAATCAAACCCCTGATCTTGGAGTTGCTGGCACCATGCTCTACCAGTTACACACCCTAAATAAAACATTAAATTAATAAATGTTATCTTATTGTGCCATGAATTGTGGGATTTTCTTTTT
Organism: Sinocyclocheilus anophthalmus; assembly: GCA_018155175.1. Lineage (NCBI taxonomy): Eukaryota > Metazoa > Chordata > Actinopteri > Cypriniformes > Cyprinidae > Sinocyclocheilus > Sinocyclocheilus anophthalmus. Next base: position 215,117 of record JADLZN010003076.1, read on the forward strand.
AATTTTATTTACTAAGGCCATGAAAGGGGGGGGGGGGACATCACATTATCAGGGAAAAATAACATGAAGTTCAATGAGTTCAATGAGTGACGAATGCCGTTTTTATATTCACTTCAGTATCAGCCAAAGAAAATAGTCACACATACACCAGCAAACCACAGAAATGGCCTCCCACGTGGGAGAATTGCTCTGAGGCACCAGGGCAAGAACTGCAGTGCGGCACAGATCAGGGTGGACAGCAGCTCATCTGGGTAACAGACGCAGAGTTATACCCCTGTTACAAACCTTCCATTTTTCACTTCTCAATCTCAGTGATTGGAGAGCTGAGAGAATAGAGCGGGGAAGTGTGGCAGCATCCGTCTTCTCACCAGCACACTCCCTCACAGATACTTTACACAATTTATGAGGCACATAACACAAAAAAAAGAGAGAACGAAAGAGAGAACAGGAGATGCAATCACAAGCAAGTCTTCCAAATCTCGTATTGATTGGAACAGTGGATAGGGCCATAAAACACTAATACATAAAATATTATGACCTTTTACAGCTAAATTGAAATTGACTACAATGGAGAGCGATAGTATTATGCATAAAAATCTGCTGTGGCAGTTGTACTTCACAGTAATGGTGTCTGAAATGGGCCGATGCTGTTGATTTCTTGAGTGTGCGAATCTTTGTGGGATGACGTGCAAAACTGCAGGTCTAGACCAGTGCATTAATTCATGTCACAAGAATAGTAGTGTCGTGACAACAAACACAATTAGACATCGCCTTCCAAGTCTTTCTGAGAAAGAGTAATCCAATAATAGAGTGAGCAAATCCATTATTAGATATTAGAGACTTAAATCTGTGTTGAATCATGTATTTGGATATGGAGACAAAGAGACCACAGGAGAGTTACAGCATCGCTATGAAATGTACTGGATACCAGTGGCCTTACCACATGTTGTTACAATATTGCATAAAAGCATTTTTAGGTAGTTGACATTAAATTAAAAAAAGTAAAAAAAAAAAAAAAATCCTCCTGTGGTGTCATGTAAAACAAAATATGGATTAATTCAAACATTCAAAATGTAATGATCTGAGAACACACAACAGAATAAAATCAGCATTGCTCTAAAGGTATTTGGCAGTTGCACAAACCACATACACGCACACATCATAAAGCACCAAACGCGTGCATTTATTCTTGGCCTGCGGTTCCCAAGCAAGCCATTTCCCCTGCAGCGTCTGGGCTCCGTTAGTTATGCTTTCAACACTCCATCATGCAGCCATCATATCCAGAACGCCTTAATTACTGCTGCCATTTTGACTGAGCACCCTCCTCACCCTCCAAATGAATAACACCATCAATGTTTAATAAGGGTCCTGCTCTAATCAAAGACACAGGCACACACCTCTCACTCAAATACACGTGAGTGCACATACACTCACCCCCGAACATATACACAGCCTCCAGTTCCAAACATAATCATAAACTCAGCTGGTCACGCACAGAGGGAACCCAACATTAATATGGCCACAGGCTATGAAACAGGGGTGATGGAGGAAGGGAGAGAGCGAGAGAATATGTTCAGAATGGCATACTATAATCCTACCCATTTTTCTACTATTTTTGCACTGTGCATACTGTGGATGATATACCAAAGTTCTGTATGCATGGATTGGATGGAACAGATGATCTACTGCAAAGTATTCAGTATACAAGCACGGAATAGCATATCCTAAAACACAATGCCCTCATCTTGACAATCCATTTTAAGTGCACTAAATAAGCCTACCAAAGTTATTGTATTACTTGGAATATAATAGAAGAAAAAAAATATTTTCTTTTGTCTCTTAGGTTCACCAAGGCTGCACTGATTTGATCAGAAAAAAAGTAAAATTGTGAAATATTATTACAATAGTATAATATTATTGTAACACAAGTCTTCTATTTTAATATATTTTAAAATGTATTTTATTTGTGTGATGACAAAGCTAAATTTTAAGCAGCCATTACTCCAGTCTTAAGTGTCACATGCTCCTTTTTTATTATCAATATTGAAACCAGTTGCGCTGCTTAATATTTTTGTGGAAACCATGATACATTTTAAGGACTCTTTGATGATTATGCGGATTTATTTGAAATATGAATATTTTCTAAGATCATGAATGTCTTTACTTTTACTTTACTATATCAAATGAATGCATCCTTGTTGAATAAAATGTATATATGTTTTTTTTTATTTTTTTAAATCCTACTATCCCCATCCCCAAATTTGTATGTGTGTACATTAAATAATATGGATAAAAATAATTTGATTTTGTTTCAGTACAATTATTACAATTAGGAAACAACATGTTGTCTTCATGTCATACAAAATCTTTTTCTGAAATAGTATTAATGGGTCTAAAAACGTGGAAATTTAGAGATGCTTTTATATTTTAAAGGGTCTTGTAAGGGGTCATCATAATTAGGGGTACTTGGAATCAAAAGTAAACTACTGATATAGCACAAAATTGTTTAAATAAAAAACGAAATGTTAAAAAATACAAAAAACATTAAATACTGATTCAAAAAGTCTAACAATAATAATAAAACAAATACTACATCATATATAGTGTAGTACACATACTGTGCAGTAAGCAGTGAGAGCGGTTCAGAAGAACGGGAGAGTAATGATGGGCGGCAGCATGAATCAAGTAAGGGCACTGGCTCTCCGCATAGCGTTTCCTCCGATAAGCTGAGCCACAGCACCTGGTGACTAAGAAAGGCTTAATTTGCACTCTGCTCTTTCCCTCACAGAAGCTCATTCTACAGGAGTGTTACAAGAGAAAGTTCAACAAAGGGTAAAGATATTTATTTTCTCTCTCTCCCAGTGGCAGGGGAGCACGGCATTAACTACAGCCAATGGTATCGATTCCCCTAGGTCAGCGACGTGTCTGTGACTATGACGAGGGGGGAAATTAGTGTTTGGCTGTGAAACAACAAGAGTTGCGATTTTATCTATTAATTTCATACTCAAGTGACTGGGTAGTTGGCTGGCATCTCACGGAAGCTGAGAGATGGGAGATCTTAAATGAATGGCGTCGTTAATAATGTTCTAAGGAACCTTGCCTTAAAGGGATAGTTCGCCAAAAAAATAAACTCTGTCATCATTTACTCACCCTCATGTTGTTCTAACCTCACATGACATCTGTTCTTCTGTAAAATACACAAGTTGTTCATCAGAATGCTGAATGTTTTGTTCCATAAAGACATCATAATCTGTTTATTATTACTATTAGTATTATTTCTTAGCGTTGCTGTAAACTTTGGCTGTCAATAGAATAAAATAATACAGCTAATTAATGATTAATTCATGATTCATACTAGCCTGGCAAAGAAGACTATCATAATTTCATTGCAAACATGTTTATTATTATATCAATTCAAGTACAGTAAATGTAAAAGAAATACTGCATTAAGCCTGTCAAATTAATATTTGATTTATGTTAAACATATTTTAATATGAATAAAACGATCACATGTCCTTTGAATACTTATAGTGCACAAATTATTAATATTATACATTTTTTGGGGACATTCCGCTAAATGTTATTTGTGTTCAAGTATTTTGTGTGTTCATAAAGGTTTGGAACATCATGAGAGTAAATGACGACACACACACACACACACAGACACCATGTGACACGTGTAGAATGTCAGCTTTTTTATCCTCCGTCGCACCGTGTTCACATCTCTCTGTTCATCTTCTCACCCTGCAGTGAACAGTTTTCCCTCTTTGTCTTGACACAACCCCCTGCTAGGTCTGAGGGCGGCCTCTCTCTCTGTGTCTATGGTTTTATGCTGGAGAGAAACGTCAGGTCAGCAGATCTTAAGAGTTGGATAAATGATGGTTTAAAGCTGGTGGGGTATGCATAAATCCAACAGACATGTCTGCTTTGGACAACGGAGACACAGACATCAAGAGAAACACCAAACAGAGCCGTATGGCACAGAGCCTTCATCTTTGAAATGGATCAAAGGAAAAATGTTGGTCCTAAAGAGCAAGGTTTACACACTGTATAATGAGAGACATCAAATTCTGACCTGGAGAGCAGCGGGAAAAAAAAAAAAAAACAGGGCAAAAAAAAAAAAAAAAAACAGAATGCGTAATTGACCACACCCACACAAACACACCCACACACACACACACACACACACACACACACACACACACACACACACACACACACACAAACGGGTGTGCTTGTGAAAAACACTGAGGGTCATCGGGGGGAATCTTGATGTAATTCACCAATTTGATTCAGAGAAGCTCATCTGGTTGATAATCGGCATGCTTCTGTCAATCACACGCTCCCAAATCAAAAATCAATTCCATTCAAGCACTCTTTATCATGCCTGTTTAACACACATTATTACCATATTACCCCAGGCCAACAACGAGAGCTTGAGTGGGTAAGTACACCTGAGAAAGCATCTTTAGAAAAACACTGTAATCTGAATTTACTAAACAACAAAACCCTGAGGACGCAGAGAAGCTTTGTGAATTCGAGCAATAAAGTATGAAAGGTCATGCAACACATTGAGTCATGATTAAATTTAATATAAAGTGCAGCCTTATCGCATATATTAATATAAAGTAAGTGCCTTACCGCATATATAACTTAGTAAATAATTTTTACTTATTGCATATATAACTTAATAAATAAAATATAATACAACATTGGCACACCCAGGGCTCTAGACAGAGACAAAAATGGGTGAAAAATAAATAAATACATAAATAAAAATGTCAATAAAAATGTATCCATATGCTCTTTCAACACATATCAGCTCTTCAGAGAGCACTTCAGTATTTGCAGCACATAACAATGGACAAATCATGAGGCATGAAGTGCAATTTGTGAAAACACAACCCTTATGAAGAGTTATTTTTTATTGAGTCAGTCAAAATGATTCAAATAACAGCCCCAAACTCAGAAGTGTGTTAGTGGTTTGATTCAGACTCACGTTTTTCAGAGCCGCTACTGAATTCACAAGTGACTCCCTTCACTGAATCGATTCAAAACAATACTGTAATGTATACTTTAGGGGTTCATATGACAATGTGTAATTAAAGATACATATTTATAGCAGAGTTTTGCTGAAATAAAAAATAATAGCATAAATAAATACATTTTCATACTATTGAAGTCAATGGGGACCAGCAACTGTTTGATTACCGACATGAGAGACAGAATCAAACTGAAACAAATCTCTACTTAATACAACTACAAAACTATCTTTGTTTACGCAACTTATAAATCATAGTATATATATTAAAACATCTATTCATCATAGCATGCAGCATTCATTTTTGCTTGTAAGAAGCTTTGAACTTGATTAACTGAAGTGCTTCAGAACAACCATGTTTACGGAGTGCTTCTATAATTTGTCAAACAAAAAAAAGTTCATTTGACTCCCTCGTCATCCCTGTAACCTTATTGTTGCTGAATAGCATGCTTCACTTGGAAAAGCATTACCAAGTAAAATGACTTGCGTTTCATGTTGAATTAATAGGATGTTGTGCAGCAATTTACACAGCAGCTAGATTGGCAGGTGTTTAGTGGCAAAGCATGTATTTTAGAATCAGCATTCAGGACCTAAACTATCCATCTAATAAAGCAGCATTAAATCTGAAAGCATCACATGGATTAATTCAATCATTCTCATCAGATGAGACAAAGTGCACCCTTATTCCCCTAACCTGCTGATGAAACATGACCCGCATCAAGCAGGCAAGAAAGATGAGCAATTTTGAAGAAGGCCGCGAGGCTGCGGATGCCATAATGGACACATACGTGTTTGGACAAGGAGAGGAAAGAACCGGACCTATCAATTTCCCACAACTCTCCCCTCGAGTAATTTTGCGGCGAGCTTCGGCACTCTAATTGGTGGACATTTTCAGAAATTAAATTTGACAACAAAAGATAGCCTGCAACGACAGGCCGGCTCCCAGACTCCCTAACCTGAAGTGACGGCACTTTTTATATGCCATCTGCAATTGAAGAAATAATTAGAAGCATTTTGGCTGGTGTAACATTATTTCGACAGGCCATCAATGTTCGCCGAACCCTCCTGCATCCTCTCGTTTGCAGGTGAAGCTCAATTTGTGCCTGGACCGTTTCATTAAAACACCAGTCACACCGACTCTGCCTTTGTAAGGCAGGCAGAGTGCCTTCTGAGTAGGCAAAGCGGTGTCTAAGAGTAAGGCGTTAATCAAGTCTTCCATCCTCAATCCTCGATTCTAAAATTGTGCACCTCCAAAAAGGTCTAAAAAAGAAAGAAAATAAAGCATTTCCCTTTCAGTTCAATCAAGCTGAGATGGAATAATGAGGTGAATACAATTTAAACCAATCTGCGATTTCTGCTTTTTAGAAATAAGCTTTCACATCCTCCTGTTTCCAAAAACAGAACGGCACAGTATGCAGCGGCATGACTTGTTGCTAAGTTACAAGATGCATCTAGAAGAAACCACTAAGTGAATGCTTTGTGCGAGGGCACACACGTGTGCGCGCTTTTTTTCTTGCATGTGCTTCAATGGGAGAGTGATGTGGAATTGCTTTTCTTAATAGTAAGTCAGGAAGTTCTTGAACAAATATGAGAGGAGGAAATGCAGAATGAAAAAGTAGAAATAGAATTTGAGGGGAAGAGAAATCTCAGGTGCGAACCCATTAGTTCACTTGTCCGGTCTCCAGATTAGGCCAGATGAATCATAAGGACTCACAAACCAGAAGATGCTTCCTCTATACGCTTTTATTCTCTGTCTTTCAAAGCCTATTCACAACAAGTCTGAACGTTAGGGCACAAAAAAATGTGTAAGAGAGCTAAATTATATTCATATATAAAACAATAATATAAAAACTATATAACATTAAATATAATAAATAGTTACCACACAAATTCTAATCAATTCATATAATAATATTACTATAACATTTATTAATTAATAAATTTATTTATATGTACAAATTAATTTTATATTAAAGCCGGAATAAAGCACTGAAGCCTTTTGTAATAAAAAAAATTAAATAAAAATTATGGTTAGACAGCTGTTGAGTGACTGGTCAACCCTCTTACGCATTTCTAACACGGTTACCTACATTTCTTTCTGACAGGAAAAAAAAACTGAAAACCCTTAAAACCCTCATTGCCGGAGGATGTTGACTAAAGAAAAGCGGTGTCAGGGCCCGGCGGGTTCGCAGATACGGGGAGACACTTAAGGGAGTGGGCTGGCACTCTTTAAAAGCAGCCGAACGCGCCTGCAGCTCTCATTCAGCTCAGCAGAATGGCTGATTAATTAACGGGCAGAAAAGCACTCCAGTACTCACACAACCAATATTAAAAGCTTTTCTTTTTCCATCTAGTGATTTCTATAATTATTTTGATGGCGAGGCTGCGCTCCAGGCCTAAAGAAAGCAGGGAAGGAGGAGGTAGAGGGTACATGCGGAGACAAGGAGGAGAAAGAGTCCTAACTGTGTTTTTTATTTGGGAAATCTTTCAGTGAGGTATCTGGGCACAATGGCTGCTGATGGGGGACTTAAGTGGACATTGGTAACCTGTGGAGTAGCTCTTGATGGGTTTGTGCTATATTTTCGACTGACCCAGGTGGGGTTACATTGAGGATTGGAGGACTGTTTGCTTAGGGCAGTGTGGGGGCTATTGTTCTCGAGCACATCCTGGACACGGCATTCATACAGCGAGGTAGAGTGCTGAGTGGAGAGCAGGCAACCTTGTGGACCCCTTCCTCCTCTTATCAAACCGATTGCCCATTTTTTCCTTGTATGTGTGTCTCTAAAAGTGTTTTTGGAGATGTGGAAGCAGAGGTTGGCAATCTGCAGCTCTCCATTGGTCCCTAAAGAACTCGGTTGCCCCTGTGCAGATAAGCGAGCCACCTGTCTCCCCCATGCCTACCTCTGGAGGGAACAATGATTATTTTTTAATTGGAGCGGAGCAGAGCTCTGGAGAGTCTGGTTGTTATAGTAACTTTCCACTCTGAGTGCAGTGGGCCTCTCTTCAGGGCTGAAGGAGCAGCTCACTGCGGACCCTTCTTCTCACAACCAATGCCAAATAGCTCCTCGCCCGCTTCTCTCTCGTGAGGAGAACCTCAAGAGCCCCTCACTCTTTTCTCTCACCACATTCCCCACATCTTTCACCTGCCTGCCTCTCCACCTCTCCAGAGCATTTAGATGAAAGAAGAGGGGGAAACGAAGGTCTCTGCTACTGGTCGTTTGGATTATAAGAGTTTTATATCTCAGATTTCAACCGTTCGAATCACTTGCATCGGCATGAGTCAGACTATTTTTTATATCATTTGATTGGTAATATTTATGTATTAATTTATTCAAAAACAGTATTATTGTGAAGTATTGTTTCAAATTAAAAGATTAAGTTGTATTTTGATTAATTTTAATATTTATGACCATTTTAGAGCATAAAATCAAACATGTCAGAGTGAAACAACTGCTCTGATATAATGAAGAAAAAACTGTTTTGATGTTTTATTATAATTTTTATTTTTAAAAAAATCACAAAACTGCTTGTGTCCACAAAATCGAAGTCATTTGGTCTATGCCAATTTATAAAATATAAACTTTTCAAAACCAAATGAAACCAACATGAATACAAAGAGAACATTTTTAAAAGATTGGTGGATGTGGTTTAAACTAGATTTTGTAAAGATTTTGTCCTTTAAAAAAAAAAACTCTTCTGTGTCACTGACCCTTAAACCATACACTGCACAGTTCTTTATTAGGTTACCACTACTGGAGAGTAGCTCAGTTTTATTTACTCACCAAAGCCAGTTTTAATTGCTTTTGGCAGTCATTGAGTGTTCATTTTGGACCAAGAAAATACCCAGTAGAGGACTGTAGCTTTAAAAGATTTCCTGATTTAAAGCTCAGCTTCAAAACGTCTACATCGAGTGTAATTGTGTCTAACAGATTTGCTACAAGTAGGTAGTACTGTGCTCTGGTCTTGCCTTCTGACAGACTAAATCAATTCATAGGTGAAATTTGTGCTTTAATACTGAGAGAAGTGATAAAACTTAAGATGTACTACTCAGACATACTTGAATGCAAAGCTCCCTCCACAGTCTGTCTACTCTAGGCTATGTATGGAAACAAAGTAGCAAAAACAGGTCATTAACACTTTCCATATTTGCATATCAAATCACATATCACAGTGAAGTCTTTGCATGCAAAGATGTTAGCTAATCATGGCTGAGGTCATTCACATATACAAGTCTCACAGGCGTAGTTCTCACACACACACACACACACACCACCCAAAGCCCCCCAAAAGCAAACCATCAACTCACCCTCATATCATTCAAAACCTGTCGAAACGCTGACTTTATTTCTACTGTTTATCACTCTCATTCGCAGTATGTAAATATTCGTATAGCACAGTACTACATGATGAGAGTGAGTAACAGTGACTATATTTCCAGTTCTAGGTGAACTAGAAGGGTCGAAAGAGGGTGAAAATGATCATGAGAAGTTCTTTGTCTTGTATTAGTGGACATGCTAATTTAAAAAAAAAAATGTAGATGCAGAGAATCCTGTTACACTTCCTCACTGACCATACAAGCCACTACACATCGAGAGACACTTTTTATGACAGCAGTGGGCAGCAGGGTGTGTGTTAAACTGTCTGTCGGTCTAAATAACCGAGCCGCTTTAATGACTCTCAGTGGATGCTTTTAAATCATACAACAGAGCAACTCTCCCGTTTAACAAACTCTTCATATGACACGAGAGCATGCTCATGCTGACACCACAGTCACTGACGCTATTCTCATTCACATCATCAATTTACCCATCAGCATGAATTTACTCAAAATACTCCCCTTATGCAGGCCAGAAATGAATATGCAGCAGTATACAAACCCACACCAACCGGCAGAGTGTGAAAAACTAAAGGTGGGGAAATTAACCAGATTATTTATCAAAAACTGAGACTGTAGGAAACACCTGGCCAGAGTCAGACAAAGTGTCATACATATGACAACGATATATCCTTAATGAGCTGCGCTATAGCTGATACACCTTTGTCTCCGTGTGGCACACATCTTTCCCTTCATACAAATAAATGAGTTTCTTTCAGCCAACTATTGTAACTGACCCCTCATGCTGAGATTTTCCTGTTCCGACTGAAACTCCTTTTGACCCAAATATCCACTCAGAAATTACAACAGAGATGATTGGAACAAGACACTGAGGTATCTATAATGTACAGGAACATGCTAGTTACTTTTGCATTACTTTTTGTATAAGAGAGAAGATTTCACTTGTATTTGTCAGTCAAAACATAAAAAGTCATTTATGCTATTCATTTAAGGCAAGACACTACAGGCAAAAACATTATTTTATTCATGCACTGGTCAATTTTGAGATTCTTAAAGGGGACATCGAAGGCAAAATTCACTTTTACATAGTGTTTGCAAATAAATGTCTTAGCAGTGTGGGGACACAGCCACACTACAATGATAAAAATCCATTCACTCCTTTTTTTAATCCCCCAAAAAAACCTAAACAGTCTCAATTATCAAGCCGTTTCAATTTTCTGAGCAGTATGACGTCATACTGCTCAGGCCCCACCCACGACCGCCGACAGACTGTCCCGTATTAGCATATTTCAGCCCTCAGCCAGTTGTACGCTGTCTGCTATTGTCTCCGCATGAGTTCTTGATTTAAATTCCAAGGCTAATGCATTACTTCACCATAGGTGGAGGTCAATGAAATATACATTGATATATTTCTGATGCTCAATCAAAAGAAAATAATTGGAGCTGGAGACTAAGCTGATGTGTCCAGCAGAAATAAGAGAATCAATATTAGAGCAGCTCCTCTGGGTTTACAGCTGTGACTCTGTGTCTAAAGGTTATGAGAATTACAAGTCAAGGCGAGGAAGAACTTATTATTAAAGTGTGTTATTAGGCGTTATTGGCTTCTTTACGGTTACCAAGCAACATACTGTATTAATATAGCAGGTGTATCAGGTGTTATACAACAGCGTCAAACATGAGTCACTCAAATTAAATTCATTAGTTTTACCACTTTGTGTCTTAAAAAGTTTTTAAAAAGTAGTAGTATAGAACAAGCTATTTTTTGCACTTATGCCACACATTTCATTTACATGTTATAAATTAGATGAAATGCATTTCATTTGTTAAATACACTGCATTTCAAAAGTTTTGGGTTGACTTATGCTCACCAAGACTGCAATTATTTGATCCAAAAATTCAGTAAAAAAAGTAATACTGTGAAATATTATTGTAATTTAAAAGAACTACTTTCTATTTGAATATATTTTAAAATATCATTTATTCCTGTGATGGCAAAGCTGAATTTTCAACATCATTACTCCAGACTTCAGTGTCACATGATCCTTCAGAAATCATTCTAATATGCTGACTTGCTGCTTAAGAAACATTTCTTATTATTATCAATGTTAAAAACAGTTGTGCTGTTTAATATTTTTATGGAAACAGCATTTATTTGAAAAGGAGATCTCTTAAAACATTATAAATGTCTTTACTCTCACTTTTTGATCAATTTATTTAATCCTTTCTGAAGTATTAATCTGTTTCAAGAATGACAAAATATATAAAACCTTACTGACACTTTTGAACAGAACTGTATTGCATTCCCTGGATTATCAAAAATAAACATTACAATGTGGTTATTTATTACAAAAGCCTTGTTTTTGTTGCATTTCAAATATAACTCATTACTCACGGCATGATATAAGGTATCATCAATGCCGCCCACCCCTAACTGATCTAGCTATGACACTTATCAGAACTGCCAATGCATCGATCAGACACAGGATAAACAGATAAGGACTGAGAAAAACATAAAATAACCCTGCACAATTTATACTCTAATCCTTCAGAAATCAATTCAACCCCAAGGAAATCTACTCATAGAAAGTAACACAGGTATAGGCTCATGGGGTTGGCTATAATTCTACCAGACCAACAATATGATTACTATGCTGCAAATGCTCACCTGTGGCAGATATATAGATAAATATAAATATTTATATGTATATCATAAACCATACTAAGCTGGTAAAAAAAAAAAAACTCCAAGCCTAGTCAAGCTGGTTTGTTGACTGGTTTTAGCAGGATTTTGGCCAGACTGAGAAACCAGCAGAACATCTTAGCCTGGTTTAAGCATTTTTTTAGCAGGGATTTATGCATATATGCATATTTACCTGTCTGCAGCAGGAGGCGGAAGGCTTCGCTGTTTGTTGACTTTGGCGTACAGGCCGTCCAAAGGGTCTTCTGTGGATGGCTCTCTGCTGTGGGACACTGGGGGTGGGGGTCTCTGTGGGGATGGGCTGCAGTTACCATACCGTGGCTGGGAAGGTGATCCGCGCACCCTGAAGTTGTTAATGCGGGCGTAGTTCGGGTCGAGGTCATCATCCTCCACGTCAGGTGGGGAGAAGTGTTCCCGGACCTGGCGTTCCCTCAATTCCTGGTGCTTGGCCTCAATTCTGTAACACCGAAAAGCTGATGTTAACTTACCCTGGCTTTAATGATTATTGTAATTTGGGTTGTTTCTCTCTCTCTCTCTCTCTTCAATCTCCCTTTTTTTAGAGTCGGGTGGGGGTTACAGACTCACTGGTTCAAAAGTATGGAATACTTAAATGGGTCATATGATGCTTTTTTAAAGACCATTATTTGGTGTATTTGGTGTAACCGAAATATTTTGACAATGCTTTAAATGTTGCAAAAAACACATTATATTTTTCACATAACTAGTACATTATTTAGGTTCCTCTATGCCGCCGCCATCTCTCAACCGCTAATTTCGTTTTACCTATCCCTCCCACGTCCCCGTCCTTTGAACAAGCGCAGTCTGCGCACATGATTGGCACCGCCTGCCCAGTGCAATGGGGGATTGGCCGGACACCGCAACAAATTGTCCGGCATGAACCGCCGCTGTAACCGAATAATCGCGAGGAGGATGAGGCCTTCATGCTTTCAAATAAAGTGTTAAGACAGTGAACATAATGTCAGTTTTGATACCTTCAGTTACCAGCCCAAACGATGGGACAGAGGGTGTCGCGTGACAGACAATGATGAAGCTGGTATGTGTACACAAGCCATGGTTAGGACAGCTGACTCCAATGTGATGTGACCCCCCCTCTCTCTCGCTCTCAAAAGGGCGACCGCGGGTCTCGGAGGATCTCTCGTGCTCTGCCAATCCAGCAACACACAAGGGGTGGACACACACACACACAAAAAAGACCACCACACAAAACAACCACCCCGGCACACTGAAAGTGAGACTGACACTCGGGATGCCGGCAAGGACTCACGCATGTTGCACAGTCATACAAATACTTAAAATCCTCTCCTAGTTCACGAAACGGGATCTCCTAAAATGCATTGCTGTTCTGTTGTAAGGTTCCTAAATGCATCTACTTTCGGAAGGCCAAATAACGTGCTTTTGCTTTCACCTAGAAACACAAAGCATCTCCCTGACATGCTGCGGCTCACACTAAAACTAAGGCGGTTAGCGAAACGAAAAAGGTCCAACGCCTTCTTCTGTACTTGGTGCTTTGCGTGAACAATTGTGGGGCTCGCATTAAGCAAATATTGGTGACGTGGGGGGGTTCTCACATAGTGAGATAAGAGTAGTATATTGTGAGATATGGTGTTGGGGCGTGGTTCGAAACGAGAAGTACCAATTATTTAGAGAGGGTGCGTGGCCGAGTCAAATTAAGAATATTGTATAAAAGAATGATCCGTTCTTTGGTTTTGAGACTTTAGTCTAATTGCAACTTCAGTGGTATGCTTAGCTAGTATGGCTAGAATGCAACAATCAGGCATTGTAACTACTCCAAATAGGACAGGAGAAAATTGAAATCCGGCAGGTCACGATGGACGTGAACAGCTTATAAGATTGTTTAATATTTATTGAAATGGGTCTTCTATGCTCACCAGTATAAAGCGGAATAATGTCAAGTTATTAGCAGCTTTAAAAGCAACTTCTATTTTTTATTAGGGCATTTGAAAATGTATTTATTCCACTTGGATGGGCAAAGTCTAGCAATTTAATCACGGGCAGTAACTTAGAGTGCTTCAGTGTGCAACATGGATCCTCAGAAAGGTTCTAATATGCTGTGATACATATTGCAGAGTAATTGTCACAGTATTAGACGTGTTCTAAACTTATTCGTGTCGATCAATTAAGGCAAGCCCTGTGTGAGGTGGGGCAACGGCAAAGATACTTCGAACATTCAAGGCAAACATTAGAGGTCAATTCTTAATTACCGAAGGAAATTAACAAAACCACCTACACATTTGACGCGGTAAGGGGATAGTTTATGGTCCAAAATTTCAAGGGGGAGCCAATCAGGACACAAGCAAATGAGTATCGCAACTATGTCAAAACTTAAGTTGAGGTCGGTATTTACAATACAAATGGACAAGGGTCACAGAATACCGGTACTTCCGGACACAAGGACACATGCCTACTGATTTTCTCGCTGCATTTGCCTTCCTTTTCCAACTCTCCCACTTTAGTCTTTTTCTGTCTCTCTCGGAGGGGGCTAGCAACAGGCTCAGGGTCAATAAAGGCTCGCGCTGAACAAATTCCATCTGGATCATATGGAGGAGAAGCAGCATGGCTCCAGCTGCACACTCAGCGAACTATCCAAGGGTCCAAATAAGCCGCCAAGCAAACCGGCACAACAAAGCCACAGCAAATAGATGACATTGCAAAAACGGATCCTATCATCTCAGGCTAAATATAATATATATTTTCGACCTCACTGTCTTCCTGACAGGGTAATATAGAAATTGGAATATGTCGCGAGAGAGCAGAGATACGGGAGAGAGGAATAGGGACCTAGGCTGTGTGGTCCACTCAGTTAATTAGGGACGCACAAAAAGCTGAGTCAGTCCTGGAGAGTGATGGGATAATGAGAAATGGACAAAAAACAAAAATACAAGAGATCTTATCCTGGAGTTGGGTAGGATTCCAGATGAATCATCTAAAATCCTGTGTTTCATAGCATGTTAGTAAGTGGAGCTATATCTAGTGTTATCTAAATACGGCAGGCTAGCAGAGATTTTTTCTTTACCTGTATTTCCGGCTGATCGCAGAATACCTTTGATTTTGCTTATATGAAAGCTGCAATTTTCACTAAAAAAGGGGAAGGGGCTGTTGGAAGTTACAAGTTGTGTTGGTCCTCGACTGAAATGATGACTAAAAGCCATACAGGCTAAAAGATCACGTCAACTCTATGCTAACTTCAACCACTGATTAATTATGAAGAATCTTGTATCAATCCTCAGGTTTGTTTTTGTGATAATGTCTGACTTTTATGCATTTGGGGGGCGCTGAGATTATCATGTTCAAAAAAGAGACTATAGAAACTAATTAGGTTAAATCAATTGCATTGTCCTTATACAGTTGCAGAGACGGGGTCATCAAAAATTTACTTACATTATTATTTCGGGCAGACAGCTTTAATACAAAATAACGTGTCTATTTAAACGCCTTTAAATCTTTTAGTCTAATTTGGTGTTCCCACAGACGTCTGATCTTAGTTCACCGCTCAGTTTTTGAGTGGAGTGTAGCAAAAAACAAAACAATAAAAAAAAACGCTATGTTTACAGATAATTTTGGCAATGTTCACGGACAGAACGGCGAATCAAAATGCATCCTCGAGTCTCCGATTGTGATGAGTTCCCCCCCAGCATTGAAGGCCATTAAATGTCACTACATGATGGCTGGCTAAAATAACATTAACATTATTTGGTGTATTTGGTTTAAGCAATGTGATTCACCATAAAAGTATGTGAGTTTAAGGTTAAAAAGAAACATTATTTTCCACATACTGTACACTATTGTTGCTCCTCTATGCCCCGCCTCTCTGAAACGTGTCGATTTTTACAAAGTCATCTATCTTCTAAAAGTGATAGTCGGATGTACCTCTGGTGGCCAGCTATCTAGTGCATTGTGATTGGCCGAGAAGAAATACTCTTACAAAGTGTGTTACGGAAATGTTACGCCCCTTACCAAGTTCAGGAAACTTTCCTCCGTAAAAAAACTAACTATTGAGTGAATTATAACTTTTTGAACACTGCAGTTCACAAATATGATGCTCGCTTGTGCAGTTTATTTTAAGTGATGCGCCTTTCCACAGATACATTTTTCATTGATGTAGATATGGTTACTTGGGAGTAGCTGTCCTCCTTTGAGCCCTGAGCTCCCAAATTTCTTTTACTCCTCAATTCCCCTAGAGGGGGCATTTCTTGCAAGCACCCTGTTTGCATTGTGTCTATCTCAGAAGATCTAGGTCTTGACATATCCCACAAACAATCTACAAAACTGCATTAGAAAAATCTCCATACTTACAGACGCCTACACAGGCAGCAATTTAAGTCATTATAGTCATGATCAAAACACAAAGGCTGTTCCAAGAGGTCGGTAGCAATCCCATAATGCAATGTGACAATGCATTAATATTATTAATTCAAAGAATCAATAAAATAGGAATTAAATCTAATTTTAAAAAAAGCATTATTTTACCTAATACATGTGTGAGGGGGACTTGGTATAATACATAAAGAGAAATGTTGCTGTCAAATGTCAGTAGGTGTTGTGAAGGATCATGTCAGCGGTCACTTATGAGGCTCCATCTGCAGTTAGCGATGCGTGTGGGGTGCTGGCTGATGCGAGGGCATTAGAAAGCCAATACCTTGGCAGCTCACTAGGTTTTGATAGTGATTCACTGTGGTGTGATGGTGTGATGACATCAATCCCACCTTTCTCTCTCTTCCTTCATCCTCTCCAACTCTTCCTCACTCAGAATTTCTGACATCTGCTTCTGCGCATTCATTTTTGTCTCTGTCTTGCTCTTCTCTTCTTTTTTCTTTCCAAATCTGAGAGAAAGAGAGAGGGGCATAGAAAGACATCACTGAGTGATCACAATTTGCAAATGACGTTTATCTAGGAAAACAGGCTGAGTGAATGTCTAGTGTGTGTGTGTACACTCTGGGGAGGTGCCCGTATTAATCGCTGGTAAGGTACGGCTAGAGGCGTGTCAGCATAGAGATGGTATCTGGTTACCTGACGAACATGCATGCATTTTTCCTGCACGACAGTGAATCATGACGATCCTGGCACTCGTCCGTCCATGGGGGGAGTATTTTCTTGGCTCATAGAAGGTCATTTCTCATGTGTGCCTGTGTTTCAAACCCACTGCCGCCCAGCCGAGCATCACAGCACACAGCTTCAGCGCAGTGTATCAATGTCAGAGCGAGCAGAGGCCATGGCCTCCAGCTACACATGCACAAACACACACTGGGACTCCTCTACGTACATACGCACACTGTCAGTGGAAATCACACCAGTGTCCTTTAGCAACTTGCATTCAGTGCACACTCAAACACAGGGACGGGAGCTGATCTAGATTATCTTCACATGAAACTCACACATCTGCACACAATGATCATGATGTGAGCATGTCTCTCATATACTGTGAGGGAGAACATGAGCTGCACGGTGTCCTACACAGCACTGCAGGTGACTTCAGTGGTACACAGGCGCTAATGATATCACTTACATTCTATTAGATGCGAGGCAGGTCAGGGCTCGCAGCTACTTAGAAAAGGAAGGGGGCAAAAATGACATAATAAAAAAAGATTCAGCATGCAAGACATTTCATATATTGTGGCAATGCTACAAAAAAAATACAATTATGAATGAGATATAATGACAGGGGGTGGAATGCACACATTAATATGATTAAATAACGCATTGAACAAACAAAAAGTATAATCAAAAGAACAAATGAAACAAAAGGACAAACAAACAAACATGAAGGAACCCTGAACAAGTAGCTAAAGGAAACGAAAAAAAAGAACATTTAAATTACAGAACGAATAAAAAAAGCTATTAAAAGAATTACCTAACATATCATACTAATTTCAAAATGAATCAGGAAACCAAAGAACAATCAAATTAGCAAACAAATGAATAACAGATGTCTCTTCTCATTGTCTCGACTGATGCGGAATCATAACAAACAAACACATGAAGCATCAACAAATGAATAAAAGGAACCAATAAACAAATTAACAAAGACAAAATGGATCTGAAGGAAATATTTAAGAAATATATAATCATTTAAAATCAATGAAATGAGGGCATATGACAGTATAAACGAATCTACAAATTAAGGAAACATCAAATGAATCAAGAACGCAAGAAAAATCAAAATACCAGGGCAAAGCAAATATATGACATCACATGACTATATGAGTAAGACGACTGAATACCTGACGGACTGAATGAAAACAATGAATGAATAAACAAACAAAGGTAATCAATGAATGAATAAAATAAACCAATAAACAAATTAACAAACAAAATCAATATGATTGATTAAAAAATTATTGAAAATGATTTAACAAACAAACAAACAAACAAAAACCCAATGAACAAGCATATGAACAAAATACTTAACCAACCAACCAACAATAAATCAATCAAAAAAACAAAGAACTATATAAAAAAATACAAAAACGAATGAATGAACGACTGAACGAATAACCAAACCAATGAATACAAGAACAAACAAACAAACGAGGTTTCAAAGGAATGAATTAAGGGACCAAAAAATTAAACAATGAATACATGAAACCAATAAATGAACAGATCATTTAGGGAACCAATTAATTAACAAATAAAGGGCTAAATAAATAAAAGAATGAATGAATTGATTATAAATGAGCAAATGGAGACTACAGCACATAAAGCCTCTTTCATTTGTCTTGGGTGTGTATATATCTTTCTCTGCAGAACCTTTGATACATCTAACGTAATGCCTTCAAAAACTAGAGTTTAACACTAACACAGAAGGACTGTGTTCAGATGCTGTGGGAAACTCCAGAGGGCACAAAAGAGAGTGAATAAGGAGTAGCAAAATTTAAAGGTGATTCACACTTGCCTGCAGCTCAGTCATCGAGGCCTCATCTAAGTCAACAAATTTGTCCACAATATTTCCTCTCTTCCCTCAGTGCTCGAGCAGGGCGGATGATTCACTGCCCGTCAGAGCTCCAGTCTTTCCTCTTGTTTCCAAACAAAGTCCAACGAACAAACGCTATGTTGCCAAGTTGCTGATTGACATTGCCAGGAGGAGAAGACAGTTTTCCCAGACAAACTGGGAAAGTGTTAAGATATCTGTATGAGGAATATGGAGTCAGAATGATCAGTGAGCCTGTGGTTAAATACAGGCCAAATGAACTTTCTGCCACCCTAACAAAAGACTTGGGAATTTTGAGAACATTTACTGGATATGATTATTTCTTACTGGCCAAGAAACTGTATTATGCGCTATGAAAATATTAAGATTTTGAGAATTATTTATGAACAGAAATTTACCCTGCTCATGTTTCATGAATGAGGCCCAATGATAATTTAGTTGGCCAATCATATTGCTTTAATTTGATTCGCTTACATCACCTACGTCAGATGAGAAGAGACCAAAATATAAAACACAAACACACACAGCTCTCAGAGGAAGGCTGAGCTGAGAAATCCTACAGTAAGTCATATAACTCTTAGTGACCCCAGACTTGTGAGACAGAAGGAAACATCCTCACACAGACACATTTAGTTCTTCAGTGTAATCGGTGCTGACTAATGCAGCTTAAGTGCAGATCAGATTTTCCCTTCTCCACTCAAACATACAATAACTCACACTCATCGCTTATACACTCCCTCACTTTCCTACAGATTCACACGCACACAACATGTCTGGAATGAAAAGAAATTGAAAACATACCACAAGGCACGTCATAATACACAATTTATGTTTAGCAGAGCTAGAAAGCAGCTAACTGAATGTCTCTTCTAAACTGTCCTCTTCCTCATACATAGTTTTGGAGATTCATTCTAGTGAACTGATACAAAAAGTCAGATTCATTCTAGTAAATGGATTTAAAATAACAGATTCGTTCTATTGAACTGATTTAAAATGGCAGATTTATTTTAGAACAAATTCAAATAGTCAGATTCGTTCTAGTGAACTGATTCAAAAATCAGATTCATTCGAGTGAAACGATTCAAAACTCAGATTCATTCAAGTAAACTATTTAAATGACAGGTTTATTTTAGTGAACAAATTAAAATAGTCAGACTCATTCTAATAACTGTAATTTAACCATGCTAATATAGTTTGCAAAGCTACTGTTTTAAAAGAACATCTCTGCTCTGATATTCAGCCCATGCCTTAAAGTTTACAGTTTATACTGCAATTTATTCAGTCAAAACAGGAAGAAACCAACTGTATTCAAAGCCTGAGGTACTTGAGTGTATACCAGTAAAGAAACTTTGTAAACACAAGCATGCATTATGCTAAATGTGAATGAACAGATGAGAAAGGACAAGCATCCCACTGTTTCTCTCTTAGGATCGCGCACCCTTCCTGTATGTCCTCTGGCTGTGTATTTGTGTGTGGATGCATCACTCTCATAACTTAATTACTGTATTTATCTTATTAGACTGCAGCTATTTAATGTTAGTGCTTTGGCATGCACTTCCTGCACATCCATTCTGCTGCCTCATTAAGATCAGGCCCTATGAGACCTAAACACAAAAACTCACACTCACATTAACACATAACATGCTGCTAATGCATTCTGACACAGCATTTATCAATACAATGAAAAAAAATCTTGCGCAAAATGACTACGAACACTCCAAAATTGACAACTGTTTGCATGAGTCCATGAGATTTCAGCAGAGATGAGCAAATCAAAGATTTTATTAATATCATAAAAGAGTGTGTTTGATATCCAGACACATATATTATGAAGTAAATATGTTTGCATACACTGACATGCATAGTTATTTAATTATTAAACCATTTCAAGAATACGAATGGACCAGGGGTGTGCTGTCTTAGGCTGACACCAGATGATTTTCCCCAAGTGTAAGTGGATTCACCAGAGACAAACGTGTCTTTTAACAGGATCTGCGACTCTAAGCTAAAAGGGCACAGCGGCCGCTATCAAAGGAGGAGCCCCGCTGAGCCCAAACCAGCACATGGGTAAATAAAGGAAATAATTAGGCTGTCATAAGAGACCCTGCCACTAGCTTCAGCTGTTCAGAGATGCTTCAGACACAGCCTGTCAGTTAACCAGGCACAGTACTTAGAGGGGGAGTGGTTACAGTACAAGTGAAAGACAGTTGTGGCATGCCAAATTACTACTAACAATTATGAAGTCACACGGGAAAATGTGGATTTATTCCCTCTTAATTCTAATCTTCAAAATGTAATTCATGCAGTTTGTAAATTCACTATTAAATAAATGAACTGACAAATATGATGTAACATTTAAAACAATTCTGATGATGCAAATACATTACAATCCATATTTTTAAAAGTAATTTATTCGTGTATGCCTAAGGTTGAAAATAAATGATGTATATAGTGAATGCCCCTATGAATGGTTTTATTTTTACGATTTAGTTTTAATCCAAATGATGCGTGCTAAGTGAGTGAACATCAAAGATCACAACAGAATTGCGCGCACGCGCTCTCGCTCTCTCTCCCTACTGTTAAGTAACTTGTGCATTGTTTTACTTACTTGTTTTTGACGTATCCGACCAAACTACAAACCTTCCAGTGATGTCTGTAAGAAAGATATATTCACTCGACAAGCTCGCGCATCTGCGCCGCCGCGCGCTCAATCCACTCAGCGTGCTTTGTTTATTAACTCGTGCACATCAGCTATACAGGCGTTAATACTGAATGTTTAACATTATATTCATTGCATACATATACTTAGACATCCTAGTAGACATCGTAGTAGACATCCTTAACTCCTTTCTGCTGTCTGTTGTTGGTGTTTCTTTGTCTGAATATGGCGCTTAACACATGCTGTGTGGTATCGGCGTTTGGTATCGGGGCATTTTAACGAGTACAAGAGCTCAGTATCGGGCCCGATACCGATACCAGTATCGGTGCATCCCTTAGTCTTTACTGTAGTTTTTGATCAATTTACTGCATCCTTGAACATCAAACACAAAATACAAAGGAAATTATTTTAATCTTCTAACACGAAGATTAAAAAAACAAACAAAAACAATGTTAAAGACTGATATTAGGCTTTGTCTTCATATATTTTCACTTTACTTGACTTTCAAGATTTAAGATAACATGATGATATACGTTAAGTGTATATAGTGAGCAACTGATTTTAACTGTTTTTAACAGTGCATTCTGGGAAGTGACCATTTCAGTGCTCTGGAACAGCCCTGAAAATGGCACAGACGTACCCTACGTTTTTATTAAAGAGTGATGCTAAATATTATCTTAATCTTCGACAATTGCGGCATCGTTAAAGTGATTTAGTACACTGATAGTTTATCAAAATTGAGTGTAAAATTGCCGAACAATGAAGTCAAGAACTGCTGATTGTTCCACAGTGTTAAAACTCTTCAGGGGGTGAAGGCCTGCCGGAGAAGCCAAACTGTGCTGATCATTACCAAGAAATACATCACGTCTCTCTCTCTCTCCCTGTGCCAAACATTTATTTCCTCCATGTCTAATTGAACTACCTGCTTGTAAAGTAAAAATATAGTGTCTTTCTCTCACGTTTGCCCGTTAATTCACTCCCCTTCTGGTTTTCTGCTTTGCTAAGACTCTCTCTCTCTCAAAGAGCTGTAGGCAAATCTGAATCCTCTCCGGATAACGTTTCCCTGAGGGCTGCGGGAAAAGAAAAGACTGGGATTTAATCTTTTCTTCTGAAGAGATGGGATGAGTGAAAAAGGTGCTTTAACAGTTTCTTACTCAGACCGTCTTTAACACACACTAACGTACAGCCACATTCACATTCTCTGACACCGCACATATACAGCAAGGTTTATTTCAAGGAAACCCAGATGAATGGAAAAGCGCTTTCAAATGAAGCGTGAAGAGGAAGGGGTTAAGATTCAAACATCTGCGGTACACAAAACTGAAAATCTTACACATCCAAACAGTGTACACACGCAGATAAACACAATGACATCATACACACACACACACAGAGCTTCAATGTGCTGATAAAAGGGGACCCACAGTGTCTGTGTGTGATCTGAATATGATGGTATGTGGGGTGAGCAGCAGTTCACATCAATTTAAAAAGGAAAGACAAAGACAGCAAGAGAAACATGAAAAAGCTCAAAATGCTGTAGGGTAAAACTCTAAAGGCCACTTTCCCAGACACTGATTAAACCTAGTACTACAGTGAAAGGGATAATCACTGTTGGAAATGTTTCAAAGTGATCTATGGCCAAGAGAGCACCGCTTATGAAGTAAAGCATAAGAATATAGGATTTTAGAGAGGACTAGTTATAGAATAGTACACCCAAAAATTCACAATTCAAAGTCATTATTTACTCACCTTCACATTGTTTCAAACCTGTATGATTTTCTTTATACAGTACGTGGAATTTAAAGGAGATGTTTAGAACAATGTTTACATAGCTTCCGAGTCTGCTGAATCTTTGTGTGAAGAATAGACAAATTTATAGGCTGTTATCAACCAAAAGTCAGCATATTTAACCTCTTAAATCTCATCAGCGTATGCACAGCGTATGACGTCAGGCCAGTGTTATTTAAGTATTACAGTATTAATTTTCATTTAAAATGTATTTTACATTTGATTTTTTTTTATGTGCTGGTCATTATTTGTTATTTTTTAAATATTAATATTTCTATTTAGTTTAATTTATTTTATTTCAGTTTTAGTATTCAACTTAACCTTATTGTATTTCAGTTAGTCGCCAATGCAACATTTCTATTTTTTTCATCTTATTTTTAAATTTTAATTAATTTCAATTTTATTTCGATTATAAAAGGTTTTTAATCGTTTTAGTTAACAGCGACAAGCTTTACCGATAACACAGCGACTCCTTTCAATGTGCTTTTCTGACTTTCTGGAGACCATTTGTGGTCACCATATGCGTTTATTGTGATCAAATTTTCTCAAAGTCAAACGCAGTTTGGGACGACAAGGTAAATAATGGCAATTTTAATTTTTGGCTAAACTGTCCCTTTAAGCATTGATTGTTTTGATTTCTTGTGAGTGATGGTGAACAGGAGCTGTTTTTCAGGACACCTGCAGACCAGAACAAAGCCGTCTCCACTTTAATTATCTCTCCCTACTGGCCTTTCCATATTCATTATACTCTATTCCATCGAGACACACACAAACCGACAACAATCACTTTCAGGAACTCCTGCACACACACACACAGGAAACAAACGCACACGCATAAGCAAAAGTAAACTATGAAACTGATGAGAGAGCAGGCACATTTTTAAGAAGGACAAGCACACATTTCTATTCATTTCTCTCCTCCTTTTGTTTTCCTGCCTGTTTCTTTGGCAGTGGAGTCATATTACAGCGGTATTCAGAACCCAAATAAGATTAGCTCTGGCTGAAGTGATGTCACCACTTTGACCTTTCCGACTATCTGCAGTTCCCAACAGGGCACCGCTGAAATAATGAGGCTTTGTTACCATGCAGTTGTAGAAACTGGATGAGCCAATCAGGACAGAGCAATGCTAAGTACTTTCTAGCTGGCCTGAAAAATATCCACTTTAGCCAATGAGCATTCCTGACACGTCAAGCTGTTAATGCCCGAAAAGTGCAAATCGGTGTTAGGCTGTTAAGAAACTGGCCTTTAACAAAAGGCAGCTTGAAAAAAAAAAGAGAGACAAAAAACACTTCATACATATCAATACAATGGATAACTGATAAGGAGCCGTTGAATGAGGCCGAGCTTTCTGATTGGCAGCAAAGCATGTTTCTGAAGGAGACTGGGTTGTTCAAATGGCCAATTAGCAGCTGATTCTGATGAATTCATTAGCATGTTCTCAGGTAATTAGAGGAAGCGGCTGAGTGAATACTAAATATTCAACAGGAGAACAGACACAGTGCCACACAGCTCGCCGTGTTCCTCTGTAGACTCTCATTAGCATAAACACACACACACTCTCAAGTGCCCATCTGCACAACTGAGAGACTGTTTCATACACAGATATAAAAATTCACACTTCCAAAATAGACTTTCCATTACAGGAAGAAACTAATAGATAGGTAAACAGAAAGTCTTCTATTAACACGCATAACCTATTCTTTAAAGACCCCAATGAACCAATTTGATGAATACAGTTTTCTAGTTTTTTCTTTTTTCTATTTATCTAATATGGTAAACCCTCTCTCAACAGCATGTTTCATGAACAAAAGCACTAAAGATACTTTCAAACTGAATCATTTCCAACCACTTAATATGCAACCAGTTGATTGTTGGGATATGAAATAAAGTACAAGCGGAAAGACACACAGACAAACCATAACTTGCAAACTTACATTGCTAGTCGGTGGTATTTATAATTTAGTGGAAGGGACATTCTTATTCTGGAGAGAATTTCACTGGAACAAAATGTTTAAAAACTTTTTTTCCTTTTGTTATATGAAGGTCACATTAAACGGTCTTGGAAAATGTTTTATCATGGCTTCATCCATTTATATTTGCTACTTTTTAAATGCTCTTTATGTATAGATCTTCTTGTTTAAAAAAACTTTCAATGATAAAATATAAAATCTGACAGAAATATGAATTTTTTATATTTTAAAACTATAGGAAATAATCAAACCATTTTAATATTTATTGTCAACAACAGACAACAGTGTAGGATACATAAAAGGCTAGCTGCGAAATTAGCCTTAGCAAGACAAAGGAATAGGTCAATTTATTTCTAATATTTTCATAGAATGCTACTTAATACAATATGATATGATGTTAATATCACTGTACTGGGAAAAACGTCCAAGAAAAAAAGGGTAATCTCTGAAACTAGGTAATGAATAACTAACTAATTAGATGACGGACGGACGGACATACAGGACAGAGGATAGACAGACAGACGGATAGACAGATAGATAGATAGATTTTGCACATCTAAACTTTGCAGAACTGCTCAAGTTTTCAATGAGGTTTAAGTCTGAGCTCTGACTAGGCCATGCAAAGACATTCACCTTTTTCTTCTTCAACCACTGTGTGGTCAGTTTTGCTGTGTGCTTTGGATTATTGTCATGTTGAAAGATAAACCTTCTTCCCATTGACATCTCCCATCTCTTCTGGCAGAGAGCAGCAGATTTTCCTCAAGAATTTTACGGTATTTTGCCCCATCCATTTTTCATTCTATCCTGACAAGTGCTCCAGTCAATGTGAAGAGAAAAAACCCCCAAAAAAACCCCCCCCATAACAGGATATGACCACCTCCATGCTTTACTGTAGCAATGCTGTTATATGGATGGTGAGCTGAATTGGATTTCTACCAGACGTATCATTTGATGTTGAGGCCAAATAATTAAATTTTAGTCTCATCTGCCTCAGAATATTCAAGGTGCGTTTTGCCAAATCTCAGTCGTGACTGCACTCCGTCTTTATTCCAGGCTGCAAAGCAACAAAATGTGATCATTTAAAAAGGGGGTTGATTCTTTTCTATAACCCACTGTTGTTGGTAGCATGTAGAATATATATATAATATAGATAATATTTTATATATATATATATCTATATATATATATATATATATATAATATATATATATATATATGTATACAGTCAAAAGTTTGGTCAGAACGATTTTTTTGTTTTTTTTTAGGTTGCTTTGTTTTACATTTTTTTTTTTTTTTTTTTTTGAGTTTCCATGCTCATCAAGGCTGCATTAATTGATCAAAAATACAGGGAAAAAAATAATATTGTGAAATATTATGATTGTAAAATAAAGTTTTCTATTGTTAATATACATAAAATCTAATTTTCCTGTGATGCAAATCTGGAATTGTTCAGCACCATTACTGCCAGTCTGCGTGTCACCATGAATCCTTCAGAATCATTCTAATATGCTGATATTATCATGAGTGCTGGAAATTTTGTGTCTTTATATTTTTTGGAACCTGTGTAGTTTTTTTTCGGATCTTGATGAATAAAAAGTTTAAAAGAAGAGCATTTACTTAAAATAGAAATCTTTTCTAACAATATACACTACAGTTCAAAAGTTTGGGGTCAGTAAATTTTATTCTTTCTTTCTTGAAAGAATTTAAACTTTATTCAGCAAGGATGTGTTAAATGTATAAAAAGTGATAAAACATATTGTTAGAAAAGATTTCTATTTTAAATAAATTATGTTCTTTTTAACTTTTTATTCATCAGAGAATCCTGAAAAAGTATCGCAGTTTAAAAAATATTTGGCAGCACAACTGTTGCAAACATTGATAATTCTAATAATAAATCAACATATTAGAATGACTTCTGAAGGACCATGTGACACTGAAGACTGGAGTAATGGTTGATGAAAATTCAGATTTGCATCACATGAATAAATTATATTTTAAAGGATATTAAGATATAAACCATTATTTTATATTGTAATAACTTTTGCAAGATTACTGTTTTTTTCTATATTTTTGATCAAATAAACGCAGCCTCGGTGAGCAGAAGAGACTTATTTAAAAAAACATTACAAGTCTTACTGATCCCAAACTTTTGAAAAGTAGTGTATATTTAAGTTGTATATAGATATAAGATTATTTTTTTTAATTCTTTTTTATATATATATATGATATATATATATTCATACATAAAACATATAATACATTATATTATATATATGTGTATGTATTCTGTTATGTATATATAGTATGTAGATATATACATATATACCATTACATAAGTATTTATACATAAATATATATAATATATATATATACACACATATATATATAAATATATTATACCACATTACAAGTGGGTACGGGGATATGTGATATTTCAGTTTTTTTTCTTTTTTAATAAATCTGCAAATGTCAACAATTCTGGTTTTTCTGTCAATATGGGGTGCTGGTGTACATTAATGAGGGAAAAAAACTAACTTAAATGATTTTAGCAAATGGCTGCAATATAACAAAGAATTAAAAATTTAAGGGGGTCTGAATACTTCCGTACCCACTGTATATACACACATACAGACATTAATATAACACACACACCACACACACATTATATAATATATATATATATATATATATAATATTATTGGTGTGATTTTAACACAGGTCCTATATGAGAGTCAGAGGTGACTGGTGAAGAACATACTGTTCAATAAAAAGCCCTAGAGTTGGTTTTTAGAAGAAGCCAAGTCTGTCAGTGTAGGAGAGAATATATATAGATCTAAGTAACTTCTCTCTTTCAGTACCCAGCATAAAAAAGAAAGCCTCCTGGTGCCCATGCTCTCCAGACCAGCAGGATAACAGTGTTTAAAAGTAAGGGGAGCAGGACAGGTTCTGGGTTAATGGCACCCCTGGTACAGGGTACGAGTGCGCGGATGGCGGGGGTTGAAAGGGCAGAGGGAGGAGAGGTGGGATCCAAGACTGCCAGCCCATCTGTTCAGTCAACACACAGGCGGAGAAGCAGGGAAAACAGCGTGACATTTCTGCTATCACCACTGCCACCATGCCAGGATCTTCATCAAGGAGCAGAGACACTGTGAGACATGAGATGTCATAGAGTGATGGAAAAACAAATGCAGCATGAAAGGGTGAAGGAAGTGAATGAAAAGAGAATGGGAAGTAAGTACAGAACGAAAAAGTAAGAGCTGTGATGCAGTGGTTAGTGTCACATATTGAAGCTAAATATGGATGTTACTCCTCCTTTGAGTAAATCCAGCTTTGGTGCACCAATCCTGGGCATGAAAGTAAAATAAATAAAAATGACCAATTACGTCATTCCAAACTGGTATGACTTTTGTTAGTTCCCATATTATTAGTCCCCATTGACTTACATTACATGGACAAAAAATGTATATATAAATCAATCAATGAGAACTGGAACATGCTCGGCTATCAACATTCTTCAAATGATCTTCTTTTGTGTTCAGCAGAAGAAATGAAGTCATAAAAGTTTGGAATGACATGAGGGTAGGTTTTGAGTGAACTAACCCTTTTATTACGTCTTCAGGTGCTATAATTACTTTTGTCAAAAATAGAAAACAGGTTAAGAATATGTCCATCATAATATTTTCAAGGGTGACTACTGCATTTAAACATTAGAGGTGAT
This sequence comes from Sinocyclocheilus anophthalmus, assembly GCA_018155175.1. Taxonomy (NCBI): domain Eukaryota; kingdom Metazoa; phylum Chordata; class Actinopteri; order Cypriniformes; family Cyprinidae; genus Sinocyclocheilus; species Sinocyclocheilus anophthalmus. The sequence continues at coordinate 244,295 of JADLZN010003076.1, forward strand.
TCCTTTCATATTTAAATGTGGTAGCTAATCTCAAACCTTTGTTTCTAAGGGGCCATGCTGAGCCCTGGTCCACATGCGAGTAATACAGGTACGAATCTGAACTACAACATGTCCTTATTTCTTCCCACAATGATTTCCTCCAATAAAAGGCAAAAGTCTAAAACAAAAACCTAAAAAAAATTTTTTTTTAAAAAAGACCTAGATGACAACAAAGAACAAAAAATGAAAGAGATCAGATAATGAGTGCATGAAAGAGAAAGATGGAACGAGGATTAGATGAGGGACAGGTGGACACCACTAACTCTACAGGAAGTTCCACACATGTGCTCGTCAACAGAAAAAGATTTAAAAAAGGGAGAAAATCTGTTGTTCTCATCCTCACAAACGTAGCTGTGGGGTATCTGTGCATTTGAGTGGTACTTGGGCCCCAGAGGGGATGGTTACAGATGCCAGGGGCCACTTTTGACTGATGTATGTGTACATCAGCCAGACCACAAAAGGCCTCATTCTGCTCTCTTCATACTCCTCCAATCATCTCCATTAATGACTCTATAATTAAATCACAATCAATTACTCTATATGAGAAGCCTTCATTAGAGCCGGTGCCCTGACAGTGCTGTAACAATCAGTGCAACTCTACAGAAAAAAAAAAAAGGAAAAAAATAAGAATTAGGATGTCTGTTAAAGTTTTATTACACTTTTGAAATATCCGCGGCAAAGGCAGTATGGCAGATTCTGTAATTTCCAGTAATTTTACACTTCAATAGCACATTCCATGGCTGTTTTTGACAGCGGACACAATAATGTGGGCCACTTGTGTTCACACAGCCAGAAAGACCCCCAGGGCACTGAGCAGAGGAAAAAAAAAACAAGAACAACAAAGAGACTGGAGGGTCTGGGACTTGACCTGGATTACACATACTCACACACAGCGTGCCACCATACATTAATTCCTGTAGTTTTTTTGATTGTTAGAACAGCATGGTGTGTCTTAATCAGTCACCATTCCACTCATCTGAATATTAACACGCCAATCAGACCAAAGGGCTTTTTGGCAGCAACAATACGCAAACCACATACCGCTTACTCAAAGTGTGTATCTCTGACGCACGTCCATGAAACAACACTTGTTTGCTTTGCAATGTCTGTTTTAATTTAACATCGGTGTGAAATGAAAATACATATATTTTCTAAGTGCATCATGTTATTGATCTTATTTTTAATCAAAATGTCTCATATTTTTAAGCTTGTGTTCAGATCTGCTTCCATTCAATCAGCAAATGACAAATAGAACCAAGGTCCAAATTTCCACATTATTCTCAGATGTACATCACAATAGGGAAGAAAAGATCTGTTGCGACTACAATTTATAGGATTTTTTATAGGATGTCGCTAAATGAGAGATGACAGGAAACAATAGGAAAGAAGGCAGGCAATGGGATGCACAAACAACACCAGCCAGATTCGAACCCGCATTTCCCATTTAAGCACCACAATTCAATGGTTCTAAAAAAAAAAACACAAGCATACTGAATTTATGTGTAAATCCTTTGTAAACAATTCTTTCCACAAAACAACACTTTCCATAAGAATCACTTTACAAACAATTTAAATAAAAAATAGTTCTGCTTGTCTTTCATAAACAAGGTCCAATGTATTTGGAGCACCTCAAAGCCATGACTATAACATCTATTTTTAAGAGCATTCTTCTACTCAGCGTTCTTTCCGTTGGTCTGGCACAAAGGTATGGGCTGCTTTACTGTCCTGTATCCTTCCAGGGGATGAAACAGAATTATTGATGTTAATTTCCCGTGTTGATCTGAGGCGGGACAAGTAAGTGCACCCTCATCTGGACAGATCAAAGGCAGGGGTCGTCAGTCTTAAACCACATGGACACAGCGCAGAGAACCCTCAAAGCCAGATCTGATCCATGGCTTTCTAAACTCTCCACTACAACAAGAGGAAGTGTGAGAGATCACTCATCCCGAAGATTGATTGCAGGGAACACAGCTCTTGACATGATTAGAAACACATGGAAGTTGAAGGTCTGTATGCTGACCACCTTTCTCATTCTCCTTTTTTTTGCAAGAGCGAAATCTAGGGTGAGATTTGCTTTGAGCATCTGGGGTGAGTAATGGTGGAGGGAGCCAATCAATACCTCTTTGCCTGATGATGGCCATTCAGGGTGTAATTGTGCCGGGTGCCTTTCCCTCCAATGGAACATAACTGCCCCTTTCATCTATTCAACTTTTAGTAGACTCAACCATTTTTGGCTTTGTCTAAACTCTAATGGCTCTCAGACCCGTTTTGTCTTTTGACAGGTGCTTGAGCGCTACAGATGACGAACATATTAAACTAAGGACATGCATATATGACCTTCTAGCTCCAACAAGAGCTTATAGACGACCTGCGGTCTGAGGCTACAGACGGATTAAATAACAGCAGTCGTGGGAGTCAAGGATCGTTGGCCAAAACCCCAAAGGCCGGTTTGTTTTCCTGAGGCGTGAACGTGGCCATGTGGTGACATCCCCGATACATCTGCACCAGCTGTCTTCGGCACGACTGCCTGTCCTTTTGATGCCAAACCTCCCACCGCAATAGCACCATCCATATCGCATGAATACATTATCGGCTTTCATCACATCAACGATGCTTCATCGCACCTCGTCAACCAAGAATCCTGCTAATTATGTACAGAGACTCTATGGTGTCTCTCCTGAACGTCGTGGAAGACAACTGCACATTAAAATGGATGTCAGAGTCTGGCAATGTTAGCGCACATTAAAAAGGCACTGCTGTTCGGCTCTGTCCATCAGACTCACTTGAACCGTAGAGCTGATCGGAGACAATCTGCTCATGGTATGGAAGAAAGACAGAGGGATGACAGAAGGGAGGTAATGGAAACACTTGCCTGGATCCGTACAGGGGGTGGCAGGAAGCAGGGCTGGATGAACAATGGAACAGACTGCCGAGCAGAACGCCTCCCCCCTGCTCAGATCTCTGGCTTCTGCTCTTGGTCACCACAAGTCCTCAGAACTTCAGAAGAACTTCTCCCCGTGTTCTTCATTTGAGACTGAGGATACTTTCTCCAGTGACTAGCCTCACTCTTGTCTGTGTTTTTCAGTGTAAAGACAAAACCAAGGTGGAGAAGTTTGTCATTACTTCTTAGACATTTTCAACAGACCATCAATCCAGGAATTCTGAGCTCAAAATGCTGAGCAGAATCTTTTGTGCAGAACTTCAGGGGTCATTACTTAAAAAAACGATGATCAACATAAACAAAAATGTTCTGAAGATAGATGCATGGATACATGGATTTTTGGTAGTTTATATACAGGGATCCATAACATATCAGTAACATACTGGATCTTGGTAGATATGAGAAACATTTAAATTTAACAGTATCATCAATATTTGATATTTAATAGCAAATGCATGTTTCTCATATTTTTACATTTAGATTACCTTTGCTAGATTATCATCTAATGCTCACTTAAAGTTAATCTTTAAAACACTAATAATTTAATAACACTATTAAATGCAATCTTTAGCATATGCACTTTTCATACTGTACATTATAATGTTGTGGTGCCTAAATTCACTTATAGTATAGTATATTAAAGTAAAATGAATTCGTTTTTAGATGTAATTTTAATGTTTTTTTTTTTTTACTTTTTAAATGTAATTTATTTAGACAAAACATAACATAATTTTAACATCGGCTATATAACAGTTATCAGACATAACATGAAATTAATTATTGGCTTATCTGTACTGTCCAGAATTTTAATATCAGTCTATCTCCATCTCTAAATTCATATGAGAACTTCCATTTCCTGTGGATTGCATTTTACTCCCAACATTTGATTGACATAGCAACTGTAATAAGAAATTATTTCCAGAAACTCCATACTGAGGTTGGCACTTCAATATATCTCACTACAGATAAGACAAAAAAAATAAATAAATAAATAAAATAGTAGTGAGAGAACTTTACCATACAGTACACAAACCAACAACAACTCAGCAATGGTAAAAAATGCTTTAAATCACAAAGTAGTTCCAGAACCTCTTCCATGAACTCAGAATTTGATCATATGGCAAATGCTATAGCCTGAATCCGGACCGTAGGTGGAGGTAAAACCCGTGAGGTCTAATCATACACCCGGCGCAACAGTAATCTGTCATGTTCATTAGCACTCACGGTGTACATTGTTAGTAGTATCCACAGAGCACCATAATGGCTCAAATTACACCGTAATCATCAGCTATAATCACCCCACTTTCCACAGCCATTAAACTGAGCAAAGAAAGTCAGCGAGTCCACAGAGACTGAAATAACCAAAAAAAGGCAACAATACGTGCTAAAAGTGGGTTTGTTACATCTGGGATTAGTGAAATTTCTACAACATTCTCTATATTGTCTTAATGGCGATCTGCTTCATAAATCACCAAAAAATACATTACATAAATGAAGCACAACAACATGATGAAATTAAATTAGGATAATAGATTCTGATAATTTTGCAAGACCTTGTTGCTCTCAAACGTTTTTGTTTTAAGAACTCTATTAGGCAGAACCATATGAGGTACCTGACCTCCATAGATCTAATGGCTTGTCCATTATGTCTTGTTGAATAGTTACACTGTGTCATAGCTAAACCTAACAAATTTACAGACCAACTAATCATTGGCCCATATGAAAGTATTGACCCCTGCAGATGCAAAACCATCTGCGGCCATAAAGTTTCTGCATGCCTGTCGTTTGAACATGAACCATTTGGGTTTGTTTAATAGAAAACAGATTAATGCTTGTTCTGAATTAAAATACACATCATTTTCAGTGATAAACCAGTTTAATAACCAAAGAAGAATTTTATTTGGAGTTCAGATACAGATTGGGATTCTACTTTCATTCTCATATTGGCAATTAGGACACTGTGAGGTCATGTGCTCAGTATAGTATCTCTTTGCTTATACAGAAGAATAATGGAAATTTTTTAGATGTATGTGGTGCTAGATGCCTCTTTAATTTAGTCGACTAAAGAGGGTTTGACAGGCACCATCCAGGCTTTAAATACAGACTCTCTGAGCTAGCACAGACAACTGACCTCACATACTCATATCATAACAGGAAACGACAGGTGCTTGCATGTTTCTGATTACTTAAGGAGCATTATAGGAATATTCAACCTCAAAGAGCTTTCAACCTCCTGTTGAAAATGAGTTGTTGAGAAGATGGACTTCAGATCATTTCTCACTTGGAAAGGTGCAAATTAGACTACAGTAACAGATGGCATGGAGAAAGAAAAAAAAACATTGGCATAGATATTTTCAGAAGAACTTTTCAGCTCATGATGCCTATGGAGTCAATATTGATCCTGTATGAAGCAAAAAACTAAACAAAACAAAAAAGCTACTTTGTGTCAAAATACACTTGACATTTACTGAAAAAATTAACCGGCCAACAGTTTGTATCTTTACAGGAAAGCTTTGTGCAATAGAAAGTTAAGTTCTGAGGATCTACATTCATATGAGACTGATCTAATGAAATAACGCCTGGCCTTCCTCTCTCAGACCAAAGTGAGGGAATCGAGCTTGACTGAGCCTCTGTCTGTGGCACATGTCTGTGTTAATGTCTGCAGTGAAAACTACAAGACTGTGTGTGTGTGTGTGTGATTACAGTATGTGTACAATTCTGTTGCACACAATGTACAATACCATTCAAATGTATGGGGTCAATAAGGAATTTTATAGTTTTTGAAAGCCGCATTTATTTGATCTAAAATACAGTAACAAAAATATTATATTATATTAATATATTTTAAAGTACATGTTTTCTATTTGGAGTTATGTTAAACATACAATGTATTCGTTGTGATGGCCGAGTGCACATTTCCGGCTCTTTCATTACTCTCCTTAGCAATCATTCTAATATGAAGGTTCAGTGCCCAAGAAACATTTCTTATTATGTTGCTTAATATTTTTGGAAACCATGATGCAATTTTATTTCTCAGATGAATAAAAAGATCAAAAGAACACCATTTATTTGAAATATAAATATTTTGTAACATCATTAATGCTATTACGGTCACATTTAATCAATCTAATGTGTCTTTGGCTGAAGAATAATAGTATATAAAAAAAATAAAAAATAAATATTACTGACCCCAAACTTTTTCAGAACTTTACAATAGTGTATTCACCCTGAAATCAACAGATCTGAATGAAATACTGATCAATGGATCAGTTAGGACGGCAATTGTAAATTCATTAATGACGTGATAAATGTACATCAAACTCAGAAGGAGAAGGACAGAAGGAGAATCTCTTGTCACCAGCCTGTAAACATAAAATAAACAGTATATTCTATTCAACCCTTTGCAAATACTGCATATGATTATTAAACTATTTCCAGACAGAAAAGAAATGCACTGTTCCTGCAGCTCCCTATAGCTGTTCCCATTAATTTCTCCTCAAATCTACCATATTCTCGTACTGATTGTTACCTTTCAGAGGCTTGTCTAAGCAAGCCTGCCACATCTACACTCTTTAATGTGATCAAAGTCAGGAACAGGCCTGTATTGAAAAAAACAAAACATAAAAAAACGATAAGTCGGAACAAGAGCCTTAGCACAGAGGTGCTACAGATGGAAAAAAAAAAAAAGACAATGAAAAAGAAAAGACCCATTCAGCGGTGGGACACATAGACCCAATCACATATTCATGCCATTTTCCATTCATCCAATCATCTTAATCAGGACATTGCATCTTGGGAATCAAAGGGGAGATGATTGAACTTCCATTAAAGAGGCCTTTTAGTGATTCATATGTAGATGGAGGGGAGAACAGCGGCGGCCAGTTAGCTACTGTTACCTACACTCAAACCGCACGCATGAAACTCCCTGTGATACTGTTACCATGGTGAACTGAAGACTGAGACGACCATACCCTTTCACAGAAATAAACCTATCTCCAGATCACAGCGCTTGTAAAGGTGAGGTGGGCGCCGATGTGGGCAGCTGTCGCCATTGATGACTGATATGAGCCATTTTATACTCCTAGTAGGCATTCAAATTGGGATTTAGAAGAGGGAGGGTGGTCCTTCATCTAAATTGTAGACACCCTACATCTGATAAAGAAAGGCTGGCAATGTTTCTTACATTTAAAGGTTTTTGGACACTTAAAATGTCATTTCATTGCCTAAAAAAATATCAAAGCAAGTGGCATCTGAAATCAGGCATAACCACATGTGTAGTTTAATCACATTACCTATGAACATCTATCAATGTTTGTCAAATAAAATGTCACGTGTACTTTTCATCTTCATTTAAAACCTAACAAATATAATTTAGTGAAATGTTACGCTTGAAAATCTTTTTTTTTTTCTTTTAAAATAAAGTTGCCAGTTGTTCTGATATTTTGTTTTATAATTAACTGACATTCATACATTTTTAAGTGTGAGTAAAGTGTCCAAATTGTTTTTGGGGCTTCTGTATAGGCCTCCACGTGTTTCTGCTTCTGCCCTGCTGTGCAGGGTGCAATGATGCCACTTCCTACCCAAAGGCTGTTCAGGTTTTTGCTGATGAGCATCAGACTTGGTTGTTGACTTGATCAAACATACAAACACACAGCAGGAAAGACATTAGGAAATGTGTTAATTGAGAGAGAGACGAGGAACAAGAGAGGCTGTCGCTCCGTCAACAGGTCTGTGAGGGAGGTTATGAGGTAAGTTGCACCATCTGTGACTCTGACACTTGTTTCAGAAGCTTTTAGAGGCCATTAGCACACTCACTAAAGGTCACACACCAGTGCTCACACACACACAAACACACGCACATACACGAATAAACACATGCATACAAACATTTTCACATATAAATAAACACTGATGTACAAACATGCACATACACAATAAATCAACCTCAGTCGGGCTAAATATGAATTTGACAAGAGAAGAGTTAAGGATGCTGTCAGCATGTACCTGTCAACCTCACTGAGCATCATCATGGTGTAATGGTGCCTTGAAGACAAAGGTCGACTCACAGTGCTGCAGACTGTGACTAAAATGCTCAAAATGTGACAAAAATAAATAAATACAAATTTGTGACAATTTAAAATAAAGGCAGAGAAATGTATTATTATATTTATCAGCCTTTATCTGGTAAGGAATTGTCAGTAGCTACACAATGTTTTTCCTGCTCTGTTTTTAACATGCATACTGTAAACCAAATACACTGTGCAGCAGAACGTTGTTTTCACTTCACTATTTAGTGCTTAATCTTGTTTTGTACACACATACACTCACACACACACGTCTGGTTTGCTATCCTTGTGGGGACTCTCCATAGGCGTAATGGTTTTTCTACTGTACAGACCGTATATAGTCCTATCCCTCACCTAAATCCCTACCCTTTACCAGGAAACTTTGTGCATTTTTAGATTTTCAAAAAACTTAATTCTGTGTGATTTATTAGCTTGTTTACCCGTGGGAACCTCAATTTAGGCCCCCACCATGACACACGTCCCCATGAGTCTGTGTGTATTCAGGTTTAATCCCCACCAGAATAGAAAAACAGGTACACACACAGTGATTGACACAGTGGCAACTGCATTCTATATCTTACTAAAACTGAATTCACCAAAATTATATGCAGTGTGTATGAAATTGAACCGAACAATTAGTTAATGACATACTTAAGCATGCATCTGAGATGTGTTTGCCAGATCTTGTTAGGAAAAAAAAACAGCAAACAAGAAGGCCAAATAAGCCCAAAACAAACCTAAAGAAGTCCAAATGCTTTATATTGGAAAAATACCCAAAAATGTACACTTTATTATCTCCATAAAGTGGCTCACTTTATGAGCCAAGCTCAGAGAACAAGCCCATATACACTTATAATTAATTAATAGACATGGCAACACTGCAGGAGCATGCTTTGTGAAGCAGCCTTCAGAGCATAAAACACAGCAGCAACATTGATAATGGTTTCATTAATTTGCCAGACATAACGAGTCTTTGGTTACTAATATTATTTTAGTCAAGAATAGTGGTGACTTTCAGGTTAAACTCTTTGGAATTATGTTTTTGTTCACAGATGAGAGAAGACGAAACTTTGCTATGGTTACCAACGTGCTAATTATCTGAGTTTTGGGAAAACAACAGGATGATAATTTAGGGGATTTATTCATGCATTTAAATACAGGTGTTACTCTGAAACTTTACAGCATGTACATAGAGTTTATATTGGGCAATGTGAACATGCGGTAGATGGGCGTCGCTGACCTTAGCCGTGTGCCTCAGTTTTCTCGCTATCTTGCACAAAGAGTGCTGGATTTTCAAGAAACTGTTACAAATTTAAAGAAATTTAAATCAAGACCTTTGCATCTATCTGTTTTCAAACACAAGAACAGTCTTAAAAGTTATTTTCACAGATAAATAACTTTTATGAACATTTTCATTTTACTGAATCAGTTAAACAGATTCATAAATCAGTCTCTAAAGTACTTTTCACAAATGAAACAAAATGCTTAAAAACTATTTCTTTGCTTTGTTTTAAGTCTTATTTATAGTGTTACCAAAAAGTTTTCATAAAGAAAAGGTCTTTTATCACGGCAGCTGTGGTGGAATTAGCTGGAAGGCAAAATGGCCAAGAGATGTGAGGATAAATGAGAAGAGAGAGGCAGAAGAGCAAGAAAGAAAAGAGGACAGCTGGTGACAGAACGGAGGGAGCAGGCCTGCTGCAGTCTCTGTTAATGGCAGTAGAAGGAGTAGTGAACATTTGTTCTCACTCTCTGTCCTCTGCATAAACATCCGCTGAGAGTGCAACACTATCATTCCACACACAGCAACTTTTTCTGTCTTCCTCTATCATTCCATCCCTCCAGTCTTTTAGCATCTATCACTTCTTTTCAGTTCACTCAACAGTGTTTATATACACTGCTAAAAAAAATTAAAAAATTCTTAAAGTTGGTTTTAGCTGGTCTAGCCAGGCTGGGAGACCAGCCAACTATCTCAGTCTGGTTTAAACTGCTGTTTTCTTCAACATGGTACAGTGTTGCCTTCAAAACTGTTTATCAAACATGGTTGACCTAAAAGATTCTGTTAATCTCTTGGCTTACAAGGTAAAGCTGCAAGCCACATTCCTCCCTTGCCTCTAATGGAAGACAGTCATATGCTCGGTCACAGTTTTACATGCAAGCCAAGAGGCTTTGAGGAACTGCAATTTTGCTGAATTGCCTCACATTAAGGTTAATTATGTAATATTTCATTTCTGATGAAAAGTAGCAGGGTTGATGAGATAAAAGTGAAGTCTGGAAGTGTTTAAAGCTGTCTAGTTTCACTGAGAGACATTTGAAGTGTCTGAGAAGAAATGGCTCAAATCTGTCTTCAGGACAGATGAATTGTATATATAAAATAAAAATAAAATAAAAAACAAGACACTTTCAAAATCTAAATTCGGAATGGATGAGCCGGTTTCAAAGACACTGTAAAATGTAGATAAACGCACACTTTCTATGAGATGCAAAGCATAGTAAAGTGACTGTAATGCACAGCCTTGTTGCTTATTGCTGTGTGCGGTTACATTTGCAGCTGTAGGTTTTCACAGGATTGTGTGTGTTAGGCAGTGTAATATCTGTTGTTGAGGGTGTGTGTTTGTGTGCATCACAGCAGCAGAATGAGGTGCATTTGGCAGTCCACACGGGCCTCCATCTGTCTGCAAGATGTAAAACATCCTAATGTGTCCCAACCTGAGGCTATACGCACCTTACCCTCCCATAGAGTACACTCCAGCTCTCTGTCACATACACAAAAACACACACACACACACACACACACACACACACACACACACACACACACACACACACACACAAGCTATTCGGTTCTCCTGTGGTGCTAAATCATCGGCTCGTCACACAAACACACAATACCAGTAATTTATCACTATAATTTAAAAACACATGCATTTATACACTCCAACAACACTAAACAATGTGGTGTACAAACATACAACATGGTTAAACACAAAGAGTAATCAACTCACAACTGATTCAAATGAAGTCTGAGGTGCTAAGCTAAACATATACTCCAGTGAGCATAAACTCACATTGTAGACACAAGCACTGGGTAAAACCATAAAAAGGACCAAAAAGTACCTAACAGCAGAATTCCTCAAATTCAAGTTAGTTAATGTAAGTCAGCACATTTAAATCTACTGTTGCTTAGTATCACAGCAACTGTTTGCACGTCCAGCTTCTCTTGTATGAAAAGTATCTGTACATATGACAGACGGCAAAATCCCAAGAAAAGCTTGACAATGAAAGAAATGCAACAATGTATTAGTTTAAAAATGTAACACTAACATGGGAGTAATTCGAACATAGCTTTTGTAATAAATACAAAGCAAATCATCAATGTGCAATAAAAAAAAAAAAAGTAATGCAGGCTATGTAGGCTAGTATTACTTGTTTTTCTACTTCGACTAGTATTTCTGATGTCAACTAGCAACAGCAGTATTGTTCAGTCGACTAGTCTCTCACATCCCTAGTTAGTTTGAATGTGTAAAAAATGCTAATGATAAAAGACTGTAAAAACCTGCTAACTGGTTAATGGCAAGTTCCCTTACTATATATGGTGAAAAACTTTAATAGATCTAAATGGACATTTTATGTACTTTTTTAACAAAATTCTGTTAAACATACAGATTCTAGAATTAAAAATGAAATCATCTTGCAATTTACAGTGGGGGAAAAACAAGTACAATTCCCTGAATGACACTTTACATTTCATGGTATTTTGTTCTTGTTAGTTTTTTGTTTTCAGTTATGTACATTTGGGTTTTGTGGCACATCTTACGCTGTTTATTTAATGCTTATTGCATTATGTTAGCTTTGCGTGTATTACCATGATGGTGTTTTGTATTTGTGTGCATGACACTATGCACCTTCTATATATTAATATATACCTCAGCTTGTGAAAAAGCTACTTACTGTATGATGAACTGTAATTCATCATGTCTCTTATATCACCTGTATAATTACAGTCGATATCATTATATTATACAGGTATAAAACAGATTTTAGTACTTTAGTCTGATGGATTTCAATGTAGTCATGTAAAACCTAAAATGTTGCTATCGTTTTTACCATAAATTTCACATTATTATTACATTTTTGGTTTTACAGTGCAGACTGATTACTATCAGAAGAGGCTAATAGACAGTACACAACCTAATAAGGGTGTGCTAAAACAACAGAATGAGGGAAATAACAGTGTCATTGTATGACTCAGTAACCTGTTAGGAGATTTTGAAAGGAAGGGCTAGATGTAAACGTCAGGCCTTTGAATGCTAAGGACTGAGAAACAGTGAGACATAAAAGGTTGATTTTCCTCTTTTTTCATACGTTTATCACTGAGCTGCAGGGCCGTATCCTGGCTTAATATCCCAGATTTGCAGCACTGCTCCGACCCACAGACACAGCTACCACCAAATCAACACTGCCACTATCAGCAGAATGGACACTAGCCAGTGACTCCCACTGGGCACTAAATAGTGGCCAATAACACTGAATCTGAGCCAGGCAAAGAACAAAATACCATCCGCACTGGCCAGCTAAAGGCACATATAACACTGAGATGGAAAACAGAAGAGGTATCGGAGCCAGAAAATAAACATTTCATCTAGTCAGTGACAACATCTAGGGTTTCTGACCTAAAATAAGAAATTTGTGTTCAGTATCAGAGAATCTGAATGGTGTCTATAGCTTCACTGGCTCAACAAGGTGGCTGACAATCAATTGAACAAATCTTTATTTGATAGTAAACACAGACTGAAATAGCTCAGCCTCTCCGGTTTTAAAGAAATAGCTCACCCAAAAATGAAAATTGCATGTTTTATTCATTCCAAACTGTCTTCGGTTATTTTTGAAGCTTGTTAAATTAACAGCATGTCTGTAAGAACATAAAGGTGTAAGAATGATGACAATGTCACTTGTTTTCTAGATGAACTATCCCTTTAAAAGCTCTAAATGAAGACTGTTTCTTCAGGGAGAGACATTTCAAGCACTTGGAAACACTGATTTACAATCGGTGGGGCTAGAGGTCATGTTTCTCAAGAGGTGTCTCAGCTAGTCTGTACTTCACCTGCTCTTAACCTTTGAGGTCAGACATCACAAATACACAATGCTAATTGAAAAGAGCAGTCAATATTTTTCTATCGATCTACAGAATGCTTCAGATGCTTTAGTCCCTGGTTGCAAGTAAAAAAAAAAATATGAGGACCAATACGAGATGAATATAAGAAGGGATAAAAAGAAAAAAAAAGTGCTTGGAAAAAGTTCAACTTAAGGTACAACAACAAAATGAACTATGTGGTCTATAGTTAAACCAACTAAAATAGCACAAAAAGAGGAGGCCACAACACGAATGCCCATTTGGTAGAGATTATTCTCTTGGGAAAGTAATTAATTCATAACTTATTCATCCTGAATCTGTTTGGACACAGCATGGACTATGGGGATGCGTTGTTTCAATATAAAAGTCTCCAGTCTACTCCAGTGGAGACGGTGATACATTTTTCCCCCTCAGGATTCTTTGATGAATAATATAAAGTTTTATATTTTACATGTCTTTAATCTTTACTATTTTGAACAATTTAATGTAACTTGTAATGTAAAGTATTTCTTTCTTTCTTTCTATTTGTTAATCGTATCCCAAACATAAGAGAAACTGCTTCCAAAAATAAATGCATACATACATAAATACATACATACAAAACTTAATTCCAAACTTTTGCCTGGTAATGTATGAATAGGCCTTCAGGTTAACTCACTAACCCAAAAGGGCCCCAAATAATGCAGGCATTTGGGTGGGTTTATATAGATGCACAACCCCACAATAAAGGTCATGTTGAGCAAAGACTCATCTGTTACCCCAGACAGCACTGTAAAAAAGCTATGGACGAGTGTTCACATTCCCTGGACCTTCAAAAAGTTGTCTTATGGAGGAATTGTACTCTTCTATCAACACATTTTCAGTCTATTTAATCCGTGGATATTTGGCCTGCTCAGGGTGACAGGGCAATCTCACGGCAAAAGATTCTGGGTTACGTCCGCTTTGAGCGAAGGCTGTGTCACATTCCGTGGCAAGCAGCGTCAACGCACGGCTCTCGAACCCACATCTCTAATCCTCACTGCCTGCCAAATATAAATAAATAAAACTACGGTGGTTTTCAGTAACCTTTACATCCCTCACCCCATCAACCACTGACAAGCCAACACATAAACGCTTATCTCCACAGAACAAGGGTGAACATTAAAATGATTGCATGAGCGCGGGAGGAGAGCTGGCCGCAGTGGGCGTACTGGCAGACTCTTAGCAGACACACGGAAGAGGAAAAACAGTGGGATCAGACCGAGTCGGATTAACAGAAGCAAGAGCCATATCGTAGCCCGCACTTCCTGACGAGTCAAAACGGTTCACCTTGAGAAAGACACCAGCTGAATTAAGTTCCGCAGCTGTTTTCCTCTCTCCACTCTTTCTATTTCTCTCTCTCTGCTGGAATATTCCGCGTGTTGCTGTAACAGCATGGTGTGCTTTTCAGTTTTACCGGCAGTCATCCAAATTAAAACAATTATAGAGCTAATTGCCCGTTAGGTGGAGCCTGCCGGGGCGTCCATGCTCTGATTTGTAGAATCACTCATGCGGGTCGTCCTCCACTGTGATGAGCCGCCTGGTCTTGCTGGTGCCGGAGCCAGTGCCGGCCGGCCGATCAACGGGCAGATGGGCAGGGGTTGGCACAGGTGCCCACCGTGATGCAAATTAGGCCTGGCACTGGCGCAGTGTGAAGACAGGGGAGATTGAGCACTGTGACGCAGAGACGGTGTGCCATATGGAGCTGAGGCTGACTGCTCTGTTTACCAGTGGTCGAAGTCAGTTATACACATGCAAGCGGGCCGAAATGCGTTCAACCGTGAGCATAAGCCAACAGAGCGTCCCAACAGCAGCACAGGCCAAAATTCCGTCACACGACATGTGACCGACCAGCGACCCATCGCTGCAGTTTAGCATGTGCGTCAAATCAACAGTCATCCATCATGACCTTTACATGTGTGGGAGAAACTGTTCACAGCTGCAACAGCCTTCATATGAAAATTAAAATTTATGAATTTACTCACCCTCACATCGTTCCAAACACTGTCTTTCTTCTCTTGAATACGCATAATCCTTTTGAATGAAATTCAATGAACAGGACTGGAGTTTTCAAGTTTCCATACAAGACCCAAAAACCCATAAAACAGGGGTCACCGAACTCGGTCCTGGAGGGCCGGTGTCCAGCAGTGTTTCGCTTCAAACCTAATCAAACACACCTGAACCAGCTAATCAAGGTCTTACTAGAACACTTGAAACTTCCAGGCAGGTGTGCTGAGGCAAGTTGGAGCTTAACTCTGCAGGACACCAGCCTTCCAGAACCGAGTTTGGTGACCCCTGCCATAAAATAAATGTTGTTATTCATACAATACATGTTGTTGATCTGATTTACAAAATTGAATTATTTGTTCACCAAACTGACTCGCCTGATTCTCGCTGACTCAATAATCCAGTAAATCAGTGAATAAAAACATTTTGAACTATTTATCACAAGAAATTACTGCATGACTTCAGAATATAGTGTACGAGTCAAATGGACCATCTTTCATGGTGCTTTTGTGTCTTTTTGAAGCTTGAAAGCGTCAGTCTCCATTCATTGTATTTGCATGAAAAAAAGAGTGAAGAGAATATATTTCAAAACAACATTTTATGTTCCACAGAAGAAAGTAAGTCATACAGGTTTGGAAAAACATAAGGGTGAGAAAACAATTTTTTTGATTCATTTGAACTGTCCCTTTAAGGGAGACACACAACAACAAAGACATAAGAGAAGAGGAACGGACGAAAGCAAATACAAACACAAAGAACAGTAGTCTTGCCTCAGCAACCCGAATCCTTTCTTCTTGGTCTTCTTATCCAGCTCATCACCGATCTCCTCTGATTTATTCTTCTCTTTCTCCTTTCCTTTGCTTTTCAACTTGTCTTTCTTCTTGCCTTTGGCCTTCTTCTTCTTGACTTTCTTGTTCTCCTCATTGTCTCCCACACCTTGTCTGTAGGAGCCGCTGGCCGGAGTATCTCGTCCAGAGCTCTGGTCCGACCCCTCATCTGTTTCAATACAACAAGCAAACAAAAAATATGATGAATACACAGTGGCCTACAAGTGGGCAGGACAACCAAAATCATATACATTACACATTTCTTGTGTTTCTATAACATAAACTGAAAATAATCTACCATAACATAAAGAGCATAGCAAAACCTCAACTGGTTTCATCGATTTCTATATTCACACAGTATTTACCTTCAAACCGCCTAGTCCTAGTGTAGACTATATCTCAAGTCATGGAAATATAAAAGATCTCTTCAGAGATATTTTTTCAGCTAATCTGCCCTGGACCATCAAAAAGTTGCTCACATTATCATAATCAGAAGGAAAAATAAACAAGGGACACGGATAACTGGATAGAGAGATGGGGAGTAAAGATAAGCATAGAAAAAGTGAAAAAAGAGGCTTGGTAACTGAGGAACCTGCTGACATAACCATCTGTTACTGGCTATCTACTGTGGGGCACTCTGTGTGTCTGTGTGTGGCAATCAATCGCGGCTGCATTATGTATCTGCGCTCTGAGGTTTGTCAGACGGTAGCGGCGGTGCTGGGAGCAGATGCACGTTTACCAGGCCGCCTCAGAAAGTGCGTTAAAAGAGAGATGAGAAGACGTGCAAAAAAGCATCAGTCTTTCATAAGCTTCACAGCAGCCATCTTACTAACCCTCCACTTGTAGCTCAGGGGAAGGTCTCGACAGCCCTGTATACTGTGATTTATTGATGGCTAGTTGTATCTTACAGGCCAAAATATGACAAGGGAAAAGACAAGGAAATTAGTGAAGGAACAGACAAGAGAGATCTGGGTTTGTAACCAAAAGCTTGCAAGTATCGGTCGACCAATATGTTTTTCAATGGCCGATATTGATGTGTAGAGACCAGGGAGACCAATACATAGACATACAACGGCAAATGTTACAAAGAATTGTGAAAATTACATTGACAAATACATTTTCGCAATATTTCTCAAAGGCTTTTGACAAAGCTATTGGTATAACCAATGCTACAAGTTGGAACTATCAAATCAATGTGTACACTTTTCACTGTGCACTTGAATCAGACACTAACCCAAAGTTACTGCAGGTTAGGACTGTGCCTGTTACATTACATGGCATTAACCTCCAATGAGGAACAGTAAAGTCATGAAAATAAACTCCACTTGCTTTGGTTTGGTGGTGATACAGAATACATTACATTCAATATGACTCTGAACCAGTTCCATCATGAATGACAGAGATAAACAAAATAAAACAAAAATATAAGCATGCAAAAAACTGAGTCGGTTCTTCTGAGGCTTAGTCCAAGGCCAACAGCAGCATCCGTTTCCCCATGGCCTGATTTCTACACAAACAAATGCCGATCCGCTGTTTAAACTAGTATTGAAGCGGGTGGCTTGGTAATGACTGTACAGCCACCCTATTATTCAGAGACACAGAGGAACCTCAAAGGCCTGCTCCAGCTCCCACTTCTCTAATATGCATCAGAAAACTCTTTTGTTCGGATCAGCGCAAAGCTTATTGTAAATATCAATCCACAGAAAAAAAATGGTGAGAAAGGATAAAGAAAAAAGGGGAGATATTTCTCATCATGCTCACGTCTCAATATGAAAACGCTTTAAAAGAGCAGGGCTTGAGGACTTAGAGAGCAGTACCTATGCTCTGAAAGCCTTACATAATAAAGTTATAATGACACTTCTGTGAGCTCAGTGAAATAATGGAAACCATTTCAAAGGGAAATAAATCCCATCCTTAAATGCCTCTCTGTTTATCATCCTCACTGATGTATGGCCTTTGATATTTATATGGGTTCTTCTTCATGTGAGAAGACTGCATCCTCTTAATTTTCTCTTTAGGGTGGTGGTGTAGTGGTTAAGGCTCAAGGCTTGCAACTGGAAGTTACAGGTTCGATCACTTCATATATCATCTATATAATGTGGGCTAATTTGTTCATGCTTTCATTTTTTCAAGACAGTAGTACTCAGCTCTGTTTAACACATTTTACTATGCTTAATCCACTAAAGCTATCTCTCCAAAATCAGCAAAAATGCCAAAAAAAAGTCAGCAGTGTACTTACAGTGTACTTAAAGAAAGCACACTTTCATGAACTTCTATACACACTTAAGTGCAGTTTTGGGGGAACAAAAAAGAAAAGGAAAAAAGGAAGACTATAATGATTTTGTTCAATAATTCTATATAGATATTAAAAGTAAAACTAATTTATGTGTTCGTCTAAAATCGAAGTTAGTAACCACATGTAAAGTATTTGATTATAATTTTAACACTGTTATTTGATATTACATTAAAACTATAAAAATATATTTCAAACCATTTTAATTTAAATGGCATATGTGTTTCAATAGAAATTACATTACAGTATATTTTAATTTACCATAAATGCTTGTCAGTACATTCAACAATACTCTTTAAGCACATTTAATAGACAATATAAGTAATAATAAAATAACATATAAAGTTTAAGTTCAACTTAAGTGGGTCAAAAAAAAACTCAGCTTATTGAATGTAACAAATTTAAACTATAATACATTTTTATTTAAAATAGCAATTAATAGCAATGAAAATAATTACTTTCATTTCAAACTAGCTATTATACATTCATTTGTAGTAATATATTGTCCTTATGTATCTTTTAAAGTATGCAAATATTTCACAGGGTAGATGGAAAAGATGATAAATGTATTTATATAATCTCTCTCTCTCTCTCTCTCACACACACACAGGTTTGTTTTTGTGAAAAGTGGGGACATCCAATAGGCGTAATGGTTTTTATACTGTAAAACTGTTCTGTGCTATGGCCTAACCTAAAACATACAGGAAAACTTTGGTGGCTAGTTCAGATTCATATACAACTCCATTCTGTGGATGTGAGAAAAAGGTTTTGAAAAAGATGTGGACAGGGTTAATGTCCTGAAATGTCACCTTTTCCTTGTAATACCTATGTTATACCTTTGTCATTATACAAATTTATGGCCTCAGGTTCACAAAAACACACACACACACCACACACACACACACACACACACACACACACACACACAGAGTGGATGGGTAAAAGTAAGTTTAAACTCTTTTTTCTGAATACAGGCAAATTATCATCCCACAACAGCGATGGTAATGAGAAGTGAGAGGAACGCTGTGTGCCCAATTACTGTCCTCAGTGATTAGTAATAAGCTGGCGCTGTTTTTTGACCAGATCATCACGGTGTGCACACGTAAGTGTGTGTTTGTCATCTCCACATCGAGGTAAACAGCAGATGTAATCACACGTCGACGAGCAAATAAGTAAATAACCTGACAATCATTAACAAGTGTTAATGAGTTTGTTTTGAAGCTACAAACTCATAACTAGGTCATCCCAAGTTGCAGTACTGGACCACATCTTAGTTTAAAATTTCAGAGAAAATCTTACAACGAAGAGTTCCGGTTTTATTTTGATCTCCACGAATAGGGAAGTTAGATACTGCTTTGGGATGTGTGTGTGCATGAGACGGGATCTTAAGTCTTCAGCTGTGCCGTATCTGTTCACACCGACCATAATCCTCTCCTCTCTCACACTCTCTCCTTCTTTCGCCACATGTCTGTATTATGTCGTCTCACGGAAGGGCCAATTAGGCTGGTGTGTGGGAAGAGGAAGCACATGACAGGGACAAAACCAAACACTTTACTCTCAATCACACTCCCTCGACAGTCACTGACTTTACTCATTCACATCCACAATCACTTCAAATACCGATGTAGGCTTATGGGAGTCTATGGGGATCCAAATGAAATGTGGAATATAGCAACTACCAATTTCTTAAAGGGAACACAACTTACTTTTTTATAATTTTCATTTTTTGTTCTTTTTTTTAAATTTACACTACCATTCAAAAGTTTAGAGTCAGTAAGTTTCTTTGTGAAACTGTTATTCAGCAAGGGCATGCGTTGATCAAAGTGACAAGGCAAAGATATTTATAATGTTAGAAACTTTCTATTCACTACTAAATGGCTGGTATCATGGTTTCCACAAAAATAATTTAGCAGCACAACACTTACAATAAAAATGTATTTTCTTGAGCACCAAATCAACATATTAGAATGATTTCTGAAGAGTCACGTGACACTGAAGACTGGATTAATGGCTGCTTGCTATCACATATATATATATATATATATTAAAATGGAAAATAGTTCACTTAAATTGTAAAAATATGTAATTTTGAGCAAATAAATGCAGACTTGGTGATCACAGGAGATTTCTTTCAAAAAAACAAAAAAACACAAAAACAAACTGGTGCTGCTAATGTGGCAGAAATTACACATTGCATCTTTAGATTCTGTGACTCTGTAGCTGCTGCATTGTGAGTGCTCACCATCATCATCCTCTGGCGGGCCGTCGTATGATTTGTCGATTGCTGCACGGAAACTCTCGTTGCAGCCACGCCCTCTCACCATGTGTGGCCGGTGCCTGTGGAAGGGCAGCAGCTCGTTTCTCTTGGCCTCTGTCATGGCAGTCTGAAGACTCTCTAGAGAACTGGACTTCTTCAGGCCTAGCGTGGGTCCCAACTCCACCCCACTACTCACTGAGACAGGACAAAGAGGGAACTTTAATACAGTGTTTGCCAAAAATCTTCTCCATACATTTTTTTAATTAATTTGAATACAATTAAATATACATACTCCATTTATACTTTGTTTTTAGATAATTTCAATCAATGCAATATTTTTGGTTTTTGCAAATTTGATATTAAGAAATTTAGAATTTAACTTTGAAATTCATTCATTGAAGCAATATACTTAATTATTCTTCAATGCTTTATTATGCTTCAAAATAATAAGTTAACTTGCAGCATTTGTGCCATAATGTTATTACCATAAAAACAGACTTGAATGAGGTTGATTTTTGGAGGATTTAAATGTGATTCTTACAAGTTTTACTTATAAACACTGAACTAACTACTCTGGCTCTACAAATTTGAGCTGTGAAACAGGTTAAATAATTTTTACCGTTGCTATAGTGTTTTAACTTTTACGGCATTGTAAAACTGGATATAACGTTACACTGAAAATATAAGTGAGTGATTTTTCTGCATGTGTTAATACATGTATTTTATGTTTTGCGGATAAACCATTGAAAAGTGTCACGTTAATCAATAGTTTGCCACAAATGCTGTTGACTGAGCTTAACTTCTACTGAACCTAGAATATTTCTTGAACTTTTACTCAAAGAATGTTTGCCATTCAAAATATAACTGTCATCATACTGTTTGCATTCTACATTTATTTCTTGCCTTTATTTGTCATTTGTGCAAAACCAAAGACATTAACCTAAACTCAAACTTTAAAACGACCTTTTGCTGCCTAGCAAGCATTGGTATTAGGAAACTTAATTCTAGCATCAGCGCTTTATGAAAGACTCGCTCATTTGTTTCAGTGCTAATCAAAGATGGTGGGTCAATAGAGACCACTGGAGCATTTCCCAAAGGCATTCTGGAAAGAAGACAAAGCTAAACGTTAATAATGTTTGAAGTGCCAAAGGTGGATCTTTATAAAACTGAACATGTATGTGAGTGTATGTATGTGTGTTTGTGAGTGTGTGTGAAATTGTAAACACTCTCTCTCTCTCCTCTAATGAAAATTACTTTTTAAATATGCGCCTCCACAGGGAATGATGGATGAGAGCTCAATCCCGGGACTCGTTTCTCCATCAATCAGAAGCACCATCTCTCTCTCTCTTTATCTCCCTCCTTTCCATCTCTGCATACCTCCATCCTTCCTTTGGTCGACCCCACCCTTCTCCAAACATCTCCTACACTCACAATCATTAGCTAAAGCACTGCAGCTCCCAGAATGCATTCATGAATCAGGAAATCATCGTATCGACAGTTGGTGCGCCTCACTGGAATTCCAATCAGCCTGGCCTGCTGCCGGCACTGGCCCCTTTTTTGTTTGGCTAATGGTCGTTTAAATGAAAGTGGAAGTGGGATCAGTCGTTTAATCTGTGTGGCCTCTAAACTGCCAGAGAAGGCCAGACGAGATGAGCCCAGCCCGGCCCAGCTGCACGCTTTCTGCTCTCAGGATTATGACATGAGAGAAATTTATGCACATATAATTTGGGATGTGGTACAAAGAGAGAGAGAGAGAGAGATGAGGAATGGGGCGCTAAGAGACACAGAGGGTGAACGGAGACAGGGACACAGCTGGATGAGAGAGTCTCCATATAACATCACAACAGATGCCACACCTTGAAGTTTGACAAGAAATGAAAGTTCATGAAAGTTCAAAGGACAAAAAGGTTTATATGTGCATATGTATGACATGCTGACTTTGAGTAGGAAGATACAAAGAGCAAGAGCAATGCAAAAAATTTACTAAACTAAAATAAAATAAATAAATAAAAACGTATTCAAAAATTGTATAGATGTCTTAAAGGGGTCACGAACTGCCTTTTTTAATATTTTGTACTGTTCTCTGAGGTCCACTTATAATGTTATCAACATTTTTATATAAAAAAGCATCACAATTTAGAAGTAATAGGCTATTTTCTGTCCTGTTTTTAACCCCCCTCATCAGAACGCTCTGTTTGAATAGGCTTGGCGGATTGTAGACTCTGAAGTAAACGCTCACTGCTATGATTGGCTAACAGCTGTGTATGTTTGACAGCTACATCCTTCATAGATGGACGCTGCTGTGATTTAGGTTAAAAATGCATTAATACTCAGTACATATCAAACTATCTGTATTAACAGACAAAGCAATAGTGATCACATAATAAGTTAAACAGTTACTCACACTTGTGTGGTGTGGTCGGATCTAATTTATTACGCACAGCAATGTCTTTTAGTTTCAATCTTTCTGAAAATCCAGTGTTGAATTGTGCCTTGTTTGTAAATGAATCGGCAGTAAAATGAAGTGATCAAACGACCAAGCTCTTTCTGACAAGGTCTGAATCTTCATTAAAAATAAAGTTCATTCACTCTTTTCTAATGTTGGGATCAGAAAGAAAGCAATGCAAAGACTGTGTTTTTCCACAACTTGGCACTGAACAGCATCTTTATCGTTTGGTTTCTGCGTTTGCCTCTCTTGTTATTTACACTACATGTGTGAATCGGTGGGCGGGGCTAAACATGCAGTGATGTAGAAGCAGGTGTTGATGATCTTCTGCGGAGGCGGGGTTTAGCCACACTATTACATCATAAAGTGGCACATTCCACAACCTGTCGTTTTGGCAGACTGGCTTCAATAAAAGCTGTTTTAGACTAACGAGAAAGTTTTGAGTTCTGAAGCTTATAGGATGTTTTTATAGTACAACGACCTCTTACATGTCAAAAGATCAAGGACATTTTGATTTCTCAGTTCATGACTCCTTTAATTTCTACACTACATTTAAAAGTTTGTAGTCTGTACCTTTTTTAATGCTTTTGAAAGTAGTATCTAATGTTCACCAAGGCTGAATTTATTTGATCAAAAATAACTTGATGTAAATAACTTACATCATGCTTCACAATGTGCTGATGTTCACGTCAAGTGTAAACTTATGACCCTGTGTGTGACAGTTGGCCAGAAGCAATAGTTTATATATTTTTTTAAATACTAGTATTTTTCTAAAATATTAGTATGCTACAGAGAACATTGATTCATCACATTGGGTTGTTTGGATCACCACCTTGTTCACTTTGCGGTTTAAGAATTCGTTTGAAAAAACTCATCAAGGACTAATTCTGAAATTTCACCAGAAACGACCAAAGCAAACCACTCTTAAGTTGGACTTTCAAGCACATGGTGCAAGTGGATCATAGGGAAATGTTCATTAACAGCAGTATGGAGCGTCAGTGAGTAGGAGAGGTCTGCTGCAGCTGAGCTCCAGGCTGGATTTGTGAGAGAGGAGGTTTATAAATAGCAGGCCGCTGATGTACCAGTCAGCGTGACTGAAATGTTCTCTTTACGAGCATAGTTCGTGTCACAAACGTAATTACTTCTGTCCCATGGCCTGCTGATGAAATTAAGCAGCTTTTGAGAAGTCTGCTCTCTGGAGGTCTCCAAAACACTTTTGGCTTGGAGATGAGTCTAAATGTGTGTCTCGGGACACTAGCGTGCTTTAATCAGAGCCACATACATGCTGAAAATGGGGAGGGACTATTAATTGTAGCTGTCAGCTGATTTAAGGAGAAGTCAGATGTGAGTGTGGACTTTAATTTCATCTTCTCACAGGAAGCAAAAATAGAGGCTAGGGCTACATCCCAATTACCATACTATCCTACTAGATCACAAATAATAGCCTGTTGTCAAATGTACAGTGCATGAAAGTATACAACTTTTGTAGATTTTCAAAGTATACATGCTGCATGCTGTCTGGCGTAATATTGTTTAAAAAAACAAGGAAAGAAAAAAGGGGAAAAAAGCTGTTCACCATACAGATATAATATTATATTATTGTAATATTATAAAATAACTAATATATATTATACTATTATACATGTAAAAATATTTGTAAAAAAAAAAATATTCCAAATATTTATCGACCAGTTGGTTTAGAATCTTTGGAGGACCATTTTCTATTTTTTTTATGTTTAGCTATACCCAACCAATTTAACAACCAAATCTTCATTGGAGCAAAACTAAATAAATACAACAACACTATATATAATCATAATAATCCATCGATATATATTAATTAAATCATTATAAAGCTAAAAAAAAATATCCTAAATGAATGAATGATAGGTGGTGAGACACTAAGGCACTATATTTTGAAATAAACATTTCAAAACAGATTTTAGCCTGCGTTAATTGGTTGAACTCTGAACACACACTACAATTCGTACTTGTAGACATATTATCTGTAGAAGGTCCATAGCCGCACCAGCTTTCCCTCCCGTTTTGGTGGTGGACAACTGTCACAACATCACTATTAAAAAGTATGTGCCGCGCTAATTAGTGCTCCTCCCCCGGTACAGTGCTACTTTAGATGGCAATACACAACACCTGTTGGTTTATACGTCACACACCGCCCCGAGAAATGCGACGGCATATTAAGCCCAACTCAGGTGCAGCACATCACTATACATTCCAGCCATTCTGATTTCTGTATTAAACAGACCCAACCCCAACCCACAACACAACAACCAACCCACCCCACCCAACACACCACTTATCCTCCCCTTTTCTCAATGAAGGGTCACTATGGTGCATGTTAGGTTGTTAGATTAAAACATGCACAATACAAAAGATCCCTGAGTGGTGATAATCACTGGTATTATTTCAACATTTAACCAGAAAACACCCATTCCCCCCCCCACAAGAACCCCATATCCTGATCCGCAACCCAAACCCCGAATGGAACCAGAAGTGAACTTATTTTCGAATTCTAAGACTACCACACTCTATCACCTACATAGATAATATCTGCCCTGAGGCGTTGCCAAAATGACTGCCGAGTGAACTAACTTTAATTCAAAACACATTTAACAGACACTGTAAAGAGAGGGTCATTCTGTCAGTCTGTCACGCCAAAGATGAATCTGTGGTGGAAGTTAAGAGAAGAGAAATGTGGAGCGTATAATCGGAAAGGTCAGCTGTCTTAGTGCCACTTGTGTTCTCCTGTCACACTCCGAAACACTTACTCTTGGTTCATAAGTGCAGGGTTCAGGAAGCAACTTTCTGCGAGTTATACTCCTACATACCTCAATGTACCAGAGTCTGTCAATCAAACTCAATGGTGTATTCAGGCAGGAAGAGAGGATACAGACACATGCCATTTACAGTTCAGACGCTCTCTGACATCCTACACACAGAGTAAACCTGTTCTCCGCCACCCCATCTGGCATCCATCACTGCAGCGCAGGTATTAAAAACCTGAAATCCTGGGCTGTTATGATATTTTCGCAGTGGGAGATGTATGGCTTTGATAATTGCCTACGGCAGACCTTTATAAGGCATCTCATAATTACAGTTCACCTTTATTGGGTTAGCATGTGTAAGGGGGTGTAGCAGAGGTCGCTGACTGCTGGAGACTGATGGCTGTGGGGTGGAGGGGTCTGTCACTTTTTGAGTGCAGGGTGATGGATGGTCACTTGCACTGGTAACCAGCACACACCATTAAAGCTCGCCTTCATACCAGCACGAGACAGAGAAACCCTCCCAGTTAGAGCTTTCATCTTATTTTGATGTAATAAAGATTGTATCAATCAACCAGAAACTCATTATGAGCCTGATCACTGTAGGCAGGGCTGGTTTTGAATGTGGAGGAATACATGTGACAGGACTCTAGATCAGTGCTTCTCAACCAGGGGCCCGGGGCCCCGCGGCCCTTTGGATAGTAGGCCTCGGAAAACTTCCAAAGGGGCCTCAAGATGACTTAAAATTAATTAAATGACTTAAAGACAAAACAAGCAATAAAATAAGGTTCACATAGTCTTAAAAAACCTGAATATATAACACGTGATTTCTAGAGCTAAAAATGTATTCACATAAATGAATGAAATCTCCATTTGGCATGTCTATTAGAGTGAATGGACAGAACCATTCTGTTTAGGGTCAGTATTTTTTCCTTTTCTTTTTTAAGAAATTAATTATTTTACTCCGCAAAGACACATTAAATTGATCAAAAGGGAGAGTAAATACATTTCTAATTATAAATGCATTATAATAACCATTCAAATTTACCATTGATATTCTGTATACAGTGGTGTGAATTTTTTGCATATTTGTCACACTTAAAAGATTCAGATAATCAAACAAAATTTTAAATATTACACAAAGATAATGCAAGTAATACAAAATGCAGTTTTTAAATGATAAATTCATTTATTAAGGGAAAAAAGCTGTACAAACCTACCTGGCCCTACGTGAAAAAATAATTGCCCCCTAAATCTAATAACTGGTTGTGCCACGCTTTGCGGCAACAACTGCAATCAAGTGTTTGCGATAACTGGCAATGAGTCTTTCACATCGCTGTGGAGGAATTTTGGCCCACTCTTCTTTGCAGAATTGTTTTAATTCAGCCACATTGGAGGGTTTTCGAGCATGAATGGACTGTTTAAGCATCTCAATCAGATTTAAGTCCAGACTTTAACTTGGCCACTCCAAAACCTTAATTTAGTTTGCTTGAGCCATTCAGAGGTGGGCTTGCTGGTGTGTTTGGGATCATTGTTTTGCTACATAACCCAAGTGCGCTTGAGCTTGAGGTCACAAACTGATGGCCAGACATTCTCCTTCAGGATTTTCTGATAGAGTGCAGAATTCATGGTTCCGTCAATTATGTCATGGTTCCGTCAATTATGGCAAGTCATCCAGGTCCTGAAGCTGGAGTCCCAAAGCCTTAGAAATGGCTTTATAACCCTTTCCAGACTGATACATGTCAACTGTTTTGATTCTCATCTGTTCTTGAATTTCTTTAGATCGCGGCATTAAGTGTTGCTCTTTAAGCATGCTTCACGTTGTCAGACAGGTTCTATATTTAAGTGATTTCTTGATTCAACAGGTATGGCAGTAATCAGGCCTGGGTGTGGCTTTTCTTATTGGTGTGGCTAGTGAAGTTTAACTCAGCTTTCTAAAATAATGTGGTTAATCACAGTTCTTTCATGATTTCATTTCATGGGGCAATTAATTTTTCACGTAGGGCCAGGTAGGTTTGGACAGCTTTTTTCCCTTAATAAATGAAATCATCATTTAAAAACTGCATTTTGTATTTACTTGCATTATCTTAGTGTAATATTTAAATTTGTTTGATGATCTGAAACATTTAAAGGTGAAAACATGCAAAAAAATAAGAAATCAGGAAGGGGGGCCAAAACTTTTTCACACCACTGTAACATAAAAAAATACATTTAGAATTACTAAAAAAATTCTATTCCAAAATGTGTTCTTTTGATCATCAACGAATCCTGATAAAAATCAGGGTATCATGGTTCGCACAAAAAATATTAAGCAGCTAAATTCTTTTTAACATTAACGGTACAATAATAAATGTGTCTTGCACATAATCAGCATATTAGCATGATTTGTGAAGGATCATGTGACACTGAAGACTGCAGTAATGATGCTGGAAATCAGCTGCGCTCACCGGAATACATTACATGTGAAAATATATTAAAAAATATAACAAGCAAATTATTAAAACCATTTCTTAATAAATATTTCACAAAATTACTGTTTTTACTTTATTTTTCATCAAATAAATGCAACATTGGTGAGCATAAGTGACTTCTTTTGCAAACACATTACTGCCCCCAAACTTTTGAAGGGTAGTTCATTTTCTAGGTTTATGACGGCTCTAAATAATTAAAGGTAGAAAGAAATTGTGAAAAAAAAACATAGATTTTTAAATCCTACACTTAATCCAGTAAATCACAAACAACTGGAAAAGTTATGGGGCCTTTGCATATTGTTGTGGACAATGGTGGGCCTTTTAGTCACAAAGGCTGACAACCACTGTTTCTTAAAATATTAATTAAAAGTAGATGAACACATCAATGCACTAAATACAAATTCTTAGCTTGCAACTATAAAGATGTGATTAATGATTCACCACACATTCGGATTCAAAATTAAGTTTTGGTCTCTGACTCTAACAGTGACAAATTTTTGCTGCAAGTGCTTGGTCCATTTCTGATCTTTTCAGTCACAGTCTAACTGAACAATCATATGAACACAAAACACTGCAGCACCTTTGCAATCAACTCTGAGACTAACAAAGATGAGCGAATAAAAATTACACACCAGAAGAGGTGACTTCAACATTTATTTGGATATGTCTAAATTCATCCAAGTACACCTAGGGAAATGCACTAGCACACAGAGAAACAAACAGATGGCTTTCAAGAGCGCAAATGAATCTATCAATTCCAATCAGCGAAATATGGCAGCTTTCAACTTGAATCAACAACAAACTCCCTCTCAATCGTGTACAGAGATTAGTGTGCGGGAACACGCAAATGAGACAGAGAGAGAGAATAGTGTGGCATCAGGGCTCTCAACAGGCCAGCGCTTGGCAGCAACTTGTGTGTTTTCAAAGTCAAAATTACACAAGAGACGCATCAGGCAATGAGCAGCACAGTCAGCGCTCACCACAGCCAAACTTCAGAGAACTTTTGCACAAGCAGGGTACAGAATGCACTTTTTGCCACATCTGCTCAAGGCTGATGATTTGAGCATTTTCTGAAACTATTATACTTATGAATATGTACAGTATGTCTGTCCTTATTATTATTAAAAGTTTTTTCCGTGCTTATTAGTGACAAACAATGCAGGTCAATATGTCACTTCCACAGCATAGCATTACCTAAAAGTATTATAATAAATCGATCGAAAAGTTACAATCAAAACATTTATAATGTTACAAAAGATTTCAAAAGATTCAAATGCTGTTCTTTTGAATTTTTCATAAAAAAATCATAATAAACATACCATAAACATACCGTATTTCACAATATTGTTGTTTTTACTGTATTTTTTATCAAATAAATTTGGTCTTGGGGAGCATAAAAGACTTCTTCCAAAAACATATTACCAACCCAATAGTATTGTATAAGAGACCAGACCATCTCTATGTCTCTCAAAAACATGAAGCTTTGTCAGGATTTTGTATTTATTCCACTGAGCAAAAGGCTGTTAGAAGATATGCAAGTTATTAATGTTTTACCGTTTGTAATGCTTTGACCTGAATAGCTCACACTGGCTACTGAAACACAAAAATTCATAACTCCAGTTGACGTGTTTGCCATTGTTGTATCGTGAGTTTTCATTCAGACGCTCACAATAAACAGCAAATCAAAGTTTCTGACTGTACAAAGAACATGAATATTTAATGAGTATTTAATGAGGCAGTTTATGATTGGTTGTCTGTACCTAAACAACTTACTGTAATACTCTAGTCTAGTCCCTCAAAAAGCTTTAGTGCTTGGTCTAATCTTGGTCTCAAACTAGATTTCATAACCCAGGGTTAAAAATTACTTAAACTGAGGTTTAAACTCAGCATGAAATTAACCTACCAACTTTTCTTCTCTACTGTGATGTAGATCCAAGAGAAACGGCTTATTGAACTACACAAAATGCTGGGTGGAACTTGAATTTGCCAAGTGGGAATTGATTGGATTGTTGGATGCTAATTGTTGCAGTCATTTCACTTGAGTGACATGATGCTGGAAACTCATCTGGCCACTAGACAACCTTATTTCCCAGTGCAACATTTCACGAAAAATCAGTATATGAAACAAGTTGCACACACACAGACAGAGAAGATCTGCTCTGGAAGGATATGACTTCTGGAGAGAAACAGAGATGTAAAAGCCTGATGTTTGTTAAAGAGGAGGTTCTGGAAAGCATCCCAGCTCCTGACTGAGTGATATATGGAGAGAGGGAAACCACTCAATGAGAGCCAAAGAGAGAGAGAGAGATCTTTGTTTTAGACAGTAAGCATTTATCTGTCTCTCAATCAACACACCTGCCTGTCTGTCTCTCCGTGTGTGTTTGCGAGTGAGAGAAATCTCCTGACTCAGTCTTTGAACATTTAGAGGTGCTGGAGGTGAGGAAACACAGAGTTTGAAAGCGCCTGTTCAGCACACATGCCCTAAAAGCATTTGCAATACTGTATAACACAGTGCTTCTCAATTGTTTTTTCTTCAAGAATCAAACTATGACGATATTACACATCATTGCACTTTTTTCTGATCGATGTTTCTTTTTTTTATTATTTCAGTCATTATTTTGCAAGTCTTTTTAAAGTACGGCCATTTAAATAATTGCATTTTTATTATTTAAATTTAGCTTATTTTCCTCCTTGCTGTCCACAAACCTTGTTGGCAAAATCTGTTTTAGTCGTGGCCAACTTGAGAACCACTGTTGTTATACTTCTTTGTTATAAACAACAAAGAAAACACGCTTAGATACATCACAGCACAGCACAGCACAGACAACATCTGAAATGTTGACATCTCCTCCATCTGCAATACAAATGATAACACACTTGTGCACACAGCCTGCATCAAGTTTTCATTCTTGCCAATTTAATTCCACTAAATTTCCTGGTCTGTTTCTGTTTATGTTCTTGGCATAACGGTTAAACCCCAGACAGATATCCAGTGTTTTTCCTCTGTCTGGATCAGCAAAGAAAAACAAAAGCAAGGAAACGCATCTGCGAGCTCCTCGCTCGGGTCTTGTCAGCGTTTTTAACTTTGCTGTTAGATGAATGACTGAATAAAACAAGCTGTTTCATGGTAAAAGATTTACGACAAATCTTTCAAACACAGCTAGACACTGATAGCTGCATAAATACTGACCAATCATGGTTAAGAGAAACAATTTGTCCAATCATATTGCTCTTCTCAGTGTAGAGTTTTCCCAAGGTTAAAGACAAACCGATCAAGTTGCAACCAATATTTCCATTGTTTGACATTGAATGCATCATATTTATCGAATCTGAATAAACATTTCCTCCTGAAGGCAGGAGGTTTGGCACGATGTCCTATGTTATTTGAGTATGACAGCAGTTTCTGCATACAGTATGTGTCTTATTAGTAGAAAGAGAAAGCACATTCAGTCAGCGAGATCGCATTATCTCCGACATCTTGTATTTAATTTGTATTGTCTGTCTAACACGCTCACTCAGGCCTGTTTGAAACTAGTGACATTTTACACATCTGAAGATGATCAGAAGACACCAAGAGGGGCGTGGTAGGCCGCAATGGCCGCCACGAAGCCCTCTAGGGTGGAGTGGGTCAACCCTGCGGATAAACAGGCCTGCAGGAACTCCAGAACTGTACCAAACGGGCAGTTAGCTGGGTCGGGCTGGCGGTCTCCGCAGAAATACAGTTTCCTCATAGAGGGAGCTCTGGATGGAGGATAGTCTCAACAACCTCGGTTGAGAGACCGGAAGTTATGAGTCGTGCCTCCTCAGAGGCCACACCCACAGCTCCGAGAAATAACAGTTCTCTATTTTAAAGAGCAGGTCATATGGGTTTTCGAAAAATATCTTATTTGCCGTTTGTAATGTAGCTGTCCTTCAATGTAAACAGTCTGCAAAGTTCTTAATCAAAAAAGTGCATGCTAAGTAAAGATATTGTCTCTTAAAAGAAAGAGTCGGCTCTGCCTTAACGAGTCATTATATTTTCGAATCTTTTGCCTGTTACAGAACAATGTCACTAGGTAACACATTTGCATAATCCCCGCCTGCCCGCGAAATACAAACTCTAACCTGCCCACAAACACTTCCGCTAGTTAGTGTGTTTTCATTTTTTTTTTCCATGTCGGCCCCCAGCCCCCCCCAGAGACAGCCGCACCAGAGCACCTGCACCGCTGTGAAAGCAAGTGTGTTTTGTTTTCACTGCCTAAGGATGATGATGTGAAGAATAAGTGGTTAAAATTCATTTTTTTCACGATACCACAGCAATACAATGATAACCTTTTGTTGTGCGCTCGTCATTTTATTGAGGACTGTTTTTCTAATCTTGGACAGTTATTATACTACCTGTCGTACTTCGTGACAGCACAAGTTTTCAGCCTCACTGGGCATTCTAACACAGTTCCCACGTGTGCACCTCAAATAAAAAATATATAATAATAATAATAACAACAACATATCACGTAAAATACCACATACAAATTTTAAACTTACCACTGAGAAGTCGTGCTTGCGAAGGAGTTTCCAGGTTGAGCGAGTGCATCTATATCATCCTCGGACTAAGGCTGGAATTGATAAGGTAATATCGATGCCTTTTTTTTTTTTTACACCTTTTAACCCAAAAATGTATTATGGAAATGGGCGTTTCATTTCCGACACAGAATAGATACGGAAAGACCAATCAAAACGGACTTGGCCAGCTGACCAATCAGAGCAGAGTAGGCTTATGGAAGGGAGGGGTTTACAGACCTTAAGCTCTGAATTGATTCAAATGAACCGTATCGAAAGTATTAGTTTCTTTCAAACGTTCAAATGGTAGTGTACAATCACAGTTTTGCAAAGCATGAAAATGGATGCACAAGATTTTTTAAACATACACTTTATGGCATCACAGCACCTGCCCAAAATGACAAATGAGAGTTCTGTCAACTGGCCTGTAACTCTCTCACACTGGCCCCGGGCTAGCGGGCCATATTTAATGCTGAGCCCTGCTCAAATCAAACACATTGCTTCAGAAGTCTTAGACTAGTCCAATTGACTTGTGTGTTGTAATCCTATGGTGCTTTTTAGACACCCATTCTCACTTGGAGGTTTTGTAGCATGGGAAAAAGCAGTGTGACCACTGACACAAGGGTGAGTCAATTTTTGCATGGACTATTCCTTCAAGATAAAGCTTGTACTCTCCAGGCCTGCTCTAGTAATCCCTCTCATTTGAATTATTTCCCACTGAATAAAAATTTCCTTAATTTCCAGAAGCATAAACTTGTCTTTCATCACAACTGCTTCAGATAGCATACTTCTCACTGACTCTGCGTGGGATGTTTTGTG
The DNA here is from genome assembly GCA_018155175.1 of Sinocyclocheilus anophthalmus. Lineage (NCBI taxonomy): Eukaryota > Metazoa > Chordata > Actinopteri > Cypriniformes > Cyprinidae > Sinocyclocheilus > Sinocyclocheilus anophthalmus. The sequence continues at coordinate 277,932 of JADLZN010003076.1, forward strand.
ACTTAGCTTCATTTTTCCGGCATATTAAAAATCATAAGACATTCAAATTTTCCAAACAAAGTGTTTCCTGGCCTTGGCAACGGAGGGTTTTTCCATGACTTGAGAAGGAAAGTTGGAGTGTTTGCTCTGGACCAAAGGCTGCTGTGGTATTGGGGTGTGGAGAGACCTGTGGTCTCTGTATTGAGGCCAAAGCAGAGGGAGAATAGGTTTCCCAGGGTGCTTTGCTCTTACGTTATGCTCTCCCTGTAGTGCTGGCAAAAGACCTCATCTGCCTGACACACACATACGCATGCAGAGTCTGATAATAGAAAGCAAGACTCGGCGATGGCGCTCAAGAGCAGAGGCTTTAAAGAGAAAGAAATCTCATGCTCCTTCTCTCCTCTCTTTCATCTGCACTTCACTGCAATTAAGGAGGAAAGAGAAGGAGGAACGAAGTGGCCACTCAGAGGAAGTGGATTCGACTAGTCTCATACACTCAGAAGGAGACCGAGAGAGATGGGGAGAGAAACCACATTTGAGGGAGAAAAAGAGAGCTGGTGTCTGTCTGGGGAACTGTCCAAAAACCTGCCTGTCTGGGCATATCTCTGACCATATGGCTTTGAATATGTAAAGATTTACATCAAAAGTGACTGACTCGGGACTCTCTTCATAGGCATAAACTGCAAATGGCATACAAAAGTAGTGGTACTCACAAAATCACACAAGGGAAGCAACTCTCAATTTAGACCAATAAAATTAAACATTAGTTTTTAGCTAGTTTTAAGTTGCTGAGCCAACAGTCAGATTCACTAATAAACATCAAAACACACAATGCACAAAGCATAGAACATTAACAAAATTTCACAGGCGAAAAGGTCCAATGTCAATAGTGTAGAGATGAAGCACAGTTCACACATAAGTTACTTTAAAACCAAGCAGCTTTCTACTGGTAATTGCTGCAAACTCATGTGACTAACTTAAACCAATGCAAAATCTGCATGGGGAAATCTTTTGCCCTAACGAAACATTCCCACTTGTGTGGATTCCTATTGGAATGACTGGATTTCACCTGTGAAAATTCGCAGAGAAACTGTAAATGTGACTGGACATTTAGAACTGGGTCAAAATGAGGTCTCAAAATGAAGGAATCATATGTTCCTCCCTACCTTTTGAAACAGGCTTTATGGTGGAAATGCACATATGACACCTTAAAGTGCTGTCTAGGCGGGCAGCATACTAGGTTTTGGAAAAGAGTAAATATATATTATACATAGACCAAATACACACCAAAAAAAGACAGACAAATACAGCAGAAGGAGATTCTGCAGCAATACGCTTAAGATTCACTGGAGCGTACCAGGTTCAGGGTTGGTTATTGCTGGTTGTGGCGAATCAGGACCACCGTAATGGACACAGGATCATATTGGCTACCATCCTATGCATTATTATAGAATTTTGGCGCTGAATAAGCGCAGGGAATCAAAACTTGTGAGGAGAAAACATTGTCCTTATTGTGTTGGACTGTGTCCTGCGTCTGGTGGCTGGATGCAGATTATTGCCTTGAGCTGCTTGGCCAGAGAGAGTTACGGGAGCTCTCGGAGCTGGAGGTGTAACACAATTTTGATGGGAATTGGATTCCGAGGCTAGGAATCACGTGTGTGTGGGACCACGGCTGCCAAGAGAGGCCGGGGCACAGAAAGAGGGAGGAATATGAGGAGTGATGGAGAGAGAGAGAGCACAACATGAGAGAAAGCAGGAAGGAGAACGGGAACCCAGCACCGAGAAGGTTTTAGGGAGATTAAAAGCCCAGAGCGAGGGGCTCTTAAGACCATCCTGCTAATTAAATATGTCAAAGCTCATAAAGACGTATTGGGGCCTTTTCCCAGAGCCAAGCTTTACCAAACCCACCTAGTCAGCAAAGTCTTCACATCTTGTCAATAAACATTAGTTTGGGCATCAGTAAAACATCTACAAAATGGATTGGTTTATTAAACGTATTACCAATCCCCTTTTTTATTATAGTCTCTCTACAGAAAAACTGCATATGCCAAAAAAGAGTCAATACCCAACGCCTGGATTTTACACTACTTTGAAAACTCACACACACAAAAAAACAAAAGCTCAGACACACACAGAGATGGCAAAGAACAAAGAAGAAAAAAAAATTCTGAAAAGGCCACTGTGGACCAGAATGACATATTCGACAGTCATGTAAGCCCTATTGCTGTGTTCAATTCAACTTGCAACTTACAACCTACTACTTGGAAAAGTGTAACAGAAAATTACTAGATGTCAGACTTCCAATTTGGAAGTTCAGGCCGAAATCTGACTGAAAATTCTGACCTGGCGATAAAGACTGACTTAAAAAGAGCATGTGCAGTATTGTACATTTACTCTATTCAAGACATTTTGAAACCTTTCATCATCTAGCACAAACAAAGTAAACAACAAAAATATAACCCTTTGTGAGCAGTTTCTCAAGATATGTTTTCATGTTTTATTCTACAACATAAAATGTACCATTATTGTGATTTTACGTGTCTTGAGAAAGGCAGTTGCTAAATGGGAGGTTGTTGGGGACATTTAAACACCATCACACCAAAGAGATAAAACTCACCTACTCACTAGTCTGCTTTTACGGTTTAGTTTATACTCATGATCTTGCAAACTATTCTAACTCAAACTTTCCAACTTGCAGCTTTTACAAAAAGATGAAAAGAGTTGTCAGAAGCTTAATGGTGGTGATGTTGACTTTAGCTTATTTTACTTCTGGCAATTGTATTTATGCTTCAAAATTCATACAAGTTGTGTTCATTTGTGTAGCAAATGAAAACATCCTATTGGGTTTTGGCGAGAGAACCAGGGTGATGCTTACTTCCGGGCTGGCCTACAAAACTTACGTCATTCCTGCAGCACTCCATGGATATACTGAAAGCATATATGTGCATTCAAGCATAAAAATGACAAGTTGTAAATGTTAGTAACATTTATTACTAACGTTACTTGGAAATGCAAAACTTATTTAATCTCCAAATTATACTGTTGTACCAAACTAAACAGTAACATTGATTTGCTGTAGCTCTCTTCTCTAAGCAGAGTTTTTCCAAGAACTAACCAGCATCCTAGACGTACCTCTATTATAATGAGTTATTTTCTTCAATTCAGAATTGATCATTCAAACAGTACAGTACACTGGTTTCTTTAGCAGATTTCAAAAGGAATAAATTAATACTGTAAAAAATGAAATGGGTGCAAAAACCATCTCCATTGATAATTGCACACCTGCAAAACAAATGCTAGTACTGCTCTTCTGTTTTGTGTCATCTTCATAAGATGGAACGTTTTACGGTCGGAAGCTGGAGATATTAAGTAGGAATGTCCCACATCCGACTTTGAATGGAACACAGCTTATAACTCCTCAACAGGTCAGAGGTCACGTGTTCTCTGTGGGAGTCCCATATGAGAGCGATACTCTCCTAAAACATAGGATGTATGAGGATAGAGTGAGAAAGAAAGATGAGAGCGGAAAGACCCCAAGCCCAATATCATCTCACTCATTTAACTGTCACTGAACTGAGGGTCACACTATGGAGGAAGAGTGGGAGGGTGTGGAGAAGAGAGAAGTGTGGAGAGTAGGCATCGGGATGTAGTGAGCATCTGGTGGAAACATGTTTCAGTATCTCATGGGCCACACACGTTTGGTCCATTTACTGGCCTGCCTCAAAATCCAGTTAGTTGCCTACATAAAAAGCATTTTTGGGCATAAGACTCACTAGACTATTAGACCAAATAAAGCTGCCTAGAAAGGTTCACTTGGTTTTGAGAAAGCCATAGTAGAGCAATCCACGCATACAATGAACCAATGCCAACAAATGTTCATAATAAAATATAATAAAATATTATTTTGAGAAAATGGTATGCAAAAAACCCCCCCAAAAAACATATACCCTCTTTTACAGAGTTGTAAATAATATAAAGATCATTGGAATACATTTTACAAGAAAGTACTATTTCACTCTTTCTACTTCAAAATGTTGTGTTTATTTCAATATGTTATTTGTCTTACTCAAAAAAGAAACTGTTTCAAAGCAAATTCTACACTTTTTTTCCTCCAGTGTAGGCCAGAATCTGACATCCATTAAACACTAGAATAAACTACGTTAAACCACATCTTTCACTGCTATGCATTCATTTTCACTGTCAGTGAGACCTGGACAGAGACTGTAATGGATTTTCTTTAAAGGAGAGGCAGTGTTTGTGGAGTTTCACCATCATCCAAACCAAGCTTCAGGCAGTACACATGCTGGAGTGAAATAATCAAGATGTTACGTATGAAACCCTTTGGTCTCCTCCTATGCACATCACACTCTCTGTTCTCTAGACCCACATGGCCTGCATGCTCTCTACAGGGGTCTACACAGAGCCCTCAGGGGCCAATCCATCAGAGAGAAGCACAACGGAACAAGTCTATCAGCAGGGCACTGGAGTCAGACTGGATACAGCTGTGGGTATGAGTGTGTGAGTCTGCACTGATTCAAAGCAATCGAGAGTGCATTCATTACCTGAATTCTGACAAAGCATACACACTGCTTTCATCTACCATGGAGGGAGACAGATGCACTCTGGGGTTAAGTAAGGCCTCCTCACTCAGGTTACATTTTAATCGCTAGTGCTAATTAGAGTTGGTAACTGAGATTTTATTCTGAACAGTTCCTTTTATTTTTGGAACAGAATGATTAATGACAATTATGACAATATGATATTGTTGAATGTCTGTTTGAATCCACTAAGTAAACAAAATGAAACAAATCACGAAATGAAACAAAACAAAGCAAAATAAAATAAAATCAATAAAAAAAATTAAATGAAACCATAAACAAACAGGAAACAATAATATATAAAATAAAACTAAAATAATAAAATAAAATAATGAAATAAGATAAAATGCTGAACTATACTTCTACTGCTACTGCTGGGGTACACCAAAGATGCAAGAGTGTAATCTCTCTATGTGTGTGGGGGATTTATGCATACGTGTACATGCGCACCTGTGAAGTGAAGATTGCTTACATCAGGAGAAAAAAAGCACAGCGCTCTCTTTTTTCCACACACTTGTAAACAACTTAAAACCACACAACCACAGGGCATGCTATTCATTTCGAGTATTACCACAGGGCAGAGAGGCAGAAAGAGAGAGTCTCTTCTGTCCTGTTGCTAATAACTTTTGCTCTCAAGTTCTAACCACAATCTCCATTTAAAGCTAATACAGATTTCTGTGCAGTCAATCTAGCATCAGTACTGCTCACATTGCTGCTGCATGCTGCCAGCTATAGTGCTAACATAAAACTCTACACATTCAGAACCAATTACATTAAAAAATAAATCAGAAATTAAACTCCAACACCCTAAAAATCCATCTAAACCACTAAAAGAGGGAGAGAAAAAGACATGCTGGCCTGAGCCTGTATGGTTTACATTAGCCGACTTGTTTCTGTTTAAACCCTGCTACTCCAGAAGTGACTTGTGTACGTGTCCAAATACAAATACAGGGGCAGGAAATTGGCAGAGATTTACAGTAATTATTGAGAGCTGGACTATAGGGGTTGGGGCCTGTGCCAAATATGATTTGATGTTAAATTGAGGCAAGCGATAGCAGAGGCACGGGTAACCCACAGAAAAAGGATTTGAAGGGAGAGAGGCAAACGCCAACGAGCTAGCAGCAGCCTAGCACACAGTAATAGGTTTTCATTACATTGCAATCTCTTTTAAATAATCCTATTCATTTTTCATGAGGACAATTTTTCCCAGCAGATGAGAGATAGAAGGCCAAATACGGCTCTCAGCAGGCTGTGATCCGACATGTGATGATAGATTGCACAAGCTTGAAAAAAAGCTAGCTTAAAAACTGCCTATGTAGATACAAAAACAATCAGACATAAAGACAAACACAAACTTCACATACTAGATGCACTCAGAGATTTGGATGCATTGAGTGAAAGGAAAGGATTTAGACATACAAAAGAAGAACAAAAGCAATTTGTGGCAAATCAATCAGAAAGGGGTGGAGGGATAATTATTTCATAATTGTCTGTTTCAAATGTGTGAAAGCTTATTGACTCAGCAGCAAATATAACTTGAAGATGCTGTGTGTTGGCTGGCACCAGCGATTCTGGGTTTGAAACAATGTGCTATTGTGTGGAAAAATTAGCTTATCCTTTGTCTTGACTACAATGATGTGCAGGGAGTTATAGCCAATCGGCTTACAGAAACCAATGTCACGTACCACATAACTTGAGTTTTCACCCAAACTCAATTTATGAGTGAAATGTTTCTGTCTCTCAGAGACAAATAAGCTTAATTGGCATGAAAAATTGCATTGTTGCAGAAGCTACATTTACAATAAATACATAGTGAATAAGATGAATACGATATGTCAAGACATATTTATTTATACAGCGCCTTTTACAGATGGTATCAAAGCAGCTTCACATTAATAAACAGGAAAGTAACTGTGCTGCTGCTCTAAAATCAATCAATTATAAAACGAATTGAGCTCTACAGAAGGTAATAGTGTCATTATTCATTTCAGTTTAGTTCAGTGTTGTTTCAATTCAGTTCAATAACTGCCAATGTTGCAAAGTTCATCAATTATGAAATAAATTCAATTCCGCAATAAGCAGCTCAACAGAAGGCAATAGTGTCATTATTCAGCCATTGCTATGAGGTTGCTAAGGTGTTTTTAGTGGTTGTTAGCATGCTACTTTCACAGTTTCTAGGTAGTTACTAACTGGCCCATCTCTAAATCTTTATGATATTCTGATCTCTATATATGGCATTAGTCTTTAGGGTCAAAATGAGTGGTTGGACAAATTTTAATCAACCAGGTCACAACTGTAAGTCAAAGTAAATTTAAAAGGATAGCTCATACAAAAATGTAAATTCAGTCATCATTTACTCACCATTACAAATTTGCATGACTTTATTTGTTCTGTGAAACAAAGGAAGAAATTTTGAAAATGACAGAATGTTAATTTTTGGGTTTAAGTATCATTCATGTTCATGGGACGATTTATGCAAAGTGTGACTCTAGTCCAATTCAATTTTAGTGGATGGCGTTACCGAGCTCAACAGCGGAAATAGAAGAAATGTCCTGCCTTATACCACTGATAGAGTATGAAGGTGAAAATAAACACTTTCTGTTGCATAACCAAAGTGTATAAAACAAGCAAAAGACCTGAATTATGATTGAGAACTGAAAATGACCTGTCCTGCTAATGACGCACACTCACAACAAACCAATTGTAAATTGTACAATGTCCATCTCTTATAAACATTTCCTGTTTTTCTATTCACCTCATTCCTAAAACACAATGTGGATAAAGGTGTTTTTCCCGCATTACAAATCTAATTCTGATTCCACACAGAGGGGTAAAACAATACAAAATAGGTCAATGAATAATGCTTCTCCAGAAAGACTCACGCTCATCAAACAAATGTATTCACACTCTGTCGGTGAGAACAAAAGCTCAGGAGAATAACACACTTTGGCCTTGGACCTCCACACGAAGATGAAAGACAAGCATTTAGGACAGTTTCTGATCAAAAGAAACCAGGAATAAAGAACTCCGAGTGCAAGCATTCATCTTGAAGTGCAATTGTACGAGCGCATGGGGATGAAGCATTTTCTCTGGAGAGGCTGGTATTAGGTTTACATGAGAAATGCAATTATGCTAGTACCTATTTTACAAAGTTCACTAACTGCAACGATTGTTCAGACTGAGCTATTTCTTTGTGTTTTTTTTTTGTCTTGAATGATCAAATATATTAGCATTTAAGTAACCGTGTTGGGAATCAGCAAATGATTCCATGATTAGATTCAGATTCAAAAGCTCTTCATCAATTTTTAAGTTGTTATAACTGCAGCAATATTGTTTTTACAGTGTATCATTCTGAGAACAACGTAAAATTGTTCAGTCTAATATGACTGAAGACCACCATAGGGTTAATTGCTTTATCATAAACATTTACATTCCAGTAATCATGAGAACCTTTTAAAAGTAGAACAAGTTTCATGAAGTTACTATATTTATGAGTGATTGTTCAGGATCAGTTTTAAGATTATAAGTGGCTCACATGGGCGTCACTTTGTTTTAAAACAGTGGTGGGGACAGTTTAGGAGAGTTTACTAACATGCTGATGTCACAAAAAGAAGGTTTGGCTCATGAATATCAATTAGGTTTTGCACATAATTTAACAGGATCTTTTAAAAGCGTCTTCTGTATCATATACACCCCTGCCGCAAGCTAATTTTATAAAGTGGTGGGGAAAAAATCGGCCATGGCCAATGACCACTGTAATTGACACCTATGGTTCCAGATGAGAGTCAAGATGAGGTAAGAGAGATAATAGCTCTACATCTGTTATGTTCCTCCATTAAGTCACATAGAAACTAGCTAAAAAGGTTGTTTTGAATGAGAAAGTCCTTTGCCGTGTGTCTATTCTGTGAAAAGTCAAAACACACACTCTTACGGCAATAAAAGCAAATCAATTGTTGGCATAGTCGACTGCCGCCACCGAAACATTACTTTGCGAGAACCAAATATGGAAAACTAATGAAGTGTAATTGAAATTCTGCTGCATGCAGCATTTTAAGAGAGTGAAATATTTCTCATTCAGTGTGTTATGGAAAAAGCCGAGCTAATAGCGTCATCCTTAGCTAATGTGTGCAAATGTGCTGCACTGTTCAATTGTCATGGTGAGCGTTCAATTTTTAGAGCCGTGGCACCCATCACAGAAAATGACTTGCAAAAGCGGCCATCTCATTTCTGTTTTAGTGATCCCTCCATTCCTCAGAGGCAGTCATCCAGTGGACCCTCTTCCACGCTCACAACATCTCCCTCTTCTCATCTGCACCTCCAGCACCTAAATAATCTCCTCTCTCACTCACATTACTCCTTTTCTTTCCTGTCTCCGTCCTGAGGGAGGAAAGGTGGGATAAGTCTGTCATCGTTCTCCCCTGCGGCTCTCTGTGAAAAAATCTCCTTGCTAAGACACAGACTGGTCTCCCTTAAACTGCTCTGTGGAGCGCTGCAGAGGCCCCGTCTGAATATTTGCTGCAGGTATGGGTATCATAAAGCTAGTCTCTCATCTTTTTAGCCTTTATTGTAGGCAGAGCTGAGAGAAGAATAAAGGGTAGGACATGATCAGAGAATTATATAAGACGTCTGAATAGAAATTATGGTTACCCACAAGAGCACACTTTGAAACAAAAGCATGCAACTTGATGATGTACACGAGCACATATTTGGTTAGGTCAGTGTTTCTCAACCCTGGTCCTGGGCGCCCCCGCAACACTGCTCATTTTGTATGTCTCCCTTATCTGACACACCCATTTCAGGTCCTGGAGTTTCTTCTAATGAGCTAATGAATTGAATCAGGTGTGTTTGATTAAGGAAGCATGCAAAACGTGCAGTGTTGGGGTGCCACCAGGACCAGGGTTGAGAACACTGGTTAGTCTGATATTCTAATAAAATAAATTATATATATAATATAATTATATATATATAGATCTATATATATTAGTCATAAAGTTAATACATAAAAATCACTGTAAAAAATTACCGTGAATTTAACGGTAAAATACTGTAAAAATGCTACAGTAAAAGCCTGTTAAATGGTTAACGTAAATTCCCCTACTATATACAGTGAAAAAATGTATTGGACATTACATGTAATTTTACAGCCCAGTAGTATACCGCCTTTTTGAAGTGGGTGAAATAAACTCTACCTTAAAAGTGTTATACTCGTTTACATATAGTGGCTGTCCTCGACTAAGGATTTTTCTGGCCGACTAGTAGTCGTTAATTTTAAGCGTTAGTCGACTAATCGCACGTTTATTATAATCCATTTATCAGTTCTGGAAGGGGGGGGGGGGGACCTTTAATTGCCTACATAGCCTAATAAGCGCTCAAGTACACGCATAAAGCTTGCCACAGCACACCAGCATAAGTAATGATTATGAATGTGTCAGGGAAAAAACAGTAAGTGGACTGCATTAACATTTTAATAATTTGATAAACTAGTGCTTTCTTTGTTTTTGTTTTTATGAGATGAAGTCGGCTACACTGACTCGTCATCTCCGCAGTAGTGGATGCGCCTGTGTGCATGTTTCATACGGATTACATAATTTGAGAATATTTGTTTTCCATTTGAATTGGTTCATTTGAAAGTAGACATTTCACTCTATATAGATATATTTTTCAATGTCTGTAAGGTAAAGATATACACGGTGTTTCGCGCTCAAGTTCACAGAGACCGAGACGGCAGAAAGCGCATCCTGTTTGCTTTCATTATTTCACAAAAGCACGATTTGTTTTTTATTGTGAGTGCACACAAATAAACAGAGTCTTTGCAGATTCGAAAGATGTATTATTCTTATCTTTATGACCAAAAATGACAGAGTATTTTAGGAGTAGGTGAGTGCACCGGCGCCTCCATCTGTCCTACAGTGAGAGCTACTTGTTCAGCTTCCACTCTCCACACATATAGCGCACATTTCTCTAGGTTAACATTAGATTGAGTGGCCATGTAAAGTTGCTAATACTTACATATTTCAGATGATAAGCCATATTTGAGGTCGATGAATGATAGGCGAGCGTTTGGATGTCCTGCCTGATGTACTGTATTACCATAGATTAGCCGTTAACGATCTGTTAGTTACGGACTGTGTGACTTCGCCTGTGGATTTTTTTTTTTTCTGCGACTAAGTGACTAAAAAATTTTGCTCGACCAAGCCTCTTCTGGTCAACTAACGATTAGTCGACTATTAGGGGGCAGCCCTAATTTACAGTAAATAACCGTAAATTGACATTCCCAGAATTCCCTGTGTAATATTTCAAATTTAGTGTTTTTTTGTTAAAAATGTTTTTTTCTTATTTTTTTCTTAGCAGTTTTGTACATTAGGGTTGTATGTTACATCTAATGTTGTTAAATGTATGTTTATTGCATTATTTCACTTTCACGTGTGTTACCATGATGGTGTTTAGTGATTATGTGAATGACATGTGCACCTTCTATACATGTTATTATCTAAAAGCTGCTTGTGATAGGCTTTGATTCATCATGTGACTCTCATCACTACCTGCTTTTGGTGGTTATCCGTGTATTACAAAGATACAAAACAGATTTCAGTACTTCAATAGGTTGGTATAATAACATTATATCAGTTAATGAAATCTCCAGGTCTTTAAAAACTGTACAATTTAAGTTCAACCATAATACCACCTAAAATGTAGCTAATGTATTTTTACGGTACAATTCTGGCAACCACAACTGCCGTTTTTTTTACAGTGATATGAAACATTACCTCTAAAAAACTAAAAATAGAATAGAATAAAATCTTATTTCTTATTAAAATCAATTGTTCTGCATTACTGTAATGACGGTTTTCATGAAAAAATACTTGTCACTTTATGTATGTGTGCATATATATATATATACATATATGCATCTCTCTCTCTATACACAAATATATATATTCAAATATAAATGTATATACAAATATATTCTTCTAATTCTATCTTTTTATTTTCCAATTAATTTGTTCTTAAATGGTTTTATGAAATTCATCCAACTGCTCAGCTATTCCAACACAGTTATTGCATTTTCAATAGATTATGTAAATCGGTACGATTTACTTTATAACCCCATCAACAGTAACAAAACGACACTGGTGTACTTCCTGTGCTCTTCATTAACAAAGTTACTGGCCTGCCAACCGGTCAGGAAAACAAATCGCCACTAAAGCAGTCATATCAGCGCATACACAGTAATCAAAACAAAGCCATTACAGCAGCTGTAAACCTAAATCTATCGTACAGGTTTATATCCTCACAGCTATTCATGCCTCTGAGGGGATCCAGAGAGAAGGCCGGTGGCATAATTCACTCAATTTTTTTCCTTTTAATGTGCCTACGCCCAGGTAAATGAGCGTACACCAAAAAATTTCAATTAAAAAACTATTAAAACTTTCTATTATTCATGAACTAAAGGGGGCTTTCTTTATTGGTTATGTATTATTAATATCCTAGCGCTCATATCAAAGACGATCCAATTTCATAACCAGCACTTGGAACCAAATTACAGTGGGTTTTTATTCATGGTTGAACTGGACTGCGGGGCTTGCTCAGGCTGTCCATTGTGCCGCCCACCATAGCTACAGTCGCCACGGTCACCAGAGAGCAGCCCCCGCCTGGCCTCATCAAATAGAGCTCTTCAATACTTTCACTATTGTTTTTTTTTTTTTTTTAAAGCCATCATGTGACAGATTTGGTCTGTAGCTGTGGCTGATGTATCAGATACAGAGCGCCGCTGATTAGATTTTCAAGGTAATTTTGGAACACGAGAGATTAATTGCGTTTCAGTGAGGAGGAGCATTGATTCATCCCCCAGCATGCACTTAGACCAGTCAGCCCACATTTCACATTGAAGTGACTGCTAGAACATGGATGGTTTCCACTCCTCTTAATATGACATATTCTGAATATATATTATATGAGATCCACTCACAGGTGCATTATGCAATTAGATTTGTGTCAAAAATATAGAATGAAAGTCATATATACACCACTGTTCAAAAGTTTGGGGTCAGTAAGATTTTTATTATTACTTTTTTTTTTTTGGGGAAATAAGTCTCTTTTAAACATCAAATATAAATTAAAATCATTAATACTGTAAAATATTTTTTTTTGATGCAAAGCTGAATTTTCAGAAGCCATTACTCCAGTCTTCAGTGTCACGTGATCCTTCAGAAATCATTCTCATGTCCTGATTCAGTGCTTAAAACATTTTTAATATCATCAATTTTGAGAATAGTTGAGCTCCTTAATAATTTTGTGGACATATTCAGAATCCTTTGATTAAAGGAATTTCAAAATAACGGCAATCATTTAGAAGATAAATCTTCTGTAACATTATAAATTCATTTACTGTCACTTTTGATGCCAATTTAATCACAATTTAATGCGTCCTTGTTGAATAGAAGTATTAGTTTAAAAAAATAAAGATTAAAAAAAAAATGTAAATGTACTGACATCAAACATTTGAATGGTACGTGTATATTAGCTAATCTCTTCACTTCGCTATGTTTGCTCACAGTTTTATTCGTCTTTTCCATTTCTATTGATGGGACAGCACAGAGAGAAGGCAGACAGGGAAATCACACAATAATGTGAACGTCTTACCTAGATCCATGCTCTTAGATGACTTCACATGATTCTGCTTGGTATGACCCTGCTGACCTCCGTCTGTCAAAGAAGTGTCAGCTGAACGAAGACCTGAACGAAGACTGGATAAACACACACACACACATATGCATTTCCTCAGCATCTTCAGTAAGTTCTCAGTAGGTCACTGAACTTGCTGTTTAAAACAACATATAGGGATTGCACGACTGCTTGTTTACTAGTCTGACAAAAGTAGCCAACTAGTCAATGTTAGTGGGTCAATGTTAGCTGATGCAAATCAAACACCATAAAATACTCATGTTCCACTTGCTCATTCATTGACACTTTATTATGTTCAGGATGGTTTAAAATATTTCTTGCTTGTAAACCTACAAAGTCATACAGTATATTTGGAATTTTCAATACAAAACTAATATCACATAATTTAGCTACACTGGGATACAGTTTGTGGATATTGTCCTCCTGATTTTGACAAGTATTGACAAACAAGTCATGTGACCAACTGTTGTTAAAATGAACCAACTAGCTGGTGCAACCCCTACATGGTAAAAGAGACATGTTTGTCAATTTCGGTCCAAGGCAAATCCATGTTACCTCTGCTGGAGCTTCAGGCTGTCCTGTCTATGAGGATTAGCAGCGAAGCCTTCATCATGCCCCTCTTCCACGTGACTGTATCCCCCATTTGAAACTGTGAGAGAACGGACAAACCAAGAGAGAGAAAAGGAATCATTAGAGCTCTGTGGTAATATTATGCGGGCTCATTTAAAAGGGGTCTGCTGGGGTCAGGCCAACGGTGGAGAGAGGTGACAGTCTGGCTCGAGCGCTGAGACAGACAGACAGAGATGAAGACCATTATCAGCTCCAACACACTGCAATCTCCACTCACCTTTAATGATCTTTCACTCCTATGATAATGGGACTGGGGCTTCGGATTTACTTGATTTTTCCTCCTCTAAGCTTGGTTAAGGTTGTAAGAGAGTAAGTATGTGCGTGTCTGTCTGAAAGAGACCGTCTCTCTATAACTAAACATATGTATATTATCACTATTATTGGCATAATTAGTCCTATTATTCATCTATATCCTTAATGAGTAATGTTTATTGTAACTCAGTTCATCACTATTTATTAATTTGTTATTTCTCTGAGATAACAACTGTCAACACCAAGTGTATACCACAAAAAATACTTATATACTGTATATATGTGTGTGTGTGTGTGTGGTCTATATAATATATAGATATATATATAACCCTTTTGATATATTTTAAAATGTAACTTATTTCTGTGATGTAAAGCTGAATTTTCAGCGGCCATTACTCCAGCCTTCAGTGTCACCTGATCCTTCAGAAATCATTCTAATATGCAGATTTGCTGCTCAAGAAACATTTCTTATTATCAATGTTTTATTTGGAATAGCATTTATTGTAACACTTTTAAAAATGTAATGCATCCTTGCTGAATTAACACTTTAATAAATGTTACACTTTAATTTTTATTCATTCATTAAAAAAATGCATAGCCCTGTTTTCACTGTAGATACAGGAGGTAAATATTTCATGCCAATAAAGCATATTAAACTGAAAACTTAGACTAATTGAAAAAGTGAGTTATAGAGTGAATATTTGTTTGTGTGATATATACAGTATACTGTGTTAGCAGGTTAAAAAGGATGAAACCAACAGCTCAACAGAACGTGCAGTGAGGAGATGAATGAAACAGGAAGCGCAGTTAACAGGATGATGCAGTGACTGTGTACTCGGTTCATGTTTCATTTGCCTAAAGAGACTACACACTACTGTTGCCTGGCTCTCGCTAGGAAACACAGAAGACTTAAACAACCTGCTGAAGAAACAAAGACACAATGAGCTGTTTCTGAGTGTGTTTATGTAACTCACGGGCAGTTCATGAGCATTTACCCAGAGTTTTCCTTGATGTTTTCAACTACTGTATCTGGAGCCCCACATGACAAAGACCTCATTAATGTCTGTTAGGCCAAATAGTGCAGAACCAAAACAAAGGCTGGAGGTCTTTGTCTGACAGCCAGCACTGTACAACTGAAAACAAATGCCTCAGATTCCCAGACACTTAGCAAACGCATTTTGCGAACAATCTATAGTATGAACAGACACTCATCAACATTTCCAGATATACTAAAACCGGTATCATACCTCATTACCTTTCCTTCCTCAAACTGGCTAGGCACTGCTGGGCAGTATTTGGTGGCTGAGTGAAAAAATGAATAAAATAAATGATCACTAGATAAATAATATAATACACATTACCTTTAAATTAAATTCACAATATTTTTTGTTTGATAGTAGATGTTTCTGCACTTTATTTAATATAAGACTATCACAACAAAAAAACATGGTAGCTGATCCAATATACATTGGCTGTACATGTAAGATACATATACAGTAAATATGTCCTATAAAAATGTAAGATACATATCAATATAGATCAAATTAATCACACATGAATTGTGTGTTGCTCAAAGACACACAACAGTTCTGCTGTGGCTTTGTTTGGAACTATTTTCGTTTGTAAAATGGATCAAAACAGACAATATTGGCAATACCGTTTCTAACATTTAACACAATATTAGTTTTCTTTTTATTAAACTAACTGTATAAAATCAAAATCACATTAGCAATCGGGCATATATTTGAGAAAAACTGCACTCTTGCTTGTGTGATACTGCTAAAATATATAATATGATAGACAAAAAAAAAATACAGTGGCATTTTTCCCCGCATATCTTAAATTTTAGGTGCATACAACTGCATTCTAATAAGCTACATCACATGGTCATCATGTTCATCAGCAACCATATGCATACATAGTCACAGACACACTTGCTCGCTCTACAAAACTGGATGATGTCACATGAACTTAGCTTGACATAGCATAGCTTGAATTTGGTGAAGTTTAGAGAGAGAGAAAAAAGGAAAAAGTTCAATAAAATATAAAAACAACATTTTTAACTTCTTCCTGTGGGTTGCTGGAATATGGATAGCACGTTGTTCTCTGTCTTCTTGATGGAGTGTCTGTGTTTTGGCGGAGTGGAGCTGGATATCGGGCCTGACAATCACATAGATCAGTGCGCCCCACCCAGTAGAACTTCATCATTACTCATCAGACTGCACTGGGATGACTGCTTATTAGTATTATATATCTCATCTGTTTGTGTGCTGCACAACTGCCATAATACATCAAGCGCACAGACGCATGCATGCACACACACATGAACATACACACACTTGAGAGATGAACTGATGTTGGAGTGAATGAAAAAATGGATGCGTGTTGCATACAAATGCACATACACACATTCGTAGCCACACACACTCACAATTATTTATCTGCTAAAGTGTGGCGTAGTCGAAGTGAAATAAGTTGTTCCTTCAGAAGATGATGGATCAATGGCTCTTCCAGCTAAAACAGGGTTATTAATCCTAAACGGTGTGTGCTACCAGACCTCTCGCCTGCAATAGCAAACCACCTCATTATGTAAAACATTAACTGAAATAAAAGCCAAGTTTGTCTCCAAGAGGGCTGGGTATGAACCTATTACCACAGACACTGGACAGATATAATATTTCACATCTGTGTACAATATTCATAATGACAGTGAGCGGAACAGGGGAGGTTTGGCTGCATGAGTATTGCTATGAGAACATAAGGCATTTCCTGTAATGAAAATATTGTAATTACCCCCCCACACACACACACACACACACACACACACACACACACACACACATTAATTTATTTAAAGAATGGGAGAAATTGCAATGCTCAGTATGGCAGCTGTGGGATTTGAAGACCCATCTTTGAGTTAAAAGACCAACTGCTTTGGCAAAGTCATCAAATTACTCTACAACAGTGTTAATTTTGACAGCAAATTTTGATTTAGTTTTAGTCATAGTCTTTTGACGAAAATGCCATTTAGTTTTAGTCATATTTTAATAATCTGAATTGTTTTAGTTTTAGTCTAGTTTTAGTCGACTAAATATCATTAGATTTTAGAATCTATGGCTAAATTCCGAATGGCTTTTAGTTCAGTGTAATGGCATTATAACATTCTCTAAAAATGTTTAAACTCATCATAGATTCCTGGATAAAACCTCGATTCACCTATTAATATGAATATATTAAGGATTGATACCTGGCAATAATATACACAGAGTTACTGCCTGTGGACCATAAACTTGTCTTACTCTTACTTAAATTAAACCACTTATAAAGAAACAAGAACATGGTCTACTTTTCAATGAAATACCAATGGTTATATAATATGAATTCTTTATAACAACATGCTTAAAACATTCTTCATACTTTCAAGCAGACGTATTTATTTATGTAAATTACATTTAGATTAATCCTTACTAGGGCTACTAATGTGATTCAGTCAAGAGCAGTGAGTGATTTTTTTTCTCTTTCTTTTGTTGTTTGATTAATATTAATGGCACGGACAACAGCAACTAAATTAGGCCTCTTTCCCTTTAAAACCGATTAAAACCATGCTTTATACTGATACACATCCGATATTCTCCCAACTGTTTACAATGACTTAAGACTTAACCGAGTGTGTTTACATGAATACTCATCAAAACAGACAATTTGACATCATTTTGTGTGTATTTCTCCATTCATGTGAGATAAGACATGAAAGAGAACTGATTTTAGTACTCGTGCGCTGTCTGAGAGGCGCTTTTCTGTGCGCGTGATTCGGGTGTGTGCACTCAGAAAACCGGACCGAATTGAGTACTCATGAAGCTTTTTCAAATGTATCCCTATGTCTGCTCTTCTCTTACTCCCAGACGTTGACATTTTTGAACGTTTTATGAGACGTGCATGCTAGCAAGTGTATGCTAGCTTATGTCCCATTTAGATCAGTACAGCTCAAATGTGCACATCTAACCCCAGGCAAAGCAGAAGATTCTTTCTGACTGGATCTCTTCCCAAATCGTCCCTCCCTTTCATTTCGTTTTTGTCTCTTTTTTTATTCGTTGACACAAATATAAATAGATTCTTATCATAGTTTTTGTCATTCAAAACACATTTTTATTTCCTAATAGTCTAATTTTCGTTGGTTAAAAAAAAAAAGTTAAAAAAAAATTATTCGTCAATGAAATTAACACTGCTCTACAACACACATGCATATTAGCTGGACCTAATACTAAAGAACAACTCTGTTTTTTAGCATGATTTGAACTTAAATTTTTGAAACCACAATAATACCATGTTTTTGTAAATGCACTATGGAATACCATGGTGTTTTTTTTTAAGTACCATGGCATATTATGTAAATACTATGATATATGAATATGACAATCATTCAGTACCATGGTATACTACCATAGTATTATCATCTGATACATCATCGGATTCAACACTGTACCATGGTACCACAGTGCTTTTTGTAAACGACAGCAAAAAAATGATTGAAATAAAAGCAAATAAAAATACTCTTAATTTAAACTCCACAGAACTCAGTTCATCTTCTCATGAAGGCGTTAGAGGGCAGAGAAAAACTCGTCCCACACCAGAGATGGACAGAGTTCAGAAACAGTAATATTCATACCATCCCACACTTCCGCCCTCTCCTCAGCTCCCGGCCCACTGTTATCCAGGGTTATAATTAGAGCGATTCTCCCGAGGAGCACCACTTCAAAAGCAAACACAATACACATACATATGTACGAAATCATTAGCTTTCATTTACAGCTCAAACTACTACCAGTAAATTACTTCCCTCAGCTCAAATGGCTATGCCACGCTAAAAAATTCAGCACTCTCTTGATGAGGGCATTATGCATTTTAAATTGTTTGCTACGCTACGTTACGAGCGGACCGCATTACTGTTGTGCCTGTGGAAACATGGCCTAGATAAAGCGCACATCAACTTAATGATTTCAAGGTCAGGGTGAGAGAAACCAACACAAACACAATCACAACACGAGTGGAGGGCTTGCTTTCCTTTTTCTGCCTTCTTTTCTGTCATACTTTCTTTGCTCATGAGACACCGTACCTAGAACCACTTACAGTCCGTAGAGAGAAAAAAACATATATATATATCTATATATATATATATAATATCTATATAGTTATATTTGAGTTGCATACATTTTCACCATTGAGCGTCAGAGCATCGTCTATCACTGAAATAAACACGGGAGAAGTTTGGGTGTCAAGAGGGAGATATGAGCTGATGTGTCTAATATTGGACTATATTATGTTTTCTTATCATTAATGCCTCTGGGAATCCCGATGAGTATCCGTGTGTGTCGAAACTCACTGATCCTCGGAAGAAGCTTGCAGCCACGTGAAGCCGCAAGCTCCAGTTAACGTCCCCACTCTCCTTTCTGTCCTGTCTGCTAATCGGTGTGTGACATCCTGGAGGATGATTGTTACTCCTTTCATGTTCGGGTTAAAGGGATGGTCCGCACGACGACAGGCTATGCACACAGCATTCACATAAAAAATTGCCAAATGTCTCATAACTCCTCAGACGAGTTAAACGTGGTCCAACGTCGAATCCAGCGGGGGGGTGGGGCGATAACAGATCTTTTCTAGGCCTGAAAGAGAGACCAAAAAAGATAAGCACATGTAACAGCACACTTTATCGATAGTGACAAGACATTCAAACATATTTCCAGTATGGCACATTGATAGAAAACGGTTACAAAACTTAGCAGCATTTAAAAGGTCTCAATATTGCATATTGGTCCTCGTATGGGAAGAACATCCATGTGGAATAAAACGTAGTATACTATCATTAGATTTAGGTATGCACTGATAAGACATGGTAAGCTGATATTATTTTTTGGTTGTTTCGATAACTGATTAATGAACCCATACTATACAATTCTATATTGTTTTGTCTTACATAAAAAAAAACAAACGCATCATAATAATGTAATGTACAATATACAAAATGTACATGCATTTGGAGATTTGCTAAAGATTACATTTAACAGTCTTATTAAATTATCAGTGCTTTAACTTTAAGTGAGCGTTTGATGATGGCAAACATAACACAAATGAAAAATAGTGAAAATGAGTGTCCAAGTAAATGTCCGTTGTTGAAAGAATGATCTTGTGCTCAACAGGATTCCATTTATTTGATCAAAAAAGTACAGTAAAAAAAATTTAATATTATTACAATTTCAAATAAATGTTTTCTATTTTAATTTATTTTACATTCTTTATTCCAGTGATGGCAATGCTAAATTTCAGTAGCCAGTCTTCAATGTCACATGACACTTTTAATATGGTGATTTGCTGCTCAAGAAACATTTCTTATTATCAATACTAAAAACAGTTGTGTTGCTTAATATTTGTTTAAACCATGATGGAATTGAAATAGAAATCTTCTGTAACATTATAAATATCTTTACTATTACTTTTAATAACTTTGTCTACTCATACATTACAAAGACCATGGTTTGTTTTCATTCTATTAAAGTAATTTTGTGTTTAGATGTTCAAATGTAGTTCAAATGTACTATTTGTTTTGTTTCTACAGCCTTTAAGTCAAAATGAAGAGTCAAACTTTATCAGTTTAGCTGATGAAAAGGCAATCTGCAAGCAAATGCGCCGCAGACGACAGAAATATATTAGCACTAGATATCTGTGTGGCCTTCTCCTTGAACATCTCATTGCGGCACGGACCGACAGTGAGATAAAGACACAGCGAGCCCATCACTCACCCGCACATCGCTCATAGATGCTGTTCATCACCATGGGGGGCTGAGTGCTGCCATCTGATTGGCCGAGGTGCCCTGCCTGCCCCACGCAGCTATCAAAGGATCGATTGAGAATTTGCCGTGCTTCCTGGAACTCCTGCGAGAGAAAATGAGAGAAGCCGTGTCACTGCATTGATTCTGTTTGTGAATTATGGAAACAGAAGAGGCAAATCTGAGCGCTGGGATAGGTAAAGACTTTCAAATAGCAGGCAGATCGTTACGCCGGCTTCGGGATTCATCACAAAACAAATACCACATTAAGACTCGGGTTTTGGAGGAAAGAAAAGAACGAGAGATGAAAACAGCACAAGAATCTGCTCCTGGAAGTGCTCTTAATTCATCTGATTAGTCTAGATGTCAGTGGCATGAAGGATTTAAGCCACTCACACAGATGTTACAGATTTTCTGTCTCTTTTCCCCAGAGAGAAAAACAGAATGGTAATTCATTTCATTATCTTACCCCCAGGCCTGAAGCGTCACTATGAAATATGTTAATTCGATTGGCAGATTTCAAATGCTAGAGAGGCAGGGTGCAGTGCATCAGATGGGTCTTCTAATGGCCTGCTCGGATACTGCACATGCTGCCGGCATTTGGTTAACTGTGGATCATTAGGAAAGCAAACCTCTCGCATAAAATATTGTAAATCAAGGTGTGTGTGTGTGTGTGTGTGTGTGGTGTGTGTGTGTGTGTGTTTTAGGCCCTGAGTGTCTGAAGGTCTGAAAACAGCAATTATGGAGAGGGACAAGAAGTTGTGTCTCCACTGCAATAGAGGGCACCAGGGCATCTGTTCAGTGTTATTATGTTTAAGTTACAGTTCATTTAAGTTTATTTTAAGGCTATTTCATGGCAAAGATTATACATTAATAACATAGTAGAACACAAAATACAAATACAATAAACATAAATAAATTAATAAAAACAATTATAAAACAAAGTATTACACATACATTTCTATAAAAGATATTTTAAATTTTCTTTTGAAAGAAATTGCTAAAGTTCTCTGTTGTTATGTTTAAGCATTCATGTTTTAATGTTAAGATTTGGCTGAGGTGATTGGGCAATATATTGCAGACTAAAGGCTGGAATACAGTTCCTGATCGGAACAGATTTTAAAACACTGGGCATCATACTGTACATTTATTGACATTAGAGAATAACCCGTCGTGCACATAGCACTACAAAAAAATGGGAAAAAAAAAAAAAAAAAACCTGTGATCAATGTTCTATACTTTTCCATTAGCGCGAACACCGCGTTGCTATGAGATGCACGACGAATGAAAATCATTGCTATGTCCAAATATTCCTACTTCCATACTAAATTGTATGTAAAAAAAAAAAAAAAACCCACAAAAACACTAAGCAGGGCAAAAGACGACTATGTCCAAATTCATAGTAGTCAATAAACAGTGTGTGAAAAGTACCAACATACACTACGATTTTCTGTGAAATCTGTCAACTTCAATAATTAGCACAGATTTGTACAGAGTAAAATAAGGCAAATATTTGTGCAAAAGTCCTGGAGTGTTTTTAAGCCTTAAAAGGTACAGTGGCAGACACAGTTTGTTTAATTCAAAGGCTGAGAGATAGTGGAAAATGGTTGTGTATAACTAAATTGAGAGTGGTTTTGGTGCAAGAAAGATTGACTAACATTTTAAGTGGACTTTGGGGAAAAACAAAACGCTACAGAAGTGTATAATGTGGCCCTTTTAATGTTAACGGCAGTAAGAGCAGGTCTATGGAGGGGGTGGCCTGTGGGGAACAGAACGCAGGCTGCCGGGAGAGGAAACAGTGACTGGGACTAAATTAGATTACAGGAGGGGATCAATGATGATTCCCAAGCCAACTTTTCCATTTCCCTTATAATATTTATCAGAATAAAAAGGAGGACATAGAGCTTGCAATTTTGAAGGGACGAGATTCTGAACACGCAGCTGAATCAATAAAAATGAACAGGAAATGTTGGCGGTGGGAAGAGAGAGTGTAAAACTTGTAGTGTAGAGTGTTTTAGGAGGCTCATGCAGTGGATGGAAATGTTGCAACAATATTGACGTTCACATTCGCAGAATTAAGGCAGCAATCAGGAACCAGAATTTAGAACTTAAATTTAAGGAAGCTGAATTAAAATCAAATTAAGTTGAAAGAAATCCACAACACTGCTGTAATGTAGTTCTAGGGATGTTTCTGATACACTTTTACAATTAGAATATATTTTATCAAATTGTGTCATTTATTTTATAAAGTTGCAGTATCTGAAAATAATGTGAACATTTTGTGATGTGTAACAAAATGACTGTATTTGTGGCTGGTTTTTTGAGATTATGGACATTTCATTATTTATTAATACTAAAATGAAATTAAATTATAATGAAATTCCTTTGTCGCATGTTGTTTAGTAAATTATTTTACTGACTTTGTCATTCCTATTGAACTTCATATTGGGTGTGGCCAATTTAATTCACATTTTCACTTACAAACTGAAAAGGAGGCAATTCTTGAGGGTCGTTCACACCAAGAACAATAAGAATAACTGTATTTGCATCCACACAAATGGATAACAACTAGTTTATTTAAAAGTGTTGGCCTACGATTCGCTGACAACAGTTTTGTTGTCTGCCGCTTTAAATATTCAAATTCATTAAAGTTGGGTGGATTCTGATTGGCTGTCAGTGTTTTTCATCAGCTGAAAAACAACAACAACAAAAACCCGCTGAAAGTGATTCCAACGACATCAATGTTATCATTATAGCTTCATTCAGTGTTAAACTGATTGAACCATCTCAGTTTGGACAACATTCTGTCTGTTTGTGATCCTGCTGTAGGCTCTTTGTGACGAGAGGTCAACAAGGTTTTCAGCATTTCATTTACAGAAATGTTGAAAATGACACAAAAACAGTGGTCAGAGGATAAAAGGTACGTCGTTTCCCACAGCCTCTCTCCCCATGTGTTCTCCATCCTCAGACAATACTCTGTCTGTTAGCCTCATCTACACCTCTCTGCTCAAAGTCCCATCCATAAAATCTCCTCAGACTCCACTTACGTCTTAATCAACATCACAAAGCGTACAGTTCAACCTGCTGTTAAAGACAAAAGTGGTCTGGCAGGCCTGTACGACTGCATGCAGCACCAGAGCAAACCTCCCAGCGCTCCTCTGGCACAAGATGAGGAGGAAACAGTCTCTAGGGCACAGATCATGTGGGCTCTCCACGGGCTACTTTTCATTATTAATGCCCACGCTGTAATGAGATTATGACAGTGCTGTTTAGATGGCTGTCTGAGAGAAATGGTGAGAAGGATTGATTAGATCAGACTCTGCTATAATAGTGTTTAGTCTGCAGAGAGAAGAGAGATGGCACTGCCATGGTATATCTCCATAAAATCATTCAATCTATACCAGATTTTTTTTTTTTAGATTCTATATTTCGGAGTCTATATCTATCTTTCTCTTCTCTCTCTCTCCTCTCTCTCTCCTCTCTCTCTCTCTCAATTTCAATTAAAATAGATATATGAGATATAATATCTATATATATATAGGAGAGCGAGAGAGAAGAGAGAGCAGAGAGAGAATAACGATTAATTTTAAAATATTAAGTAAATATTACAAATAAATGTATGTACACATATATACGCAATACACACCAACATAAAAAAATATAGTAAAAATTGACATGCTTTACATTGACATGCTTTTGTTTCTAATTTTGAATCGTTTCATTGAAACAGAAAGACTGAACTGATTCACAGACATGCAAATGCACTTGCCAAGTCAACGAAAGTTTAATTAAAATGTCTGTGTTAACGTTCACAATACTCATGAGGGATCACAAAAACTATTTAATGGCCAGATAAAAAGCCCATTAAATTCATTGCTATTTTCACCATGTCGCTTAATTTTAAACTGTAAGCACAATCGTCTCGAATATAGGGTGAATATTCAATACATCACCCAACACTACCCGGTGGCCCATGTCCAAAAAAGCTTTTAGGTATTTTTTTTTTTTAAGAAGAAAGTCTCAAAAACTGTTCCAAGAGCTTTCAAAGGAGGCAAAATCTGTTTTTTATCTCCTTTGCTTTGCTACTCCTTTCTTCCTCTTCAACAGTTTGTCTCCTTTTTTATGGATTTTTAGAGAATTAGCCAAAACTAGACTGGTATTGAGAGTATGTGTGTGAAGCTGGTCTTTGATGTCTAAGAAAGTGCCCATAATTAGCAAAGTTAGGTCAGGAGACATGGACACACAGCAGATTCAAGCAAGAACACATCAGCATGTGTATTCCCAGAAGCTCACTGAGACTCTGGAGAACAGACTTACAAAAAAAAAAGAAAGTCTGCAAAGAATTAAAACGGGCTCCAGGCCTGAAGATAACTTTTTAGACTTTATTTATTAGAGCTAGAAAGAATCAGAGCGCTACAATAGGCTGAAATTCATTAAGTACAAACAGCATAATATAAAGAAATAAAAGCTTCAACACTATATTCTCTTAGTGCCTTGTGGGTGTAGAAACTAATCTCCCATTTATTACAGGATAAAACTCTTATTTGTGGTACTAAAAGCATGCTGAGCAATATTTCACCGTTAGTTTCACCTCAGGACCAAACTTTCATTCTCCTGCATCTGGCTTGCATGATCTATTGATCCGAACCCAGCGACAAGCTCTCTGGTCCTATACAAAGTCGCAATCTGTCCCCCCTCCATTTATGGTTTTCTCCTTTCATCCGTCCACCAACTAGCATCTTATCCCACCTCTACACTCGAAGGTCAATGGCATTTCATCGGCCCTAACTCCATTTTGCGCCCCATTGGCAGCCATGACGGGGGCGTCCACAGCCCATAAAGCATAATGAACATGAATCTTTATTTTATGAGAACAATAACACCCTGGCCTGGCCGTGGCCGCCCCTCCCAGCCTGTCAGTCCTCACAAAGAGCCCCCAGTATCCATCCATCAATCCATGCGGCCAGAGGGGCTGCACCATTGTGTAGCCTAATTACACACCACTTTAGAGCAGTTGGAGGCCTTGGGGTGGAGTGTGTCAACATGTGTGTGTGCATGTGTGAGATATAGAGGGAATGCTGGGGTGAGCATATGGCTGCTCTCGAACCCAGGTGCAGGGGAGGAGAAAAGGCTAAAACATCCTGCTGGAGGCAAATTCCACCAGCACAGAGGAAATGATGGAGAAAGTTAAAGGATGTGGAGTACTAAAGGCAATTACCAGCTATTCTGACCAACTTGTTTGGCATCGCAAGCATCTGTCTGCACCCGGTCTTAAACCGCCAAACGCTTGTCAAGAACAAGTCATAAAAACAGAATCATGTATGATTTTGGTCTAGACTGGCGTATCACAATTGTTCGGATTACTGGAACTACTTTCCAGTGATATTAGCATGGGAGTATCAATGTGCCAGTGAGTTGGAGTGACAGAGATTTCAATTTTATTGTGGATGTGTTAAACTGTGGCCCTGCAAGATCTTCTGATGCTATGTACATGCTGGAGAAAAAGAGGAAACAGGAAAAACAGGAATAAGTCCAAAATGAACAAGCACAACCACATCCATCACTTAACTCTCAATTCACAAATAATCTACCACATAGCCATGAAAACTCATAGAACAAAGAGGCAGAGCATTGACCTTAGCCAAAAAGTCAGTGATTAGGTTTGACATTCATATTTACTAACAGGTCTGACTCTCAAATTGTCCTGTCCATACAAAAGCTCACAGTAGAAGCTTGAATACGGTTTGAATGAATAAATAACCAAAATAAAAGCCAATGTTTCTATGAATAGCATACATAAAAGCAGCAATCACTGTGACTGTAGAAAATATTACTGATAAACCCTTATTTGACATTGGAGATTACCATACATCGACCTAAGAATCATTTTCCCTGATATTTTTCAGCAATCATGTTGTGCATGTAAACTATAAATGTCAGATGTGTGAATAAATAACTCTTTGATTGAATCGGTTCAAATGGGTTGCAAAAATATAATATTTTTAATAATAATATTTTTTATAAGAGTTATATCCATAATATATATATACACAGTTATATACACACATCAAAACATATATTAATAGATAGATATATTATATATATATTATATATATATATATATATATATTAGGGATGGGAAGATTCACCCATTCGCTCGGTGCATCGGCAAAAAAAACTTAACGATGCGATGCATCGGTTTAAAAAAAAAGTGTGCATCGGATACAAGTTGACATTTGTATCGCGATGCATCGTTTCTAACATATTTGCATCGGTAAAAAAACGATTTATTTATATATAATTACTAATGGATGCGCTATACTTTTATTATTTAAAAAGTGACAAATAATTTGTGACCAATATTTTATATGTAAATTGATTTCTCCTCTCTAAACTGTTTCTCAAGCGCATTCTCTCATCACCGCTGCGCGTGAATATGACGTATCACAACAACACTACAGAGAACTGAGGAAAAGCGGGATTAACGTCCAAAATTTGACTGAATAACCTAACTGTATTATAAGGCTATCTGAATTATAAAAGGTACAGCTGTCATAAAACCCAAGAGAAAGGCTGCATGGCTAGATAGTATGTTGAGAGAGTCAGTGGGTAATATCATTGCATTCCTATGTTCAGTGTTAGAGGAGCTCAGCTTAGTCTGACAGTTTGCCTGCCCTGGACCAGGTTAGCTTTCCAGCATAAGGTGCCACAGTGACTGATTTTGATCTTTGTTAAATTTGTTTTATGGAACCAAATCATTTGACAGTGAGTCATGCTAACTGAAATAAGGTTGGCCTATTTGGTAAACTTGTTTTATGAAACAGGCCTCGAGGCGTTAGAAGTCAGAAGACACATAAGTTAATTTATGATTTGCTGTCTGAACCAAAGAAATAAATGCGATCATATTTTTTCCATTGCATCATATTGCATCGAATCGTATTGTGTTGAATCGAATCGAAATCGTATTGCACTGCATCGTAATAGGGGTGAATCGTATCGTATCGCATCGCTAGCTACTTCATATGTATCTTCAACGTATCGTATCGTTGGCTATGCATCGAGATGCGTATACTGTATATATACAGATATATAATAAATATTGGGAAAACGGTAACACTTAACAATAAGGTTCCTTTAGTTAATGTTAGTTAAAGTGTTAGCTAACATGAACAAATAATGAACAATACATTTAGTAAAGAATTTATTAATCTTTGTTAATGTTAGTTCATGAAAATACAGTCGTTCATTGCTAGTTCATGTTAATTCACAGTGCATTAACTAATGTTAACAAGCACAACTTTTGATTTTAATAATGCATTAGTAAATGTTGAAATTAACATTAGCTAAGATTAATAAATGCTGTAGAAGTATTGTTCATGCTTAGTTCATGTTAACTAAAGTAGTTAACTAATATTAACTAATGAACCTTATTGTAAAGTGTTACTGGGAAACTTTTTGTCATGAGAGGCCTGAACTCTTGAGCACAATTGATAAAGTTAACCCACATCAGCTTTAAATACTTGAACAATCATAACCCATATATGTCCACAGTGTACATTATCGCAACACTGCATGATGTGACACTAGTCGTTCACTGCTGTTGCATTTACACATTACAGATTATCCGAATTCACTCTCAAAATGTGGTTATAAGTCCTCAAAATTGGTTGTTTGGTTAAAGAATGCAGTTGTCACTCGTTCATAAAATAATTGTGTATTTACCACTCTAAATCAAAACTGACAAATGCATTCGCCTGCTGTGTAAACAGTCAAGGAGAATATCAGTCATCCTGGTGGAAAAAAATATGACTGTGCATATGCTGAACACCTGTGAGCTAAAAAGGACTGAAAGTTCATACTGTGTTATGGTTAACCAGGTCAACCAGTTCCCCACCAGCTTGGCAAAGAAACTACAACATATGTGTCAAACTCAGCCACTGTCCCATATAATTTAGCTCCAACCAACTCCAACATACCTGCCTGGAAGTTTCTAGCACTCCCAAAGACTTTGATTAGCTGGATCAGTTGTGTTTAATTAGAATGGGACCTAAATTCTGCAGGAAAGAGTGGCCTTCCAGGAGCTGGGTTTGACACCCCTGCTCTACCCCACCAACTGATTTGTTCTACCCTCCCACCAGTCCACCTGATCAACCACCAAAACCAGCATGGACCAGATAGGAACATACAAAACCAGTAAACATCAAAGCTGGTTTTAGGCAGGAAGAATATAGATGAGTGCTAGGACAAAATGAATGTGTTCTAGAGGTAAGTACATACTTGGGTAGGTGGTGCTAGAGCACGGAGTACAACCAACTGAATAATTTCTCTGAGGTTCCCCTCCATGGACATGGATCTCCGCAGGGTCTCCATGGCCTCATGGTTGGACTTCCCCAAAAGTGTCTCGCCATTAACGGCAATCAGTGTCATTGCCGTAGAGCCACAGCCTAAACAAAAAAGCATAATAGAAGTTCAGATCTACTATTTAGTGTAAAAGAGAATTTTCGTTTTGTATTCTTTCACGAACTTCCACAATGGTGAATCCAAATCAGCAATCTTTAGTTACCAGCTCTGAGTCCAAAGGATAGTTCACCCAAAAAATGAAAATTCTGCCAGTTTTTCTCACACTTACGATCTTTATAAACCTGTAAGACATTCTTTTCCTTCTATGGATCACAAGAAGATATTTAGAAAATGTTTGTGCAATGTTTTGCCAGTTAAAATGAAAGTCAATGGGTTCCAATGTAGTTTTTCAACATAATAAATTAAGTCATGAGGGTGAGTTCACAACTTCATGTTTGGGTGAACTACCTCTTTAGCTACACTGGACCAAGACCAGCTCTACTCTCTACATCTGGATTTGGTGCTTTTTATCAGAAGACCTTCACAATGTCCTACTTTTTCTAATCTCTAATGTATTTCCTCATATTCTGCGAGAACTCTCTGCTTTCCACAGGTATATTATCCTCAGTTGAGTCTGCAGGGGCATTCTCTCAAGGAGAAAATTTCCCACAATCCAGCAGCTCAGTCTCTCTGGTACTGTATAAGCACATTAATAAGGCATGCATATTACATGGCATATAAAAAGCCCTAAAGTTCATTACAATTAATATTAATTAGTGTTTTCACTGCATAGGCCTCTGATCTGCTTCCTCTGTCTCCAGGCGAGAGAGAGAGAGAGAGAGGAGAGAGAGAAAGAGAGCTCAGAGTCACATGAGGGTTAACGCAAAACTTGCAAAACGCCTCAAATATACAGACAAAGTTGCTGATCATTAACAAACTGTACAAACTAAAGATGATGAACTACACCGAAAGCAATGTTGGATATCAAGTAAAACAGAATGTTTTGCTGTGACTCCGTCCACACTAAAGACTTAATATCACTTACTACTGAGCCAAATGCATAATGGTCTTCTTTATAGAAGTTTTCATCTCATTCCATGAAACATTTCAAATGATATAACTGAATACTAAAAAGACACTACAATAAAAAAACAATGACCTAAAGCCCTTGATTATACATCATATTTTATATACATGATATATCATCGATTAAAAACCATGGAGCTGGAGGTAAGCATCTTGAAATCTTTTCATCATGATTTCTCTATGGAGAAAATGAATGTGATTTTTACTTCCTGACTGTTGTGCCCTATAGAGGCAACAGAGTGCCACACGGTTAATGACAGTTTACAGAAATAACATACACCCACAAACTCTCTGAGCCCTGGCAGCATGCACTTTGTGCCCTTGCTCTCTATAAATGAAGGAGATGTGCTTTCATTACAGAGGCCTTTTTGGTGAAAAGATGTCCCGTCCTCATGGCATCATGAGTCACAGAGAATTAGGGATCCTTATTAGAGCCATGATCTAATTCTCAAACTTGATTCTGTGAAATCACACAATCCATCTGCAGTGCCGTTTTAAAATGAGTACATCTGTCTCACATTCTTTCACCACTTACATGTATAATCATTTAATAGAGGCAGTACTGTATTGATTGACTCCTCAATCATTCTGCTTAGGGTTTGTTCTAAACCTCTAACATTACGTATTAAACTCCTACAATTAATTCCGTTTGAATTACTTAACATACATAGTCCATACAATCTTTTCAGCCTTACAGGAAATGTATCTCTAGTTTATTTTGCTGCTTATACTCATAGGCCCCACCATAGCACAAAAGCTGCACTTGTTAAAATTACAAATTACTTGCTTCTTGTGTCAGGAACCAAGGCTGCCATCTCATTGTAGTTTTACTGATCTTAGTGCTGAGTCGACACTTAGATCATGAATACGCTAGATCGATTACAAAAACTATACGGGTATTCAGGGCAGGCTTTAAGATGGTTTAGATCCTACCTGTCCAATCGCTACCACTTTGTTTATTTAAACGGTGATCTCAATTATCACCAGTAAAGTATGGAGTACCACAAGGATCTGTCCTAGGTCCTCTGCTATTTTCAATATACATGTTACCCCTTGGTAATATTATTAGAAAATACGGGATTAGTTTCCAATGTTATGCCGATGATACTCAACTATAAATCTCAACAAGACCAGATGAAACTTAATTATCTAAGCTAACAGAGTGTATTAAAAATTTAAAAGATTTGATGGCCAATAATTTTCTCCTACTGAATTCGGATAAGACAGAGATATTAATTATTGGACCAAAAAGCAGTACACAGAATCTCTTGGATTACAATTTGCAACTATACGGATGTACTGTTACTTCCACTACAGTCAAAAATCTGGGTGTTATATTAGACAGCAACTTGTCTTTTGAAAATCCTATTCCCATGTTACAAAAACGGCATTCTTCAATCTTAGAAACATTGCCAAGTTACGTAACATTTTACCTGTTTCTGATGCAGAAAAGCTGGTTCATGCATTCATGACCTCCAGACTATTGTAATGCACTGCTAACCGGTTGTCCTGCATCTTCAGTAAACAATCTACAGGTAGTCCAAAATGCAGCTGCTAGAGTCCTTACCAGGTCAAGAAATATGATCATATTACCCCAATTTTACAGTCTCTGCACTGGCTACCTATTAAGTTCCATATCAATTACAAAATATTATTACTTACATATAAGGCCCTTAAAGGGTTAGCTCCTGCGTACCAAACTAGTCTTCTACCACACTACAATCCATTACACTCCCTAAGGTTGCAAAACTCCACTAAAGGGGATAGAGCTTTTTTGCATTTGGCTCCCAAACTCTGGAATAGCCTTCCTGATAACGTTTGGGGTTCAGACACTCTCCATGTTTAAATCTAGAATAAAGACACATCTATTTGTCCAATCATTCAAATAATGCATCTCATAATTTTGCACTGCAGTTATATCTGATCAAATGCACATTATTATTCCTTAGCTTGGGTTGAACAAATAATTTTTGCTTGGTTGGAACAGCAGCTACGCTAATTATGTCCCTATTTGTTTCTCTGTTTCTGCCTAGGAATTGCACAAGCTTCCGTCTGGATCCAACCCTTACAAAGACCTGAGATGACCGAACACCGCAGAAGAGATGATGCAAACCCCTCAGAGGACCTCAGATGATG
Organism: Sinocyclocheilus anophthalmus; assembly: GCA_018155175.1. Lineage (NCBI taxonomy): Eukaryota > Metazoa > Chordata > Actinopteri > Cypriniformes > Cyprinidae > Sinocyclocheilus > Sinocyclocheilus anophthalmus. The sequence continues at coordinate 310,459 of JADLZN010003076.1, forward strand.
CCAACCCTGAAACAACATAAACTACCAAATGTTGCTACAAGTTTGATTGCAACATATAATCATTGCCGTTAATAGTGTTCTTCGTCTGTTTGATTACGTCATTAACTGAATTTTACCGTACATTTCTGCCATATGTACATCAATTTGACAGTCACCACTGACAAGCTACTACAAAATATATGTAGAAACTTAATTTTCTGTAAAGCTGCTTTGCAATGATTTGTATAGTGAAAAGCGCTATACAAATAAACTTGAATTTAATTGAATTGAATAGTGCATAGACATAGTGCATGTCTGTAATGTACATCAATGGTAGAGTTGAGAAAACTGTAACCACCAATTTAGTACTGAAGAGACCAAAAATAATAATTTAAGAACTGGCCATTAAAAACAAAACTTCATCAAATTCTAAATCCTTAAATCAAAATCCTCAACCACTATTCTGAATACTGCAGAGACATTTATGCCTCTATGTCTATGGTGAAACTAATGGTGGTGAATAAAGAGCAGGAAATGGGGGTATTGATTCAGATCACACTGTTCTTCATGCCAGACCAGAGGCAATTCATGTAGGTAAAAAGCGTTTATGGTATATTGCCTAAACCCCCCATAGAAATAACCAATCTGAGCCCACGGAATTGCTGAAATGATATATATATATACACAGGTGCATCTCAATAAATTAGAATGTCGTGGAATCATAAATTTGATTTATTTCAGTAATTCAACTCAGATTGTGAAAACTCGTGTATTAAATAAATTCAATACACACATACTGAAGTAGTTAAGTCTTCGGTTCTTTTAATTGTGGTGATTTCGGCTCACATTTAACAAAAAAACACCAATTCACTATCTAAACAAATTATAATACTTCATAAGACCAATAAAAAACATTTTTAGTGAATTGTTGGCCTTCTGGAAAGGATGTTCATTTACTATACATGTACTCAATACTTAGTAGGGGCTCATTTTGCTTTAATTACTACCTCAATTCAGCGTGGCATGGAGGTGAACAGTTTGTGACACTGCTGAGGTGGTATGAAAACCCAGGTTTCTTTGACAGTGGCCTTCAGCTCATCTGCAGTTTTTTGGTCTCTTGTTTCTCATTTTTCCTCTTGACAATACCCCATAAATTCACTGTGGGGTTCAGGTCAGGCGAGTTTGCAAGCCAATCAAGCACAGTAACACCATGGACATTGAACCAGCTTTTGGTGCTTTTGACAGTGTGTGTAGGTGCCAAATCCTGCTGGAAAATTAAACCAGCATCTTCAAAAAGCGGGTCAGCAGAAGGAAGCATGAAGTGCACCAAAATGTCTTGGTAAACGGGTGCAGTGACTTTGATTTTCAAAAAACACAATGGACCAACACCAGCAGATGACATTGCACCCAAAATCATCACAGACTCTGGCTTAAAGCAAATTGGGCTTGAGCTTCCCACACTTACTCAGACTCTAGACCATGGTTTCCAAATGAAATAAAAACTGCTCATCTGAAAAGAGAGACTTGGAACTGGGCCCAACCGTCCAGTTGCCTTCTTCGCCTTAGCCCAGGTAAGCGCTGGCGGTCGGTTGTCTGGGTTCAGGAGTGGCTAACAAGAGGACTACGACAATGTAGCCAAAGTCCTTGGACAAGTCTGTGTGTGGGGCTCCTTGATGCCTTGACCCCGCCTCAGTCCATTCTTGTGAGTTCCACTCAAATTCTTGAATCGAATTTTGCTTGACACTCTCATAGGCTGCGGTTCTTTCGGTTGGTTGTTTGCATCTTTTTCTTACACAATTTTTCCTTCCATCAACTTCTGTTACTGCTCGGATACAGACTACTGTGAACCGCAAGCTGATTTGGCCATGAATGTGTGTGGCTTACCCTCTTGGAAGGGTGTCAACTGATTGTCTTCGGGACAAACTGTCAGATCAGGCAGTCTTCCCATGATGTGTCGACTAGGGAACAAACTGAGAGACAATTTGGAAGGTCAGGAACCTTTGAAGGTGTTTGAGTTGATTAGATGATTGGGCCATGTCACCATATTCTAATTTGTTGATAGTGAATTGGTGGGTTTTGTTAAATGTGAGACAAAATCATCCCAATTAAAAGAACCAAAAACTTAAACTACTATTTAATCGTGGGACATTGCATTGATTAATACCGAGTTTACAATTTGAGTTGAATTACTGAAATAAATTAACTTTTCCACGGCATTCTAATTTATTGAGACGCACCTGTATATATATTAGGTATTCACCTAAGCTAGCATACAAATTAACAACAACAACTGCTCACTACATATGTAACAACTGTTTAACTTTTTATTATATTATTGCATGTTCATACTTTGTTTATACTTTATGCATACAATACATTGATTCACCTCCTCACTTTGTACTTTAACAAATTAACAAAGCTTTTGTCAATGTGTAATAAAAGTAATAATAATAATGAACCTAAAACTAACCAAATTTGAAAACAATTTAGCTGCTGAAATGGGTCCATGGCCAAATCAATGGTGCTGATAAACAGAAGGACAAGAAGATAAAATGCTCTAGGACATGTCCAGTACATAATATAACTGCTGCAACATGGCATTCCCCTCAGTTTTGTAAGTGCAAGCTAACAATAATTTTGCAAGTAGACGCTGCTGATCACCCCAGCCTCTTCTTGCCTTCCCACTTCGGCTCTGGGGAGAAGACGCATCCCACCCACAGACTCGGGACGCTTCCAACTCATTAACATGGGCTTGGAGAGTTTTTAATTAGCATTAATGCGCTGAAGCTAACACAGGCAGTGCTCTACCGTTTCTGAACTCTTTCACTTGGGACTGAATGGGGAATTAGAAACGTGTTACCCAGAGTTCCACTGTGCTGGGACTCAAGTATGAGAACTCATGTGCATCACCTTGCTGAAGCTTCAGAATGATAGAGATTTAAGAAGTTCTTTTTTTGCTACACAACCTCCGAAGCTTTTCCAACCAAAAGGCCTGACAATGCAGAGCGAGGAGATGCTTCAGTCAGGTGCAAATCAAACCCTTATCTTCACAAGTAAACTTCACACACTCGCACACATGAATGCGAATGCTTTGGGCAGACGCACACACACAAATCCACATGTCTGACAAGCACATTTTCACTTGGCTGAGCAAAGACTGGAAATCTGTGCAGCCCATTGAGTCGTTTATGTATAGACATCATGTCACTTATCCTGTGGCAAAGGGAAAAACAAAACGCAGAGTGCAGATTCCCAATCATTTGAACATCTGCAAAAATCCATCTAATCAAGATTAATGTTATTTAACCAAATGGGCACAAACACCCAATCTGTCGTCAATACCATGTGACAGAAAGACAGAAAGATGAGCCTATAGAAATACTGAAGAAGAGTCCACTCTGCACCCTGCTGACAGTCCTGATCCCATCTGTTAAGGTCAAATGAAACCCCATTCAGTGGAGGGGACAGAGGTCAGAGGTCGAGGGAACCAAAACACATGCCAAGAGTAGCTAACAGGGATCGTGACCTATCTACAGTCTCAACTCACATCCCTGAAGCCATGTTTAACCCTGTGAGGACATCTAATAGATCTTCATGAGTGTCTCTGTCATGAAAAAAACATTATAAAAACATATTTTACTTATTAACACGTCTTATTACGGCTTTCATTTTACGAGTGATGCCATTCCTCTGACCTCTTAAGCTATGGTGGCCCCAAAAAGTATTTGGACACTTGAGCCACACAAAACCCCCCCAGGTTCAAAGATTTTTCAAATGTTTTTGAAAAAAAAAAAATCTCTTATGCTCACCAAGGCTGCATTTATTTGAACAAAAATACAGTAAAAAGCAATAATATTGTGAAATAGTAGTACAATAAAAAATTTTTTTAAATATATTAAAATTGGACTTAATCCGTGTTTATGTCAGAGTAGTACTCGTCTTCATTGTCACATGATCTTTCAGAAATCATTCTAATATGCTAAATCAAAGTATGGTGAAAAATGTTTAGTGTTAATAAACATTTGGGACCAAATGGTTATGTATGTAATGATATTTCAACAGGTCTTGTGTTCTGTCCAATAACCTTTGGGGCAACTGTACAGTTTTTTGGTATGGTTTAGTGGTTAAAGATCTGTGCTGTTAACTGAAACGTGGTAAGTTTGAAACCGTGAACAGGCAATTCATGAACTACAACTGCTACCACATGAAATTACAAGTTTTATGTCTGACAAGTGTCATGCCTGTTTAGAAAATGACATTGACAGTTGGGGCGGGATTTATTAATTATTGGAGGATGAGTATTTCACAGAGAACATTTTAATGGACAAACTGTTATATATGTACACATATATACAGTATGTGTGTGTGTGTGTGTGTGTGGTGTGTGTGTGTGTGGAGTAAAATGATGTGTTACCTTAAAAGCTGCACCTCCGTGGATGATGGACTTGATGAAGATACCCAGGTCCTCGCCAGTCTCACGGGACTTATTACCCTTCAGGCTGACCCCTAACCCTGCTGAGCCTGAATCATTGAGAGGGACCTCAAACATCAGCTGCTCCTTCCCTTCCTCAGACAGCAGCAAGCGGGTCTGCTCCTCTTTCTGATGGGAAAACAACAATGACGGAAAAGAATGAGACGAGGAAGAAGGCAGGTCAATCCATTCGAACATAAAAAGCCCACTATTTTAGCAGAGAATAGCTCAACCTTTTCATGCCTCTTTTCTGCCTGTGATGGCAATGGGGTCATTTAGAAACATAATCTATTCTCCATTATGGAGTCCACACACTCAGCTCCCCGCTGCATTCTCCCTCCCGCTTTTCCCCCATTTCCTTTCTTTTCTCTTTGTCTGTTCTCTTTCCATAATGATGCTAAAATTACCTGTACATCTCCTCAGCAAATGTTTGTTTTAAAATGAATGTTAATAAAAAGGGAAAAAATGACTATTATATCTGTGTGGTAAAAATTATTTTTATGTCGCCACGGGAACAGGCTTCCTTTGCAAAGAAGAATGAAGGAGAGTAAACGAAGGAGGAAATGGGTTTAATAAAGTCTAAAAGAAGTATGTATTTGATCTATATAATGGCATAGTGTCTGCTAGAAAGACAAAATGAGAGAGAGAGAGAGATGTTAACGCCAAAGTGTCTAACAGTGTTTTAATGGTACAAGTGAAACAACCTACTCTTTCTCTAAGCATCCTGATGCACGTTCAATAGGACATATCTTCAAAAACAGGATTTGACTTGCTCTTTTTATATATAATAGTTTGATGTACCATGTAATCATACTCTAATGGTCACGAAACAAAGCTCGCTTCCCAGTCTAAAAGGTAATTTATAGCAACTATAGGATGCACAGATCTCAGCCTTCCTGCTGTCTCCTGTGGGGCTTAGTTAGGTAGTAACCAACTCTGTACTTAACTTGGTTGCACCATGTCTTCTTAAGTCAGAGTGTAGCTAGTAAGTTGCAAGCTCTGCATTATGTGTAGTCATAATATGCCGTTCACCTTCAATGATCCAGTAGCAGCCTTGCCATTTCTAAAGTGAATGTTTATATCCTCACAAAGTATAAATTATATTATTACCCAGCAATATATTTAAAGTTGGATATAGTACATCCAACTTTATCCGCATACATACAGTACACTCACGATTGTTATACATGATTGGTTATATTGTCGCAAAATGTAAACTATATTTTGGTCCAGCAATACATTTAAAGGGGTCATATGATGCAATTTCAATTTTTCCTTTCTTTTTGGAGTGTTACAAGCTCTTGGTGCATAAAGAAGATCTGTAAAGTTGCAAAGACTAAAGTCTCAAATCCAAAGAGATATTCTTTATAAAAGTTAAGAGTCAGCCACGCCTACCTAAAACAGCTCGTTCTAACACACCCCCACATACCTACGTCACGATGTGGGAAGATTTGCATAACACCGCCCAAATGTTTACGCAAAGAAAGAAGGTGTAACTTTTATTCTCGCTGTAGTAATTGTTGCCGCCGCCACCATGTCGTGAATGCACTGTGTTTCGTTGTGAAAGCAAAACTACTTTGTTTGGCCTTCCAAAAGAGGACACGACTAGAAATCAGTGGTTAAGTTGTATTTACAACACTGTTCCAGAACACTCAAACCCAAATATTCAGATGTGTACAGCGCTTATGGAGGAGTTTACTGATCCTGGGAGAGTAGACTACAATGCCGGCTGTTCTGACTCACAGTCTGTAAGTACGTTTTCATATTTAAAGAGTTTTTATATTTTATATATTTAAAGCGAGTTTTTTGAGCAGTGTAGAGTAGGGCTTGTTGTTTGTCATTTCTCCGATCACAAATGCAGACATGGTTTTATGTTTACGCGGCGCGATGCAACGCAACGCGTAAAAAGACAGTATAAGTCATTATAATCAGTAATTATGTCCCCACTGGATGCAACGAATGCCTCGTTTATAATGGGTATTCATGTTTTTGAATCATCGCTCCGGCCTGACAGGGCATCATCACAATATGGTAAGGGGCATAACATTTCCGTCACACGCTTGAGGTATTCGGCCAATCACAACGCACTGGATAGCTGGCCAATCAGAGCACACCTCGCTTTTTCAGACCGATGAGCTTTGTAAAAATCGACGCGTTTCAGAAAGGCGGGGGCATAGAGGAGAAACAATAATGTACAGTATGTGGAAAATAATGTGTTTTTTAAACCTTAAACCGCATAAACACATTTCATTACACCAAATACACAAAATAATGTTATTTTAGCAGCATCATATGACCCCTTTAAAATTAGATATATAGTACATCCAATTTTATCTGCATTCATATACTTACATAAAGCAATATATAGTATATGGCAAATCTCAACTGATTGATTATTGATGAATATTGATGAATAGTCTGCTAAATTAATTAATCATGACTAATCTGCTAAATGCGACAATAAGGCATGAAGATAAACACAAACATTGTGATTTTCTGTAAAGCTGCTTTGAAACTGTGTAAAATACAAATATCCAATAACACTTGAATTGAATATATAGTAACCGTACATGTAAACAAATAGAAGCTTAAAGGTACAGTAGCAAAACATCTGTTTAATTAAGAGGAGGATAGAAATGTCATGTAAAACTACATTGGTAAAACGATCTTTAAAATAAGGTTCATTGTTATATAGTAAATACTTTAGTTAACATGAACTAAGTATGAACAATACTTCTACAGCATTTATTAATCTTAGCTAATGTTAATTTCAACATTTACTAATGCATTATTAAAATCTAAAGTTTGTGAACAGTTAAAGCACTGTGTGAATTTAGCAGGCACGAACAAGAACAATGGACTAGTTCTTAACTTAACATTAACAAAAATTAATAAATACTGTAATAAATAATACATTAACTAACATTAACTAATGGAACCTTATTGTAAAGTGTTACAACTACATTTGTAATACATTTTGGCTAACATTATCAATGTACTTGAAGATGGAAGAAAAAAAAAGAAAAAATATTCCCCCCGTCCCACCAGACACCACATGAGAGACATAGACAGGAGCCATGAGAACTGTAAATATTACGAAATATTATTAAAGGATGAACAGGGTTGAGAAGGCCAGCTAAGACAGAGTATGTGTGGGTCAGCAAGGCCTAGTTTATCTCCGTTTACTGTGGGATTGCAGGTTCTAAAAGTATTAGTGTCACGCACTCACAAACACATGCTCAACTCAGCAACTCTGCGAATTTCTGTGAAGACTGCAAAATACCGCTGACCGTGTGTCTTTGGGAAGAGAGGAAAAAGAGAGGGGATTAAGGAGTGGATGACCTAAACACCCTAAAACTAACTTCCAAATTACCAACTCATACATGTCAGAGCTGCTAAAACACACACAAAAAAAAAAAAAAAAAAGATTTATTCATGTACCAAAGCCACACACACCTGAACACACGTGCAAGCTTTATCTGACTAACCAACCTCCCATTTGTTCATCTACGGATGTGTTTGAGTAACTAAACACAAATGAAAGACTGTAAGACCAGCCGTGTGAGGTTCTGAATGAAGACAAAGCTAGTCTATCAGCTGGGGAAATCACAGGGCTAAAGCCCACTGTGTGTACAGCTAGCAGCGCTCCTGTATGCTAACAGTCGTGATATTTCACAGCTGAGCCCCCTGCCAGGACCCTGCTCTGATTCGAAATGCCACACTGCATTTCCTTCAGCCATTTTCCCCAGCTAGAAATGGTTTATCAGTCAGCGTGTACCCCTGTGTGAGACATATGCCTCCAGCACAAGCCATTCTCCAATAAGCTTTATTGTTTTAATCATTATGACAAGCAAAGTCATTCAAACTGCAATTCTGACAAAGGGCATAAGTGTATGCATAAGCACCATCTATATGTCTTAGGCTTGCGTTGTCTAATCTGCATACTCAACATCTGTTCCTCCGCCATGGAAAGCGTCTTAATGATGAACAAGACATATGATGTCATCAGCCGCAGCAGATGGATCACCGTCATCTATAGGTACAGCAGCGAATGACATTCTGAGGGCTTAAAGATGAGCAAATCTGCAGCTGTTCATTCAGGAAATCACACTGTCTCTCATAACCTCTCTCTCTCTCTCTCTGTGTCAGTCACTCACAAACACATTTAGGCTTCTGTCTCTATTGTTTGAGAGTGAACAGACAGGTCCCTCAGAATGATTGCGCTCCAGGGAGACAGAGTATGTGTGCTTGGTGGGTACAGGAAGAGGAAGTAGAGAAAGTAGGGGATTCTCCAGAGAATCGGGATGCCATTTGACCTCTCTGTGAGTTAGTGCTTTACAATGGCTACAGTGAACAAAGCTTTGTAAGGCCACCCCCACAAACAAACATACACCACAAAAAGACCTTCTGTGGAAAACTGTCAATTACATGTGATGTATAACTCACCCACCTGGGGAGTAATATTTTTCTGATACTCATTGGGGATTTCGCAGGAAGCGCACAAGGGTTTAAAAACAGATGCATGCGTCTTTCAAAAGAAACTTGTGCCAAACCAAAGTGGTGGTTTGGAACGGATATCTGCATCAAGGGATTGTGAAGCTTTAGCCAAGGAATTGGTTGTTTTTGACCACAAAAGTTCTGAAAACGCAGACATGGATACAAATAGCAATTCCTTTTGAATATTGTCCGGAATATCATTCCATATTAAAATGTACTTGATTTAAATGAAAACAAAATCTAAAATAAAAACAAATCCAAAATATTAATTAAAACTGTAATAGTATCTCAAAAACGCAAAATAACAGTGCTTTATTGAAGGCATCACTCTTATAGTCATTGACCCAAATATATGCACACAGAAAACCCAGCACTATTTGCAACAAACAGAAACACTCAGGAACTTAGCTTCCCTTCATCTTATACAGATTTTGGCTGCCACCAGCTGTTTTTCACCTCTCACATGCAATAAAGTTCAGCATTTCCCAATTTTTGATGCTGTCAATCCCACAATCTCCTGAGCAAGCCTATCGTTCCCATACAGAATGAATTAGAATCACTCACTCATGTTACACCCACCTCACACCAGTGCGCACGTAGGGTTAGCCAACCTCATCACTTCCTACTGAGAATGTCCATGTATCAATCCCCTTAATGGGCTACAAGACTCAGCAGTCGTCGTCCTCAGCCAGCCACAGGAATGCTGGCATGCCCAAATTCATCAGTCTGAGCCGACTGCTGCTGCTAATGACCGACTGAGAGCAAGACACCATCCCCACAGGTTTATCTAAGCTTTGAGATCAAGGAAAATAAATGCACAAACACATACTAGCTCTGTTACAAAACCTTGATCTGAAGGGACCGAATTGAACACCACACAACAGGCATCACACAAATACTGTTCCTCACTGGAGAGACTCCGCTAACTTTCACAGTTGATACCAAGGGATCAAGGGTCAGGCGTTAGCATATTGCTAAGCAAAAAATTCTAAAGCAAAAGTTCTAAATTTTGCAGAACTTTCACAGGCAAAAAGATCCAATTCCTATTGTTAATAGTGTAGCAATGTATGAAGCACAGCTCACACAGAAGTCACTTTCAAACCAAGTTGCTTCCATGTTGGTCAACGTGTAACCAACTTGAACTTGTTGGGAAATCTTTTACCAGATGGACTTTACCAGATGGTGTGGATTCCTATTGAAATGAATGCAAAAAAAAAACAGTTGTCAATGTGACTGTACCCTAATAAAGATTTTTTACAACCATGGGGTATTTGGAAAGATTTCAGTTTTGCTTTGTGTAAACACAACTTGCATATGTAAGTATTTTAAATCTCATGACTCATGACTATCATAATCATATGAAGACATCGGAAAGATGATGATTTCTGAAACCACGCTTACTGCTCTCACTTGTATTTCTCTCTTCTGCAAAACAATGCAACACTCTGTCTCATTCTCATTCAATCACACGTCTGCCAATACAAAACAGAATTGACAACAGAATACATGCAGTTATGGAATAACACTCACAATAACAATTTATATTTCTCAAATTGCATACAAATTCAAGAATTCTGCAGTAATAAAACACTGCAAACATTTTGCCAACACTTTATGGATTTAATCTTACAATGAGTTTTTGCCATTGGCTTTTGCGTCAGACTCTTTAAGGCTTGGTACAGATGACAATGCGTTTTGCTTGTGGTTTATAGTCAAGGGTGTAACTTTGGTTTGAGAAGTGGGGGGGACACAAAATGGGGGAAAATGTTTTCGATTTGAATCCCATCTCCTGCATGTACATACATTTAGGGACTATGGTGATACAATATCCAGGAAATAATTAAGTTGATTAATGATCAATTCTGCCAAAAAGAATAGTAGGCTACTAAACTATGTATAAGAAAAATATGTCTTACTTTCTTTGTTGTTTAATAGGGGCCGATCGCCAAGACTTGAGAGTATAATTTTATAAAGTCGAAAATGTTCACCATAAATTTTTTGAATAATGTTTAAATAATGTGAGACTCAATTTCCACTGTTAAACAAACTTTTATTTCAAACTAACCGCTGTACCTGAAAATATAAAATAAATCACTTGTTGCACAGGACAGAATGTTCTACATCAGTGGTCCCCAGACTTTAGAGTTGAGTACCCCCTGAGGCATTTCTGCTTACCCCCTCTCTTCCACTTAGACTGCAACTTTTCCATTAAAGGACCATATTTGCCTCCTAAATTGACTTTCCAATGCATTTTTATCTTTATAAATAGAATATTAATGTTTAAAAAAAACATCAAGAGATGAATATGTATTATGATAAAAAATCTTTTAAATATTCTTTTAAATCTAAATTGCCAGTCGGTGGCGGTAAGGCACTGTTTTTCATTCGTGGTCCATGAGTCATTTGTTCATTTCAATAACTAAGCAAGAGTGGCTTATTATAAATTAATCATTGAATCAATACTTTTGCGAACGATTCGTTTCACGAAACACTGCAAAACTCAGCATGTTTGTCCCGTACCGGCCCCCCCCCCCCGTCAACTCGACGTACCCATTTGGGAACCACGGTTCTACATTAAAGATTTGCTAACCAACAGTCTGTTACCTTACCTAGCAACAGTGCATTTAACTTAGCTCAGGCAATGTAGCTAACATTAACAGTGTAGACAGAAAATATGATTTCCGGACCTGAGCTGAATTTTCCTTAATCAACCCACTGACATCTCTTTCTTTCTTTCTTTTCATCCATGATGACATTAAAGTCATTTGTTGCAGCTTCTTGTGTTTCATTGCTGACTGTGCCGCAACCGCGATACCTCAAGAGGGTCTAGCAGCAGCCTTGCGCTTGCACTCTCAGACGTACATTCTCAGGCTTGCACTCTCAAACACTTGCACTTCCGCTAGCGACGTCACTTGCTAGCGGAAGTGCAAGTGTCTGAGAGTGCAAGCCTGAGAATGCACGTCTGAAAGTGCAAGCGCAGGCTGCAGCCAGACCCTTCTCCGATACCTGCTCATTAGAACTTTCAGTGAGCTATTTTTAGAGTGTGCACGCGACGTTCCTGGACGCGGATGCGCGCGTCTGTGCCCTGCTCGGTCCTGCTCCTCCGTGGCGATGACAGCGTGCGGTTAAAAAAATCATAAACAAATTTGAAAGTGGGGGGGACACAAACGTGATTTTGAAAATTGGGGGGGACATGTCCCCCCTGTCCCCAGTGGAAATTACGCCCCTGGTTATAGTACACACTTGTCGAGCTTGGGTGATATTTCAATCTCACTTTTGTTAAACGTCCCTTCTGGATTTCATTTCCAAATAAATTTACCGTTAGGTCTTTCTTGTGGAAAGTTTCTGCATGACTGCCCCAACAACTGTCAAAACTTGTGAAAGACAAACAAGCTCAGGTGTCTCATTAAAGTCTGAGAGTCAGTTTTACACCCAGAGTACCAAGTTTAGTTTAAAAATTAATTGCAGGAACAATGACCCCTCTAGCAAGATTAATGATAATGCTATATCTTACCCATTATAATATGAACTACCAGGCACATTTCTTTGGTGTTAACAACAGGGAAAACTTGGGAAACGGTGCTCTAATAAGTGCAACCCAATATGTCCGCTTCTTTTTTTAAAACATCAGTTCCACTACTACATCAGTTTCCGATGCTTTGGAACAGCATTCTCATCTGGAGTGTACCAGCAATGCCTAACATGCTGTCTAGGTAGGCAGCTCTCTAGAGTTTAACAGACTGCAACACTTGCACATCTACAGTATGTAAGGTATAACGGGTAACAGTGCCAAATGGATAACTCATACCTCATTGAAATTAGGAAAATACAGCAAAAGGAAACCTCAGGGTCTTGGTGCTTGTTCCATCCATTTCATCTTGATTTAACCCATGGAAGAGGGAAGGAAGGATGAGGAAGAGGAAATGTGGTAGCAAAGCCATCGTCCTTCACTTTTAGTCTCTGTCATTGATCTGCTCAAACTCCCCCCTTTGGTTTGCCCATAGGTTCTCAGGAAATCAAGACTCAAGGCCAGAGAGAGAGAGAGAGTCTGTGACAGACGGTTAATGCAGCAAACACACACTGAGCTTTAATGGTCTCTTTAGCTTCTTTAGTGCTGAACACACTGAAAAGACAAAAAAACAGGTGTTTTATCAGAGTCTGGTAACAGGAAGGAACAAAGAGAGACTGTTAAAGAGGGAGTGAGAGAGACAATCCTGGACAATCAATGATGTGATGTTAAACAAGAGTTGAATTGATTCTCTTGATGTTCTTGCCATGTAAAAAAACCCAAAGTAAACATTTAGTTCAAACAGTGCTGAGGGCCTGTAGCTGTGATGTATAACTCCCAGTCATAGTAACACATGATTCAAGTTGCACTTAAATCACTAAAAATTTACTTGAGACTTGATTAAGACTTGTAAACAATATTTGACTTGGATTAGAAATTACATACTCGATGAACAGTGAGCTTGTTGTGAATAATGTATAAACTAGTAGTGGACCGATACTGACTTTTTTATGGTAATAATTTATTAGACAGAACTTAATTTAATTTATTTATTTATTACACATAACTGTTAAACAGAGACATTGGCTCAGTCGCTGAAATTCTGTTAAAATAAAAGTCTGACACATTAGCCAATGCCCCTTTTTTGGAGAATTTAAAAAAATGGCAAATATCAGGCAATATATATCGGCTCTGGTCAAATATATCGGTCTACTACCAGTACTACAAATACTCCTACTAATAATAATAACTATGATGATGATGACGACGATGATTATTATTATTATTTTAATATCTCCAGACAACTAGTGCTCTGTCCGAGCTATGGCCAGCTGTGCCGATACCCTCAGGTCATGGTTGCAATAGTCTCGCGTAGCCAGACCTTCAGGCTGACGGCTGAAAGTTTGGAATCCATGGCAGCTTTTATTGGCCAAGGCCCGCCCATGAGGCCGTTTGACATGTCAAACAACCAATCACAGTTCGTTTCGTTTCAGCATCACGTTTCGGGGAGTGGAAATGTCGCCACAATATTATAATATTAATATAAAAATTGTGATAAGTTTGATTTTAGCTAGTAATTTGATGCTATAAAAAAGGGGGTGTCGTTATGTTTGATTGGGTACTGCGCAGACTCTGGCTCCAAATGACGTCATTTACTCAAGATTGCAGCAGCCATACTGAGATGCTTTGGCTTCACTTTTCTATAGTGGAAGGAAGTGAGACGCGTCGTCCAAAGCATTGTGGATATATAGCCTCACGTCCATTTTGGCATGCTCTTTAACAAATTTGTTCAAGTGTTAACTGAGAAAGGTTTGACTAATCAACTTGAATTCCAAATGTTTCTGCCAGCATGGTCTGAATATGATTTCAGTGAAAATAAGTCAAACTGTCTAGGACGAGTTCGAAAAATAGTAGGTTTTTTGGATAATTCAAAATTGCGAAAAATCTTGACCCGATAAATTTAAGTATGCATTTGACTCGGCATGAGCCCAATAATCAGAGGAAAAAGAACGTATGATTCAAACGTTATTAGCATAAATGTGAGTGCAACTTTGAGCTATTGGTGGCGCTCAAGGGTTTAAGTTAGAGACTCCAAATTTGCTATGGCTAATGTTCAGACTGTCCTCTATCTGTGTGCCAAATTTCATAACTTTCCCGCAAGGGTCTATGGGCTGCCAACAGACCTCAAGAAGCAGAGTGAGGAGAAGGAGAAGACAATGGCTAATGCATAAAGTAGTTGCCTTCACACCTTCAGTGCTTGGCCCCTAATGAACTATTAACACAAGAAATTTAAGACTTCACTTGGGCCCTGCATACCTGCACCAAACCCGTCACATGGGAGCCATATCAATGAATAATAATAATAATAATAATTCAGACAATTTTTAACACCACACAGACAAATTTACACACACTCAGTGTGCGCACACCCGCAAGAGAATAATATAGGGAATGTCGACAACAAAGAACATGTGGACAAAAAGTGAAGTGCACTTTGGGTCATCATATTTCAATACTCAGAGAGAGAAAAGAGGATTATTCTAATGTTCTGGATACGGTCAGTTTAGCACATCTTACATCTAAAAATATTTTTTGGTCTATCAAAAAATAAAAAATCCTTTCTTTGGTCTGTACTCTCAAAATAACCTTTCCTACAGCTACTGTATTCGTTTTATACAAAATGTATACTGGATGATCTCATCTCCGTAATGCATTATGGCACATAGGGAATTATACATTGCTTTATTAAACACAAAAAAAATGAGGAAATGGTGTACTTTCCCCACAAAAACAACAAATTCATATGTATCACTGCGCAAGAAAAGTCCAGTGGTCTTCTTTGCCTGAGGGCATTTCTGTTCCTATCCGTACGTACATTCAACTGAGACTAATTTCATTAACCACCAGGACGTAGTATAGTACTGTCATTCACACACAAAGCAGAAAAATAATAAATATTGTATTACCCCAAGTCTTATTACGGTCTCTTTATAATTGACACAGTATTAGATATTATGCAAAACACAATCCAACTACATAAGTGAGTGCAGCTGGGCTGGTATTAGCTGCAGCAGGTCTGTAAGCACTGCAAAAGCCTGGATAAACAGAGCAGAGAGCCGACCGGCCGGCCTGCATGCTGGGGATCTTCAGGGAAAAGGAGGATTTAATGTGAGGGAGTGTCGGCAAGCTGCACTGGTCAGACATGAACTCACTGAGACATACGGCCAGATGGGTATCGGCTCGTCCTGAGCCAGTGAGGTCATAGTGACGCCAGAAGTGAGTCAATGTGCACTGTGACAATAATTATAAATTTAAAAAAAAAACAGTGCAGCAAGATATTAACAATGCACTAACAAAGTTATTTCAAAAAGGAAAATCGAGAAAGAATATGACAGTTGTAAATAATCTAATAATAGTTATTAATGTGTGGGAATTGAAGCGCTATGCTTACAGGTTAATTAACTAAATGGATCATATATATGAGAGTAAGCAGATATATCAAACAGCCCTATCTAAATCTACAAAAAAATGACATTGTGAACACGCTCTTTCTGTAACAACATTAAAATACAAATAAAACACAGACAATGAATAACTAAAACAATATTGGTGTTAAAATGGTGAACTCAATGATATTTCAAGAGATCAGGTTTTCCACAAGGATCGTTTTCATATATTTTTGCTAAATGTTGCTTGTGTGTTTAATTTAATATTTAAAATCTTTGAATATTTGGTTTAACCTTGCCAAACACTATCATCAACTAAAAATTTAATTTTTGTTGACTAAAATTAGATGCTATTTTAGTATTATGCAGAAACGTGACATGACACAATACAATATATATATTATATCTATTAAATTTAAAGGATATTTAAGCAGACAAAATTTAAAACACTTAAAAAGAAATAAATTGTGATGCCAGCTGCACTGATCTATTCATGTTTTTGTCCGACTGGATTTTTCACAGGAACTTTACTCACAAAACAATACATGTGCTTGTGGATATATTCAGAGTTTTGAAAAATGCAAGCTGCTCTGCAAAGGCAATTTATTCAGAGACAACCAATAAAGGTGGAGCATGCAAGGATGCAAATTCTGACATCAGATGGGTTCACTTCCATGATTTAGGATGAACTGACAATACCAACTGCAAACCATAGTTCACCGCACTCACAGAACATCATTTCAAGAGCACCCGAGTTTGGAAAACCTCTTTCACATCAACCAAACAAACTCATGTCCAAACCACAAACTGCTGTGAAAGCACAGTAAAAGCTTGGTTGGGCTTTTGTGTAGAGCTAAGCAGATCCTCTGCAATGCCGATTCGCTGTGGCTGATAATCAAATCCTGTGAATGCACTCAAAAGTACATGACTCAGGCCCCATGGAGGCTTTTATTGGGTGTGGATCCAAGGCCTGGTTCTGATGGGGGGGAAATAATCTTGCAAGAGTGAGCTCATGTCATTGTGCTCTACATCTCCAGCATGTTTTTAAAATGGATCTTTCATTTGAGAAGCACTCTACCACCTTTCAGCAGTGAGCAGGTGGTGAATTGAACAGTAAGTGTGTGTGTGTGTGTGTGTGTGTATATGTGTGTGTGTGTTTGTGTGTATTGATAGTGAGATGTCTTTGTAGTACATCCTGTAAATGCATTAAGAGAGAGCAGCAGATGGTAGAGGAAGGTGTGGGATAGACTCATACCACCATTACGCTCGTACCCACCATCATCCACAGCACATCCCAAACACTCACTTCACACCTTCTCTCTCATTTATCCTAATTCTCTCCACGTGACCCCCCCCCCCCCCCCCCGTCATATTTTACTTATTTTCTCTTAGTCAACATCCTTCTGATTGATGGATCTGCCAGGACTGGACAGGACTGGATAATACATCTACCTAGACATTTCTGTGACATTTTACATTTTTGAAAGTAAAAAATAATACTATATAATTTTTTTCTATATGCTGACTGTAAATTAAATATTTCTTAAATATTATTTTGACAAGCATGTTTTCCTCACATGAACACACGCGCACTACCACACATATATTATATATATTTATTAAAAATAATATATAATAATTACTCATTAAGACACTCTTTGCTGCCACCTACTAATTGGTTTTTAATTTCACATTTAATGTATCATTTCTTTTTCTTTTCATTTTTTTATCATTTTCACAGTTATGAAGTAAGATTTTGCTAAAAGATTATGTATAAATTTAACAAGGATATGAGGTGTGTAAGCTTCCAATATGTTTTACATCAGATTCAAGGTGAATAAATTAGTAGGGCAGAGAAGTCAGAAGAGGGAGAAAAAGAATAGCAGATCAGGTAAAGATGATCCCATTCAAACAATAAAAAACAGGAAAACAGTATAGAAAAGTTATTTTTGAGAAATTATTGATTCAAGAGATATTAATAAAATGTTTAAATGCTCTCATACGTGTGATACATTTGTGAATGCAATTAAAAGAAACAATATTTAAAATGTTGCTTAAATCCGTCAACAGCAAAAATCATTGTGATTATACGTTAAACATTCAACATAGTAGTAGTAGTAGTAGTGCATATGCACCATTTGGCAAACTCTCTCTCTTTTACTAAACGAAGCCATCAGTATGGACTTCATTTCACCAAATGGAGCACATACCCTGATCATAATCAGGCTTGTGCATCAACAAATACCCAGTGCCTTTCATCAGGCCAAATTACCTCTTCACTAGGAGCCGAATATATTTCCCCTTTTAATATGATGTCTCCAAGAGCCACACATGCGGTTACGAGAGACTCATGTGGCGTACGATAAACCTCTCGGCTTACTGCACACATGCTACAGTGCACTTTTTACCCCACGCATGCATATGGAAAGGCCCATTCACCTTGCAGACAACAGCATCATTAAAGGCAACACAGGGGTAAAAGCATAGACACTCACGTAACCTCTTAAACAAAGAGACGTCTCTACGATCGCTACGATGGAAGGCAGAAAGGCTAAGAGTGAAGTTTGTCCATGAGTAAATGGATTCTGTTTAAGTGGAGATGAAAGCAAACCATTGAGACAAGGACGCTGTAAAAGACTAAGGGGTCTGGATTGACATCCGTAACCTTGGCGCTCAGGAAGCGGCTTTATTTACTCATAAAAAGGCTGAGACTGGAAACCAGGCCTCGTGGGCCAAGAGACTTCAGAGGGCTGGTGATACCAACATCAAAGGTTTATTGAGGAAGTAATGCAGGTAGTAACAAGGAGGTCTGGATATGAGATTAAGTAGCGCAGAGGCCAGAGTCCCGGCTGGGTTTGACTTCCTCGGATTGTAAAGGACGTGCCAGAGAAGGGAATGCTGTCACAACAGCATTATCGCATGCGCTAACCGCTCGTCTTCACAGCTGGAGTTCTGGGAGAGATAAGGTTTAGTCAGGGCCCTTATTACCCAGCCTGGTGCCATTGTTAGCGGGCTGTTTTGAAGTACACAAAGCCGCCTGCTTGAAGGGGCGCGAGGGTCTTTTGTTACAAGCTCCACACTCCATTTTTAATCTGCCTCTATTGAGCAAAAACACTACAAACCGAACAGGAAATGATTCCACATTTATCCTTTGTTCATGGAGTCACATCTAATATCACTATTACTATTTCATCCTGCTGGAGGAGCAGACAGAGCTCTATATCCCCCATCGGGCGGCCGTGCTATTGGAGAGAGATTAGGGCTGACTGTGTAAGGGGTGTGTGAGGTCCTCGGTGTGTGGCCTTTGAAGAGCAATGGAAGGTTGTTAGACTTTTCGAGCAACAGCTCAGACGGATACACTACAGAGTGTCAGACCCACCTGCCGATTCTCCTTTCCCCTCTTCACATGGGCCAAACTACCACCGCATGTGTCTTCAGTGAGACATCACTGAAAAGCAAGTCTTTATCTCTCTCAGGCGACCTCCTCCTGTCCATCCATTCACATGGTATCATCTCTATCAAACTCTTCTACCTTCTGACTGTCCAAAGCCTGTCCTTTATCTGTAGACTGATACGACTAGTGCTTGACGGATTTTTCATTGGCTGATGTGGATATCTACACTCTTAAAAATAAAGGTGCTTCAAAAGGTTCTTCAAGCGATGCCATAGAAGAACCATTTTTGGTTTCACAAAGAACCATTCGGTCAAAGGTTTTTTTAAAGAACCATCTCTTTCTTAACTTTTTATAATCTGAAGAACCTTCTTTCACCACAAATAACCTTTTGTCAAACAGAAAGGTTCTTCAGATGTTAAAGGTTCTTTATGGAACCATTTAGACAAAAAGGTTCTTCTATGGCATCGTGAAGCACCTTTATTTTTAAGAGTGTAGAGAGCACGGTAGCCAATAAAATGTAAATATACAATACTGTTCAAAAGTTTTGAAAGAATTGTATAATTTTATTCAGCAAGGATACATTAAATTGATCAAAATGGACAGTAAAGGCATTTATAATGTTACAAAAGATTTGTATTTTAATTAAATGCTGTTCTTTTGAACTTTCAATTCATCAAAGAATCCTGAAAAGAAATGTATCGCCGTTTCCAAAAATATTAATCAGCACAACACAATGTTGGTTTCCAACACTGATAATAATAAGAAATGTTTATTGAGCATCAAATCAGCATATTAGAATGATTTCTAAAAAATCATGTAACACTGAAGACTGGAGTAAAGGCTGCTGAAAATTCAGCTTTGCCACCACAGGGATAAATTAAATTTGACAATATATTACAATAAAAAAAATCACAACATTCACAACACCACTATTTTTACTGTATTTTTGATCCACTTAATGCAGCTGTTGTTGAACTGGAATCTTATTTCAAAATTCCAAAACTTAAACTGTTTAATGGAAATGTCCATTTATATTAATTGTCATGCTCTGATGAAAGGCACTACAAAAAGGGCTCAAAATATCAGCTTGCGTCAGTTTTCATTCATTTAATTGTATAAAATGCTTTTTATAAATATATTATAACGGTTTCACATTTAGTTCAGTCTAGCCAATTTTTTGTGTTTTATAAAAAAAAAGATTGTTGCTACTCCACAATTCTTCACCAACCTTATTTTTTACTTGTTCCTTGCATTTGCTTTGTTTCTGCTCATATTGGTCTCTTATTCCTCTTTGCAGCTTTGTTTCTAAGATTGACAATGACAGCTTTCTCTACCTTCTGTCATCATATTTTTCTACTCTCAGCCCTTTCCTTCCCTCTATCTACCTTTTTTCTCTCTTTGTCTCATCATCCGTCACTCCTCTATCAGCATTTCTATCTCCTTGGCCCATTTTTTACATTTCAATCATTCACTCTTTCAGCTTTTGCTCTTAAAATGTATCTACAGTCATCTTTCACTGTCTGTGAGCTATTCTTCCCATACATTAATCTCCCAGACTACCGCATCTCAGTCCAGACAGTCCAGTCACACACACAGAGACGTCAAGCCATCAGTCACTGAGTCAAGCAAACCGTTTAGAAATTCGAAGCTCAATGCGTGTCATCTGCAAAATCCAGCTATTGCTCGCTAACCAAATAAAATCACTACTGTTGTGCGTCTGAAGATTCTACACGTTTATTTCAATCCACTGAAGGGTTTTAATCTCCTGTGCACAAGCAGAACTAGTGGTTTGTGGGTAATGAGTCGCAGTCATGCTTCAGACCACTGCGTTCTAACTAATCAGTGGCAACAATGCAGTGAAGGGCGCGT
Source organism: Sinocyclocheilus anophthalmus (assembly GCA_018155175.1). Lineage (NCBI taxonomy): Eukaryota > Metazoa > Chordata > Actinopteri > Cypriniformes > Cyprinidae > Sinocyclocheilus > Sinocyclocheilus anophthalmus. The sequence goes on from JADLZN010003076.1 coordinate 331,623, forward strand.
TCAACACAGCATCCATGAGAGCTGTAATTGAACAGTGAGAGGCCTAATTCACCAGAGAATTTACTAGAACAATGTGTGAACAAGTGTGAATTGGCCTTAATATGGTGAAAATAGACATTTATTCTCATCATTTACCACAACACAAAGAAGGGCTTCAAGACATTAAAGAGACTTTGGGAAATGTGGGTGATACACCACTTATTAGCAAACATGGACAGGAATGCCCTCACACCGAGTAAAATATACTCACAAAAAATTTAATAATATTTGGATTGACAGTGAAATTACATTGAGAAATAAGAACTGAAAAGGTTTGAACTGTTTGTATTTTTTCCCATTACTTTTTACATTACTTGTGATAAACGTGTGTTTCAAATCCATTAACATATTATTGAAAAATCACAGGAGAACTTTACATATTTTACAATATATTCAAATTGAAAACAGTTCTTTTAAAATGGTATATCTGACAATTTTTCTGTTCTTAACCGAATTTGTGATCACTAGAATGCATCCTTGATGAGGCATAAAATACTTCTTTTAAACCCAAAACTTTGAATGGTTTGAATGAAACATACATTAAAAAATATACTAAACAATACATTAGAATGTTATGTATTATGTATTCATTTTGCTGTATATTATCTTTGAACTTGCACATTACGGAGCAAAAAGGTAAGTTTGCTGGATGCCAACTATTGTGTCCTAAATTCCTCTTTTGCTGCTGTGAATTCATCTAAATAAATACATGAAATATGTTGACAATGGAAGCTGTAGCTCATTTCCCACGAGGGGCCAGAGTTTGAGTGGCACTGCTATAGTAATAGTCAAGTGAGTGCGGTTCTCAGCGTTTGGTTATTTACAGAAAGCGCTGAGTAGGGCAGAATTTGGATGACTGCAGAGCAACCGGCACTACGCTGAGGGAGATACAGGAAGAGCCAACACACAGCTACACAGTCGTAGTCCCTGACTTCACACAGCCCTGCATGCTCCAGCACTTCCTGTAGGAGCGCCCCAACCTCCTGCACTACTTCCTGCCCAGCGCTGAATCAACAAGCAGGGATAAGAGCAGGAAGTCAGTCTACAAGGTGGGCAGAAGGGTGTGTGCAGAGAGGCCAGCGCTCCGCCGGCTGGGTGTGTGGGTCGCCAGGTTCATCAGGAAAGATATCAAATGGACAAAAACAAAGGGAGGGAAAGTTGAGGGGAGAAAGAGTGACAGGTGAAGATGTCTGAACATCCGAACAGACAAAAGCTAGCATACTTACACATCCAACAGGGGTTGAGACAAAGGCAGGAAGCTCAGGACTTCCCGTCCTCAAGGCTTGAGGAACTACAGCGTGACTATGACCTTCCACGGCTAAGACCGCAAACAGAGGCCTGTTGGCTTTGGAGAGAGACATGACAGTGCAGAGGCATTCTACTGGGACACATGATATCATTGCAGATGACCCAAATAACATGCCATTACATTTCCTTTTGGTCTGAAGCACAGCAAGTGCCCTGCCGAAGAACACTGCCATATACAGACCTTACAGTCTTCTATGTAGTCCACTCATTGTTTTAAAGCTATGTGGGGTGGTTTGATTTGGTGATTAAATATATGAGATGGTAACTGAAAGGCTATAGGTATGACCCTGCAAAGGTGATGCATTGTGCTCTTGAATGAGACACTTAAAGGGACAGTTCACCCAAATAAAAAGTTGTTCCAAATCCACAAGTCTTTTGTTCATCTTTGGAACCTAAATTAAGTCTTGGGGACCCAAATGAAGTCATGGGGCCTGTAATTTTTGTCTATCCATTGAAAGGATAGACCAACCAAAATTTTCAAGCTTCAAAAAGTATGAAAGCACATCCAAAAAGTAACCCAAATGAATCTGTTTAATCCAAGTCTTCTGAAGAGCCACGATCGCTTTATTTGATGAACAGAATTAATTTAGGCTTTTATTTTAATTCAAATTGATCAACACACAAACACATACACATCAAACATGGCAAACACTTAAGTGCTACTAAACTTGCTTGATACATGAGAACCAGTAATGTACGTGTTAATTTGTGTACTGAAGATTAACTGAAATCTTACAGGTTTGGAATGAAACAAGGATGAGTATAAGATGACAGAATTTGAATATTTTATTTTTTTCTTTGAATGGTCTATTAATGGAAATTTAGAAGCTAAAACTCTTACTAGTGTGTCCTGCAACGCCTATTTTAAACCACAGCACCATGTGAGTTTTAAGTTAAAAGCGCCTGGTAACGTGAAACAACAGTGATGGCATCTTTCTATTTTGTTGTCTTTGCTGGCTGAACACACACATACAAAGAGAGAAGGGGTAAACCGAATTAAAATAATAATATAATATCATAATAATAATAAATTAGACCAGCACTGCAGTCTAATTCACAAACAAATTTGTAATTATCAAAGCTGAAAACATATTTTTTTTCAGAATTCTTTATAAACGAAAGTCCAAAATAACTATTTATTTGAAACAGAAATCTTTTTTAACACTTTTACATGGCTGTCACTTTGATCAATTTAATGCATCCTTCTTTCCTGAAACAATTTCATAAAAATAGAAAAAAACAATCTTATTTATCACAGACTTTAAAACTGTAGTGTATGTGAGAAAAAGAGTTTTGTTTGTTTGTTCACCCGCTACAAAATATGAATTCTGTAGAAAACACTGCATCATCTTTCACAAGCAACCCAACCCACTTGTCAGCAAATATGGTGTATGTTTTGAATATATATTTACACAAGCATGCAGACAATTCATGCACTAAGAAGGAAGAAAAGACCAAGAGAGGAAGAGACTTTAAGAAAGGTTTATTAGCAGCAGATAGGAGGAGGTAAATGTATAAGACATGGTTTTTAGCATGGGACTGATGACTCAATTAGATGCATTGTAGTTAGACAGAGAAGACTCTTACCAGCTCACGTGGAAGGAACATGTCTTCCTGTCTGGCCACAACCAGACACACACTGTCCCCCTGCTTAGTACTGCGCAACGTGGCCACCAGTTCCTCCTGAGAATGGCCAGTGATGTCCACACCGTTCACCTGAATACACACATGCACTCGCTTTCAATGGATTTCATATGCACCTTCACACTGATGTGAAACGAAAGTGATTTTTCTATTTCAAGCAATCAAATACATTACTATACTAGAAACACTCCATCTTACTCCAGAAAGAGACTCACTTCTAGGATCCTGTCACCTGTCTGCAGGCGGCCATCTTTGACAGCAGCTCCTCTGGGTAGGATGTTTTTGACGAGGATGGGACCAGCCCCATGCACAGAAGAATCTCTGGTCACAACAGTGAAGCCCAGACCTTCAGGACCTACGTGGAGGTTGAGAGCGATCGGGATTAAAGGGGTCATATGATGTTGCTAAAAGACATTATGTTGTGTATTTTGTGTAATGAAATGTGTTTATGTGGTTTAAGGTTAAAAAAACACATTATTTTCCACATTTTTGTACATTATTGTTTCTCCTCTATGTCTTTCTGAAACGCGTTGATTTTTTACCAAGCTCATCGTTCTGAAAAGCGTGTGACGGAAATGTAATGCCCCTTACCATGTCCCGGTATGACGAGACAAAACCAATAAAACCCATTACAAACGAGGCATTTGTTGCATCCAGTGGGGACATAATTACGGATTATAATGACTTATATAATGACTTGAGAACGGCGCGGCCGGCGGATTCGACGAAGGAGAATCCGGGCGGGCTTGCGGCAACCACATGTGACGACCTCGGGCTGGAATCGGCGAAGTTGATGTATTTCCTCAACGAGCATCACTGATCAGCTCTAGGCATGACGAAGCTGATAACGTCCTATTTTGGAAGGCCAAACAAAATAGTTTTCCGCTTTCACAGCGAAACACACAGTGCCTTCATGACATGGTGGCCGCGGCAACAACAATACTACAGCAAGAATAAAAGTTACGCCTTCTTTCTTTGCGTGAACAGTTGGGCGGTGTTATGCAAATCTTCTCACACAATGATATAGACATGTGGGGGCGTGTTTAAACGAGGCGTTTTAGGAGGGCGTGGACAAGTCTTAACTTTTATAAAGAATATCTCTTTGGGTTTGAGACTTTAGTCTTTGCAACTTTAGGATCTTATCTATTCACGAACAGCGCTTGTACACCCAAAGAGAAGAACTTTTAATTGCATCATAACGATTGCATACTACCTAAACCTAATTTGTCAGCAATACTGCAGTAATTCATGAGTGACGCCTATTCTCTTCCCAGTTGGCACACTGTAAAAATATCAGCAATTTGTTTGTAAAAGAGTCATTTTGAAAGTCGTATTTGAAGTCTCATATGGGTGTATAAACAGCCCATAACATTTCATATCATTAAAAAAAAAATTATATGAGTAAGATTTTTTTGAAAGTTTTATTCAGCAAAGATTGATTAAATTGTTCAAAGGTGACAGTAAAACCAACTGTAATGTTACAAAAAATAAAAATAAACATTTGTATCACGATTTCCACAAAAATATAAAGCACTGAAACCTAATACATGTTTCTTGAGCAGCAAAATAAGCATATTAGAATGATTTCTAAGGATCATGTGACACTGAAGACTGAAGTAATGACTGTTGAAAAGCTTTGCTTCACAGGAATCAATTACATTTTAAAACATATTCAAATAAAAAACAGTTACTTTACATAGTAATAATTTTTCACAATATTACTGTTTTTATCTGTATTTTAGTGACAAATGCAGCCTTGGTGTGAATGAGGCTTATTTCATAAACATTTAAAAACAGTATATTTAATAATAGCACATAAGATGCATTAAAATTGTTATAAATTATAATATAAAATACAAATAAAAAAATATGAAATTTAAATCTATTTTACAGTATTTACATAAAACTAAAATAATTTAATATTAGTAGTCTGCATACACATCAAATTGATTTGTTGGCGACATATTTGTGCTATTAGGTTTCTGTTTTTCTTTTCAGTTAATATTCCAAAAGGATCTATACTTTAAATCATAAATTCTTTTCTTAAAACAAAGTGCTGCAGAAAATTATTTGGAGATCTTAGCAAAGATCCAAAGTCTGTATTATAAATATCTCAAACCTCAAAAAAAAGTTTGTGAAAGTAAACAGAGAAAGCGAGAGGGAGAGATAATGCTAAAAATCGAAATGTTCTTTCTTTCTTACACAACTTAAAGTCAACACAAGCCTGACTCGCAACAGAAATACCATTACTCATATCAGGACGGCCTCCGGATGCTGACATTTACACTTTTCAGATGAAATTCAAGTAAAAAAAATCTTAATGGTAAAAAAATAAGCACCTGAATAGAAATCATTCCCATTTTTTCTTTCAGCCCGGATAAAAAGAAGATATTAAAAGAGGAGACTGGTGTCTAGCACAGGTGGTGGTCCATTTAAACCGAGCTGCCGCCTTGACCTGTGCATATTGCTTCTTACATCAGTCTCGATGCTGTCATGGTGACTGATAGGTAGATTAGAGAAAAGGCTTTTTCCCCCTGTGTGACATGAGGCATGTCTTTAGGGTGGATATTTCCAGTCCTGTCCCTGAGATCAGGGATAAAATGATGGACAGAGCGTGGGGGTGAAGAAACTAAAAACTAGACTGCCTGAGGGCCAGTGGTTGTTCTTTAACACACCCTGCATTAGACTACAGAGGGCAATACACATTGAAGCCAGTCTGTGAAAAAAATAAGCACAGCTGGAGCGTTCAAACAGCATTTTATGCTCGTCATTTAGCACAATCGTTTTACGGTCAGCAATTTTTTGTTCCAACGATGAATTTATATAATCATTAATGACAGAATCAATAAGAACTTAATAGACTTCTTATGCAGCCTGAAATTACAGCTTCATTCATTTGGTTAGACTGCCAAACCCACCGACTACAAAGTTGACCAATGTTTGAGTGAGGGAGAGAATCATTGTAAAAAGAAGAACATTCATTTAAAAGATCTTGCAGGAATTTCTTTGCTCTTTTAAAATGAGTTTTAATGCACTATGTAAGCATATTAATATGCAGGGATTTTCAATCTCAGATCCATAGATAATTTTGTTAAATAAATAAATGTGTTAATTCTGGATAAAAAAATCATAAACAATGATACAAAAAATACGGTCCCTTTAATATCTCCGATAAATTTAACTTTTACACTGTAAAAAAAGCAACTAAATATTTAGCAGTTTATGGGACCTTTTGAGTCACAAATACTTAATACTAAGAAATGCAAATTACTTGAGACCAACAGAATTCCTCCAAATGTTGTCCCAACTAATCAAACACAGTTGTCTAATCAAAGGATTTCAAATTGAACAATATTGCTAACATGTTAAGGGTTTTTGAGTTCCCAGCATGCACTGCAGCATGAATAAATTATGAGGTTACTGTTACAGGATTACTGTTTCACCATTTTTGACTTCATTTCACACTTTTGTTGTTGTTTTGTCATTATTGTTAGTTATTTGTTGTGATGTTAAGAGCTCATCTTTTAACATTTGTTGATTGTCACTGTTGTTAAGGTTTGTGTCAAGTCTCGAGGTCTTTGTTCAACTTTCTAAATCTATATCCAAGATATCTTTGCTTTGTAGGAGACTGCGATTTCAGAAACAAAGATAGTATAGTTTGTCACATATTAATTGTCCTATAAAATTCTATGTATAGGCTACCAAAACGATAGATCGATTTATTTTGTGCAACTATTTGACAAGAAATACATAGTTGCCTCCATGAATTTATTGGATGAATGAGACATTTTGCGTTAGTGAACGAACTAATTTAAAAAGACAGAACAAAGTAGTGTTACTTAAGCCAATTAAAACAATATTTGAGAGAACCTAAAAATCTGAATGCCTCCGGTTGTGTTAAATTTTTCTCAATAATTCCTTTTTTACAGTCCATCTTTCCCAGGTGTTTACCTTTCTTAAGGTCGATTCTGAGCCTCTTTCCACCCTTTTTGTTGTGGTTTTGTAGAGGTGATGGTCCCAGGCTGTTTTTCAGGAGGGGGCTGTCAGCACTTTTGCTTCTGGGGGTGGGTGAGAGCCTGAGGGGTAATGGGGAGCCCAGAGAGCGACCCTCTAGACTGCTGTTGGACTCCTGAAACTCAGCTTGACATCCTGAGGAGGACTCCACAGGCATCACGATGGGCTTCACATTCAGCGGTGGAGGGTCTTTGGTCCGTGTGGATGCATCAGGGTTTTCTGAGTTGAAGAGGTGGCCGATCACACTCTTCTCAAAGCGTTCTTTATTAAAAACTGGAACAACTTCTAAACGAATGATGGATGAATGCATGGCTTGTCGGAATATTTCCTGTGCTCTGGTAAAAGTCAGAGGGAGGAAGAGATAAGGAACACGAAATAGAAAAAGCAATTAAGAGGCAATCCATTTTTTTATAATTATTCGCAAATTGTTTGATGAAACAAATTAACCTGGAAACTAAAAAGAGGTGGAAATTGTAATATATTGAATAATCATGCTTTAGATAAAACTCACTCTGACATTTATTCTGACAGCATAATTGGGGTTATGACTAATGAGTCCTACGCATCACAAATGACAAAGCAATCCACCTCCTTTATATTTGCTTGACTGATTTAATTTAAAAACCATCCATCCATCCTGAGCATAATAAGATTAATGTGACCTTCTACTGGATAGAAGTAATTCTCCTTAGCGGAGATATGTATGTATAATGTATGCATAATGCACATGATGAAACTAGACAAAGTTTCAACAGGTATGGCAAGCTCTTCAGACTGAACTTGTATTAACCACAATCTAAAGTAAGCCTATGAGGAGCAACTGTATATTCCTTTTAAAATCTAAGAGGCATTCTCCCAGTTCAATTTATGCCACTACTTTGCTGATCATTTAGTGTGAAAACAGCGATTTCGGTTTTCCGTTGAACTTTAGTGTCCGACGATCTAATGAAGAATGTATGAAGAATATATATTGTTAATTTGGGCTCTCTTCATACTATGATCGTACCATCAAAACTAACACAACTGCCCCAAAACCCAATGGATTGTCTGTCACCATTGGTTGAGTATGTTTCTGCTTTTGAGACCAGTCCAGAATTGATAGCCATAAATAGAGTACCAACAATGGACACCATGCCTGTTTTTACAACCATTACATCAAAAGACAGGGCTAAAAACTAAAGGATATCAGGAGGTGGAGACAGAGAGAGCAGACCAGAAGGTGAAGCAGAAAGAGACTCACTGTGAAAAGGATTTGTCCATTAATTCAGTATCATTAATTTTAACGATGCACTCATTATCCTGAAAGATGCCTTCCCTTTTGGAGCGACTGTTCTCTTCCACCCCTCGAATGTGCAGACCCAGAGCCCTGAGAGAGAGCAAACCATAAATTACCAACAAAATAGAGCACAGCACCAGCCAGCGACTGGCCATGACAGGCTGTGCTATTGTATTATAATAGAACAACAGCACATGAAAAACACAATAATTACACATTAGATAATTACATATTTTTTTAAAAACTACTTATTCAAGTAATAATATCAACACTGTCCACACCAGTGTATTGTAGGGAATTTCTGAAATGAGGAAAAGTCTCCTCTATGCATTTGGCTTTTTCTAAGTCCAGGATGAATTCATGTTTCAGATCCGTTTGAGACGTCGTCCCCTCTAAAGCTTTATCTATTGATGTCATTGTAGGACAACGAGTGCTTCACACACTAATAAGATTTATTTTACTTCATTTATTTTTTTTCCCACCCATTTTATTTATTAATTAATTTATTACATCTATAAAAACGTATCACTACTTTACTGATGGAAAACCCTTTGCTTTAAGTTTCGCTTTACTGTTCTCCCTTTGCCCTCCCAAGCACCGTGAAAAACCCACATGCACAGACCGCTTGGCAAAACACAAGACATCAGCACTATGGCTGGCAGTGATAAAGGCTATCAGGCTGGAGAAACTCATAAAGCAGGAGCGGCAGATGAGTATTAATCCCTCACTCTTCAGCCGCAGGCTCTGCACACAAGCTCATTCACCCTGAACAACACATTCACACATTACAGTGGGCCACAGCAGTGTCTGCAGTGCTGTAGAGGCATGGACAAATTGTGGAAGATACCTTTGCAGAAATTAAAATGGACATTTGTGGAGACTGAAATGGTTTCCTCAGAGAGGTGATATTTGACTGGAGGGATAAAGGTTGAGTTTTCTGTAAGTGTATGAAAGAAACTAAGTATATTCGTCTTCAGCTGCTGACAGCCAGCTCACAGCAAGAGCCACAATAACCAGCCTGTTTATGATTCTACACATCATTAAAAACATTCCCATGTCCACAGTTACAGCGCAGATCAACTTCAACAGCTATACTATGTGGCTTTAAACTCATATATACACGCAGTAGCGTTCAAAGGTCTGTCTGTTACACTTATTTGAAATAGAAATCTTTTGTAACATTATAAACATCTTTACTGTCAATGTTGATGAATTTAATGTATCCTTGTTGAATAAAAGTATTAATTTCTTTAAAAAAATTCTCCCAAAATTTAGAACAGTAGTGTACAGTATATGCCAGAAAGTATCAATATGAGAGTGGCCAATGGTCATTTTAACACCAACATATAAAATATAACACATTTAATCAGTTACCAGCTGATTCCACACAAATACATTCATCGGCTGATTCCACCAATAATGTGAAATTCAAAATAAACTTTACTGTCCTCAAAGAAATGTTTCATCTTGAACTCCAGCATTCTGCACACTAACATATTGTGTGTTCATTGCCATTACCCAACAAAAATCATTATATAAAGCAGCACTTTAAACATCCATACATATACCGAACAATATTGCATCACAATAAAATCACGAAAACCACAAAAAACAGTAAAAACAATGTATCTAAAGCTAAAGATACAGACGATTTTCAAGAATATGCTACCACTGCATCTTATTCAGCATTCTCAACTAGTCGACTAGTAAAAATTAGTAGTCACGCAAACCCGAATGTAAACTAATAACGTCTCCCATTATCACCTTCAGACTAAACAAAACGATCAATAACGAAAACAAGTGTGCGTAAAAACTCTCCAATAACACCAGAGGTCAGATTAGCGTATGAAGAGAACGGCCCAGGTTTTGGAGTGAATTAGCCTTGTGTTGGTGTAAGACATGAGAGTGTGACCTGCTAATGCTCAGGAAGGATCTCTTCACCCCTCCATTAGTTAGGCTTCCCATCCACATGAAGTCACTCTGCATTAGCTAACAGGCCTCTTTCTGTTATCGCTCGCCTCACCATTGGAGAATATTACGACAGTCTTTAAGACGGGGTGACCTTTGACACACAGAGAGAGGGGCACGGCATGTCTAAAGGAAACAGATGGAGGTTAAGGCCTGTGGGAGATGTGAGTGAGGGGGATGATGGAGAGATACAGGAGAGAGTGAGAGAAGCAAGAGAAAAAGACTCAATCCTACAGGGAGGTATCTGTCTTTATTAAGACTGCTGTGCTGTCTCAGTCTCTTGTGACTCTCTCTGATGACTCAGTTTCAGTCAGAAAGAGAAATAATTACTTGGTGTATGTCAGACAGTAAGAGTGCTCGACCGTAAAAACATCTGGTCATTAACTGAGCCATTCCACAGAAGTTCATGCCAGGTCAAAGTTAGCCGAAGTTACTCAGAAATTGCACTTTGAAGATTATGTGACCTCCAATAGCTAGTCTTCTGCAGACCATAATCAGGACAGCTTCTTTTTGTTCATGCACAAAAGCTCCAAACTCCACAACTAGCACCAAAACTAAGCTAGGGATGTAAGAGCAAGTATGCTGGTCAATACCGATTAACATTATTTTCAATTTAGCCAAATTATTTGCAAACACAAAAGGGGAGAGAAGTATGTAGAACTTCATGTATGACTTCATAAATTATTCTGTGAAAGAAATACTATTTAGAGAATATTGCATTAAAAAAAACACATTTTCTTTTTAATTTGTTCTTACTAACCTGCATTTGCTTAAATATATCTGCATTTATTTAATCACTCTGCTCTCTACTTATACTTTTTTTACCATCAGTCATTGAAAAATCCATATCAGACCACCACAAATGTGGGTGGGCCTGCTAATAAGAAATATCATAGCAATATAACCAATCTATACTATTTTGTCTGCCTTAAAACAAAAAATAGAGATAAATAATCTTTAAAAAATAAATTAATTATATCTTTTTTAAAAACGAATTAAATGTGAAAAAAATATATATACTAATATACACTGTTTTCAAAGTTGGGGGTCAGTAAGATTATATTAGGTTTTTTGTTTAGGCAACACTTTATTTTAAAGTGTCCTTGTCACACGTTACATGTACTTACTATTTAGAATACTATTATGCATATTAACCTGCAAGTAACATCACAAGCAAACCCTAATCCTAACCATATAGTAAGTACATATAGTTCATTAATATTACTCAGTACTTAAATGTATAATTACACAGTAACAAGGACACCTTAAAATAAAGTGTAACCTGTTTATTTTTTAAGGATGCATTAAATTAAATATGAAGATATTCATTATGTTTCAAAAGATTTATATTTCAAATAAATGTTGTTCCTTTGAACTTTCTATTCCTCAAAGAATCCTGAAAAACTTGTATTACTGTTTTGAAAAACAAATATATATTAAGCAGCACAACCGTTTTCAACATTAAAAAGAATTAGAAATGTTTCTTGAGCCCCAAATCAGCATACTATAATGATTCTTGAAGGATCATTTGACACTGAAGGTGACTTTAAAATATATTCAAATAGAAAACAGTTATTTAAAATTGTAATAACATGTCACTGTTTTAGTGCGCTTAAGATCAAATGAATGCAGCCTTGAGCATAACCTCTCCAACCCTAAACCTTTGAAAAGTAGTGTACTAGAACAAGTAACTACAAATAAATCACTAATACTTAGTAATGCTGATATGGTTACTGAAATATAGTAATATATCAAAAACTACACCAGAATGAACAATGGAGAATGTATCGTGGGTGTCCATGTAACATATAAGAGCTAAATCTAATTTAGTTTTACAAATGGTCTCCCCCAAACTCCCCCTTTACAGCTGAAGTACTTAACACTTAACCCCTCTCATTTACCCTACAAAATGTCGTGATGAGTTTCCCTGAGCCAGCAGCACTCGATGCTGACCCCACAGCCCTGCCCTTGCCTACAAACAGAGCTGTGGGTTAATACTGCTGACCCGCTTGAAACAGCAGATGCAGCAGTCTGAACACCACAGGATACCCAGCTCTCTCCCACAGGAACACAGTCTTCACTTGCACTACCTGTTCCTCCCCACTGAAGCATTGAAGGAATAAAACCATGAGCACATGAACATATAACTGTCCATATTTAAACAATGTCTATTCAGTGTTCAGCACCTTGGTCCTGATGAACAACAGTAGGAACTATGCAGGTACATAGAGGTTTACATACATACAGTCTTAAAGTACACATTTAGCATCTTAATGCACATAAAGCTCTGAATGTGTGCGGTGGAGCTTTAGATTTCTCTGCTGCATGTCACCGTGCTATAAGTAAGACATGCATCACCAGAAAGTGTGCGTTTGCGTATGAAGAGAAGAGAAAGTGAGAAATGCGGAGTGTTACACTAACCTTCCGCTGAGAGAGGAACAGTATGGCACCACATGTATTCCTAGAGGCCCTTGTTCTCCTGAAATCTCCACCGTCCTTGTGAGGCTGCATACACACAAGAACAAAACCCATCAATTACAATATTAAGAAGTCAGAAGGCACAACACAATCCCGTGTAAACTCACTGTCTCCTGGCCCTCAGATCTCTCACACGCGCGGGTGCCGAGCCGCCGTACATGTCTGTGTTAGTCAGCTCTCTAGCACATGATCTGGTTTTCCAACATACCCTGCTGAAATAGTTTCCATGTTGCCTGCCTTTCTGACTTGTTTTCAAATGTTCCTCTTTTTTCCCTGTTTTCCCCTTTTTCAGCAGTTAATGTTCTTGGCATGTGGTGTGATGATATAGCGGGAGTGTAAGTGGATAACTGTGGACAGAATGGTCCGTTGCACTGCTACACCGATCATTCGCCTTTAATCCACAACTAATAGCTCTTCATGGTGGAATATTTGCAGTCATACATGAGCGAGTACAGTGAGACACTGCAGGAGCTGGATGAAAGCGTGAGAGAGAGAAAGACAGGCTGAGACCAACCGACAATGGATTTGAAGTAAACATGACACACCAAACTGTTATAAAGCATTTTATGAAACGGATAAGTCTGGAAGCTGATTGGTTATTCGCCCCCAAAGGGGTTTTAAAAAAAAAAATTTCATGTTTGGCTGGTTTTCCCATTAGCCCCTGCTGGTATATGCTGTAACTACACCATCTGTTCCCAAAAAGCAGCTTTCTCCATTGAAGCGGTGCAGCACAAATAAACCAAAAAAAAACCCGTCCATGACCTGTCACTGTATGGATTTTTTTTTTTTGGAATACTATGAGAATAAAATTAAAATTTTCTTTTAAATATCACATATACAGTAAAAACATTAATACTGAGAAATATTACTACAATTTAAAATAAAATTTATTAAATAAGTAATTTATTAAATAGTTTTCGATTGTATTAATATCAAAAAAATCATATACTGTTGAAAATGTGGTTTGGTAAGATTTTTATTTATTAAATTATTTATTTACAACAGTCAAAATAATATTATGAAATATTATTGCATAGTCTTCAGTGCCACATGATCCCTCAGACATAATTCTAAACGAATGAATTACTGCTCAAGAAACATTTCTTACTATTATCAATGTTGACAGTTGTTTTGCTTAATATTGTTGTGGAAACCTTAATCTTTAATCAATAATCGTTGGTGAATAGAAAGTTTCAAAGAACAGCATTTATTTGAAACAAAAGCCTATAACATTATAAATGTCACTTGATCAATTTAATTAACCTTGCTGAATAAAAGTAGTAATCTCTTTCAAAACAAAACAAAATGTTAGACCTCAAATGTTTCAATAGTAGTATATTTTAATAAACTACAAAAAAAACAAATTAAAATTTCAACAACTGAATGCATAAGACAGACATAAGGCAACAACTGAGACTGTCAAAAGCAAACTAACTAAAATCTGGAACGAAGTGAATGTGTTTCAGAGCACTTCAGCTTACGTGTGTGCCACTAGTTTAGACTCGCATGTCGTCTGGAAGTGAATGTGTAACCAAAACTGTCTCTACTGCTGCTGTTTATTTATCTCTGCTTATTTTACAGTTAATTTTCTTGATCAGAAATTGATGATACAACTAGTAGCACTTAACAGAGAATGAGTGAGAGCCAGTCTGCATTGAAACAACAAGAACAATGGTTTATAAAGTTTGATGCACTTGAAAAAGTGTGCACACAACATACTAAAGGGGCAGTCACACTGCACTTTTCATTCCATTGACTTCCATTCATACGCATGCGAATGCTTCAGACCGGAAACGCAAACTCATGCGAAAAATTTCGCATTTCGCTGCGTTCCAAAGTTCAAGTTTGGTGAACTGAATTCGCATCACGTGAAGACGTGTGACCAGTAGAAGATCGATACATCACTGCGTGACCTCTCTGTACAGAAATTCAAAAATGGAGGAAGCGCTCATTTTAGCCGTAGTGCAGCGTCCTATTTTATATAATACATCTTTAAAAGATCATAAAAATCAAATAAAAAAAAAAGAAGCTGCATGGTTCGCAGTGTCAATGGAAACAGGAACAGATATTTGAATGTGGACACATTTTATTATTTTTTATTGCTTAGTGTGTATGTACATATATAAATATATAGAGAGAGAGTACAATATAATTACTATACACAATTGTATTATTAAATTACTTAATGTTGTTCCATATTTTATATTTATATTATCACTCATTTTAAAATTAATTTTGCACACCACAGGAACTTATAAAATGACCTATTTAAAGGGAAAAACCTACAGCACTTAAAAATTTCTCCTCTCCAGACGCTTTCGACGCCCGTCGCAAAAGTACATTACAAGCACATAGGAATGTTTATATTACTCTGTATTTTATATTTGGTACCTTGGCTTAATTGGCTATTATTGGGCTTTATTTAAAAAAAATTTAAAATAAAAAATAGCACATCGGAGCCATTTTGTGATACTGAGGGGACACTAGCGCTTATTGTCATATCCTGCTTCCCGCCCATATTCGCATGCGGCGTCCCGAAAAATTTAGCACGTTCAAAGTCTTGTACCCGCCCCTAAGCCCTAAAGAGCTCGCACCCTTATGCCGGTTCAGACTGCTGATTTTAGGCCCGTTTTTCCTTCGCCGACATGTTTTTGCGAATCCCCACAAAGTCCCCGAAATCGGAGAAAATTGGTGTCTCGTCTCACAGCGACTGACACTCACCCAGTGCTGATTATCCAAAGATGCTATCTTGAGGGAATCACCAAAAGATGCGGCGTCCGACGGCCCTGACATATTTGGCATGCTAAATATCTGGAAATGTCGGCGATTCACAATCACGCTGTTTGAAATGAGTTCTGACTGAAAAACACATCGGCGATGATCTACAGCCAATGAGAGACCAAGATACCGGGCAGCGGGAAGTTCGGGGAGGAGTCATATGAAACGTTGTTTGCGGACCAGTGTTGCCAAATCAGCAATTGCTGCCGGTTGTTTTTTATGTCAGCAGGTTAAAGCGACCCCAATAACGTGTATTTTTATATAGGCCCTGGAATGTGAATTGTACCAGGAGAACCCCACCAAAAAAAAAATTATTTTACCCCTGAACGCGATTTTTACTGGGGGACTCCCTCGAAAGCAATTGGGCTATTTTCAGGCTAGTTTTGAGTAGTAATTGGGCGGGTTTTGTAGCGAAAACCTACACCAGACAGAGCTGTCGGCGATTATTTCCGACTGGTTGAAGGCTGCATGTAAACCTCCCCTTCGCCGATTCAATCATCTAATGTGAACATAGCAGCACTGAATGCTACCCCATACGAGTCAGCGTGTGAAACAACTGCGACCGACAGTTGAAATATTGTGCAGTGTGAACTCGGCATTAGCTAGTTCTGAGACTTAGCCTAATGTTTATGATCAGCCCTGAAATAACTTCAAATACAACAAATGCTCAAATTCAAGGCTAAACTCTCGGAGGGGATTAATTTAACTTTGAATAGTCAAGAAAACTTGAACATTGAGAAGGGAAAAAAACAAACAGTTTTAAAAAATGAGAAGTGCTGGGGACACTGCTATTCTTACAATGAAGTACATGTCATTATGCCTGCCACTGATTACAAGGTCATGAGGAACAAATACAACACACTCCAGCAATCAAAGAGAACAACACTGCTACAATAACCCCTCATTTATAATACTGTGGCCAAATACACAACTGGACAAAAGTTTGGGGTCGGCAGAGTTTTTTTTTTTTTTATGTATTTTGAAGACATCTCTTATGCTCACCAAGGCCACATTTATTTGAATAAAAATACAGTGAAAACAGTATTATAGTGAAATATCATTTCAGTTTAAAATATATCTGATTAGATTTTAAAATGTAATTTATTCCTGACATGGCAAAGCTGAATTTCCGTCATCATTACTCCAGTCTTCAGTGTAACATGATCCTTCGAATTCATTCTATATGCGATTTTGGTGTTGAATAAACATTTATTATTATTATCAATGCTGAAAACAGTTGTGCTGCGCCTTTTAATATTGTGCGAGATTTTGACTCATTTTGTTTTTCAGGATTCTTAAAAGATTGAACATCAAAAGAACAGCATTTGCTGGAATATAGAAATATTTTGTAAATAATAAGTCTGCACTTTGATCAATGATCCAAGTCACGTGTTGATAAAATATAAAGGGCATGAACTGCAATATCGTACAATTCTTGACTTTGAACCCGTAAAGGTCATTGTACTATAAAAACATCCTGTACGTTTCAGAACTCAAATCTTCCCAGTAAATCTAAAACTGCTTCAAATGAAAGCCAATCTGTGGAATGTGCCGCTCTAAATGACGTAACAGTGTGGCTAAAACCCCGCCTCCAGAGCTCATCACCACCTGCTTCTACATCCTGCATGTTAGCTCCGCCCAACCGTTCACCATGTATGTAAATACAAAATAGGCAAACGCGAAACCAAACGATAAAGATGGCTTTTCAGTGCAAGTTGTGGAAAACACAGTCTTTTGCAATTGCTTTCCTTCTGATCCCACATTAAAGAGTGAATAACTTATTTTACTGATATCCAACCGCCTCAGTAAAGAAACTTTGACATCCTTTTGTTCACTTCATTTTTAGGGTTTTCGACGCGAGAATTTTCCACCCCGTTAATCGCGTTGACAACACCGTTAATACCGTATCACGCGCGCGTTCCCTCTTTTTTTCCTGCCTCTCCTCGCTTTTAAAATCGCTTTGTAAAAGCGCGGTGTGCCCATTTTACTTTTCCCTTTTGAAATACACGGCAATTGGAGTAAAGCAATTGTTCAGTCTTGAACATTTTTCCCTCTTTCCTCGCTTTCCACGACCTCGCAAGTATCACTCACTAGCTTTAAAAGCACCCGTCGCGCAGTTTACTTTTCCTTTGATTAGCGTTCAGTTCGCATCATTGCTTGAATGCAACAACAAAATACAACGTCAAACTCATTTTAGCGTATATATAAAACATAGAACTTTATTAACAAAACAAATACACCATGCTATAGATCAGGCTATGCCTAATATAAAATAACAAATAACAAATAACTTGCATAAAGTTTAAATAGGTATACAAACTGGAAATAGGCCAATGAAACATGTATATAGATAGAACCAATAAATAAAAAAACGTAACGTTTATTGCAAGAGTAAGAAAGCGTGGAGTCACGGCATACACTTGCTGTAATAAATAAATAAATAAATGACACAATGTTTAAATAAAGTAAATATCAGCAAACACTGTGGAACCAATTATATAAGAAACAAATGTTTAAAAAAAACGTCCAAAATCACCTTAGATAAACAGCAAAATCAACAGGATTTACAAAATCCAAAATATTGCCAAACAGGAGCTTTTGCATCTCATTTCGAAACTAAACCATCCGCGATCGTCTGGTCTGTCTCACCTCACCTCACTCTTCTCGTCAGTCAGCTTGACTCACTCTCCTCACTGGAGAAATTAAATCTGATCTGTGATGCAGTTGTCGTTCAACTGCATTGAGCAGCCGAGTTCAGTTTTTTATTGTAGTGTCTGTTCTTTTACTGAAGTAAATGATTTTTATTTCTATAAAAAATCAAAACAACGGTGGGGGCAAGTGACGTGGTGGGCAAGTGACGTAACCAGTGTTGAGGCTTAACAACGGTATCACATAACACAGTCTATCATCGCCGCGGCCAACCTATCCTTTTACCGCAGATTCATTTACAACACTGCACAATCAACACTGATTTTTCATAAGATCTAGCCATAAATCAACGATGCTGTGCCGCTATTACGATCCTCAGTACGTTCCCACCAAACAAGTGTAACTGTTTTTATTACGTGATCACTATGGCTTTGTCTGTTATGCAAGAATCGTTTGACATGTACTGGGTTTAATGCTTTTAACCCTACTCACGCAGTGGCCCGTCCATACTATGAAGCGTTGAGGCTGTAACACCACCGCTGTTAGCCAATCATAGAGTGGGCGTTTTTCCATCAATAGCCGCTTTGCGCCATTCTGTTGTGTGATTCTTGACTGTTCCTCACTTAGCACCTCCTCATTTGGATTAAACGCAATCGTAAGCATACAACCATGGCTAGGGCATTCCTATAAACCTCATTTTATTTTCAAAACCTTAGTCATACACGACTTTCTAGCGAAAGGAATCACACCTGTGTTAATTGCTAGGCTTACTACTGTCCTCCCTCATTCTGCATCAGTACAATCTTGCACCCTCGTTGCGCTGTTTTGCTTGCTTGAGTGTTTCTGTTTTATATGAGTGGCTTTGGAATATAAATTGCAGAATGTTTCAGATGAAAAAACGTGACTTCTAGTTCTGAAAATATCACAGTTAGGAGATTTATAATGATTGGTTCCCTGCATTATTACAGCAAAGAACGTTATTACAGTACTAAGCTGCTGCAATGGATCAGCTCTAATGCTATTAAATTAAAGACGTACTATAGAGCAAAAAAATTTACAGTGAAAGTAACAAAACTTGTAAAATACATTTTAATAATTGGGCAGATTAGTGTACATAACCGAAGGTATACAGTGCAACCAAAATGATTCAAACCAGATCTAATTGATTTTTTTTTTTTACTACTGGGTGGTCAGAACACTATCGTTCATTTTTGTAGTGAGGATAGCCAATAAACAACTGTACAATCAATACCCAAAATTCTTCAGACCGTGCCACCATAAAATTGATATAACAAATTTGGGTCCAAAAATGATTCAAGAACCGAAGTTGAAAAAAGCTTAACAGTTGAGGTGTTCATGAAGCTGGGTGACAGCACGCTCAGGAGACTACAAGCTGTCATTGAGGCTAAGGGTTGCCCGACAAATTATTCATTGTTGTGTAAATACTGTCATACTAACAGCTGTCTGAATTATTTTGGTCGATTGTAATCTACAGGTGCATCTCAATAAATTAAAAAGTTGTGGAAAAGTTCATTTATTTCAGCAATTCCACTCAAATTGTGAAACTCGTGTATTAAATTCTATGCACACAGACTGAAGTAGTTTTTGTTCTTTTAATTGTGATGATTTTGGCTTCACAATTTAAACACAACCCACAATTCACTATCATCACACAGTAAATACTTCATAGACCATACAAAACATTTTAGTGAATTTTTGGCCTTCTGGAAATTATGTTCATTTACTGTACATGTACTTGGTACTTGTAGGGGCTCCTTTTGCTTTAATTACTGCCTCAGTTCGGTGTGGCATGGAGGTGATCATTTTGTGGCACTGTTGAGGTGGTATGGAAGCCCATGTTTCTCTGACAGTGGCCTTCAGCTCATCTGCATGGTTTTGGTCTCTTGTTTCTCATTTTCATCTTGACAATACCCCATAGATCGGGTGCATGTCTCGGTTTAGTTATTTGCCTGGCCATCAAGCACACCAACACCATGGTCATTTAACCATCTTTTGGTGCTTTTGGAAGTGTGGGCAGGTGCCAAGTCCTGTTGGAAAATTAAATCAGCATCTTCAAAAGCTGGTCAGCAGAAGGAAGCATAAAGTGCTCCAAAATCTCCTGGTAAATGGCTTCATTGACTTTGGACTTGATAAAACACTATGGACCAACACCAGCAGATGACATTCTTCACAGACTGTGGAAACTTAACACTGACTTCAAGCTACTTGGGCTATGAGCTACTCCACCCTTCCTCCAGACTCTAGGACCCTGGTTTCCAAATGAAATACAAAACTTGCTCTCATCTGAAGAGGACTTTGGACCACTGGGCAACAGTCCAGTTCTTCTCCTTAGTCCAGGTAAGATGCCTCTGATGTTGTCTATGGTTCAGGAGTGGCTTAAAAAGAGGAATACGACAACTAGCCAAATTCCTTGACACGTTCCCTTCTCCTTGTGTGTGGTGGCTCTTGATGATTTGACCCCAGCCTCAGTCCATTCCTTGGGAAGTTCACTCAAATTCTTTAATCGATTTCGCTTGACAATCTTCATAAGGCTGCGGTTCTATCGGTTGTTTGTGCATCTTTTTCTTCCAAACTTTTTCCTTCCACTCAACTTTCTGTAACATGCTTGGATACAGCACTCTGTAAACAACCATCTTCTTTAGCAATGAACTTTTGTGGCTCACCCTCCTTGTGGAGGGTGTCAATGATTGTCTTCTGGACAAACTGTTAGATCAGCAGTCTTCCCCATTATTGTGTAGCCTAGTGAATCAAACTGAGAGACCATTCTGAAGGCTCAGGAAACATTTGCAGGTATTTTGAGTTGATTAGCTGACTGGCATGTCACCATATTCAAATTTGTTGAGATAGTGATTTGGTGGATTTTTGTTAAATGTGAGCCAAAATCATCACAATTCAAGAACCACAGATTAACTCTTCAGCTTCCCTGTGTGCATTGATTGTCGAACTCTTTCCACGACATTCTAATTTATTGAGATTCACCTGTATTACATACCTTTCTATCAAAATTATCTAACATTTATCAAGATGAATTTGTTCTGACACAGTGTAACTGAGTTCTTGTCATATTTTATTACCATTTTCTAAACTATAGCGAATAAACCGTGATAATGTGAGAAATGTTGAAGGTGTCTGGATAAATTGTGGTTTGACTATCTATTTGATAAATAAAGTTAATCAACTAACATTATGCATACTTTTTTGGTTTCTGTACCCAATATTTAAAAAATGTACAAATGCAATAAAAATATTGGTATCGGTACTCTGTATCGGCAAGTACCAAAAATAAAAGTATCGGTATCGGGCGAGTACTGGAAAAAGTGGTATCGGTGCATCCCTAAGTAAATACACAACAATATAAGTTTGTGTCAATGTAGCATACCACTGCTTTAAACGTCCAAGAATCTAATCAAAACTGTGTTTATCCATTCATTTAAACATATGTATTGCAATTTCATTGTAACAATGGTGGTTGGTTTGGTTGAAATGATTGGTCCACTGTTTGAAGAAAAAAATATTTCAAGCTAATTCAGAGGAAATATATAGCAAGATATATTGAATATCATCAAAAGCCTGAAAAACAAAGATTCCATTCTCTCAGCATACTAAGATCTTCTGCAATAACCACATAATGATCAGTTGTATTGCTATAATGCCGGTGCTCAAGTTATCTGCATTGATTTCCAGTCTGGTGTGAGTGAGCATGAGGTGGTAAAATAAAACACTGCAATTTAAAGAATGTGTGGAGAGTCTCTCTTTTCCTGAAGCCCTAAGCTCCAACACTCCCAAACAGGCATCTAGTCCAATAATTTACCCGTGTGTGAGGTCTTAATGACTGCAGCAGGCTGACCACACACACACACACAAACATAAATACACCCTTCTCCAGGCTCCTGTTTGACTTTCTTTCATTTTTCCTGAAGTATGTAGTGCAGATTATGTCTGACTGTGTGTGAGAGTCTATTTGGTCCAAGTGCTGAGACTGTTGAGATGCTAATGCAGGAGAGAGCTGTCTGCCCAGAGCTCAGAGGACTCAACACTGATAAGCTACCCCAGCACAGATAACTCCGTCTGAGAGCGGGAGAGAGAGAGAGCGAGAGAGAGAGATGAGGTTTAAACACAATCACCATGCAATAGAAACTGCAAACAACAACAACAACAACAAAGACGGGGGGGGGGGTCGGGGTGGGACTGTGGTAAGCATGAGTAAATCATGTGAAGTACAGTTTCATCAACTCACCAGAAATTTCGTTAATCAAGGCCGGCTTAAATAAGAAATTTCAAAGTTAGTTGAAGTTAGTTAATTAGTTAGGCTTAAATTAGGGGCGAAGAAAAAAAAACTCAGCACACTTCCATCTTGCACTCTCCATTTCTAACTAATTCCAAAATGTTGTTACATACTATGCATTATGCATTCATTCATTATTATATGAATTTTATAGGTTAGAGGGTTAGTGTGAACACAGTATTTGCACTATTTATACAAGAAAATGGCTCTAGCCCTGCTGCTTAGTCATCTACCACCTATCAGCTGCCATCTCAGGAAATATTCTTAATGAAAAAGTGACTTATTGGGACTCAACTCAAAATGTAATAATAATAATTTCTTTAATAAGCATACATATAACAATACCTAACATAAATAATTTTTTTGAAAGCCTCACAGACCCCAAACTTCGAATGGTCAACAAATTTTTTAAACTTTAAATGCAAATTAAATTATCTATTATCTTTCGTGGTGGAACGGCTCAACTTACTCACGGTTCGGTTTGTGTCACGATTTTAGAGTCACGGTTTCGGTATGTGCTATGTGGCAAAAATATCCGTTCAAATAAAAATAAAAAAATAGAATACATCTACTACAAGCAACAGCCAGCAAATAACACACTCGAGGAAAGAGCAAATAAAATAAACAGTGCTTTTTCAGTGTGTGGTTAGGTCTGTCCTAACTTTAGTTTTTAGGTGCAGAAATTGAATAAATTAATTAAATGTAAAACAGCATTGCATATTTGATTGTATAAATTAAAGATTACTCTTTATTAAAGTTACAAAAGCTATTAAATCAAGAGAACTGAGTGATTTCTTTGTTGTTGTTGTTCGACCCCTAATAAATATCTACTACTATATAGAATATTACTCATATCCATCAAAATTTATATTGATTTATTTTCATTTACTTTTATTTGACCATTACAACTTAAATATATTTGTTACTATCTAAATTCTGGGGGTCTGTGAGACTCTAAAGAAAAAAAAAAAATATTGTTAATGTTTTCACCAAATCAGATATTGTAATGTTCTAAAGAATAATGCATAGAATCATGTTTGCCATCAGAAAGAAGCTGCATTTAAATATATTCAACAGAAACGTATATAGTTATAACCAGTATATTATATATATCATATAACATCAATATACTATATAACTTGGAGGAAAAAGTATTTAGTCACCACCATTGTGCAAGTTCTCCCACTTAAAAAGTTGAGAGAGGCCTGTAATTTTCATCATTTGGTATACCTCAACTATGAGAGACAAATGAGAAAAAAAAATCCAGAAAATTCCACATTGTAGGATTCTTAAAGAATTTATTTGCAAATTATGGTGGTAAATAAGTATTTGGTCAATAACAAAATTTAATTTCAATACTTTGTTATATACCCTTTGTTTGCAATGACAGAGGTCAAACGTTTTCTTCACAAGGTTTTCACACACTGTTGATGGTATTTTGGCCTATTCCTCCATGCAGATCTCCTCTAGATTAGTAATGTTTTGGGGCTGTCGCTGGGGAACATGGATTTTCAACTCCCTCCAAAAATTTTCTATGGGGTTGAGATCTGGAGACTGGCTTGGCCACTCCAGGACCTTGAAATGCTTTTTACGAAGCCACTCCTTCGTTGCCCGTGTGGTGTGTTTGGGATCGTTGTCATGCTGAAAGACCCAGCCATGTTTTATCTTCAATGCCCTTGCTGATGGAAGCAGGTTTTCACTCAAAATCTCACGATAAATGGCCCCATTCATTCTTTCGTTTACACGGATCACTCGTCCTGGTCCCTTTGCAGAAAAACAACCCCAAAGCATGATGTTTCCACCCCAATGCTTCACAGTAGGTATGGTGTTCTATGGATGCAACTCAGCATTCTTTCTCCAAAAAGTTGAGTTTTTACCAAAAAGTTATACTTTGGTTTCATCTGACCATATGACATACTCCCAATCCTCTTCTGGATCATCCAAAATGCTCTCTAGCAAACAACTCCCCTCTCTATTGGCACCCCACTTCCCTCTCTTCTCCCTCCTGTCAGACGGGCCTGGACAATGTGTACTGCTTAAGCAGGTGCACGGCTGTCACCGCCGGATTGAGGCCCTGGCGCGCAGTGTGCTTAATGATGGCGAGCCTTTGTACTTTTGTGGTCCCAGCTCTCTGTCATGTCAGTCACTAGTCCCCCCGGTGGTCTGGGATTTTGTCAAGTTTCTTGTGATCATTTTCACCCCCCTGGGTTGGAGCTTGCGTGGAGCCCCTAGACATCGAGGTGACGATGTTAGCATGGTTGTATTTCTGTCCAGTTTCTAATAATTGCGCCACAGTTTGATTTCTTCACACCAAGCTGCTTACCTCTTGCAGATTCAGTCTTCCCAGCCTGGGTCAGGTCTACAATTTTGTTTCTGGTGTTTTTTGACAGCTCTTTGGTCTTGGCCATGGTTGAGTTTGGAGTGTGACTGTTTGAGGTTGTGGACAGGAGGTGTCTTTTATACTGATAACGAGTTCAAACAGTTGCCATTAATACAGGTAACGAGTGGAGACAGAGGAGCCTCTTAAAGAAGAAGTACAGGTCTGTGAGAGCCAGAAAGCTTGCTTGTTTGTAGGTGACCAAATAACTTATTTTACCGAGGAATTTACCAAATAATTCTTTAAAAATCCTACAATGTGAATTTCTGGATTTTTTTCCCTCATTTTGTCTCTCCATATTGAGTATTACCTCCTGAGGAAAATACAGGCCCTCTCTCAGCTTTAAGTTGGGAGAACTTGCACCATGGTGGCTGACGACATTCTTTTTCTTCTCTCACTGTATATGTGTGTGTGTGTGTGGCTCGTTGTGTGTCATGACCATAAATCATTATATATTATATATAGATAGAACAAAAAAAAACAAAAAAAAAATATCTATAATATATACGATTCATATCACACCACCACACCACCACACACACACACACACACCCACAGAACAAAATTATAACTCGAACACTTTTTGTTTTTGCCCCCATTTATCATGAGCTGAACTCAAAGATCTAAGATTTTTCCTATGTACACAAAAGGCCTATTTCTCAAATAATGCGTTCACAAATCTGTCTAAATCTGTGTTAGGGAGCACTTCTCCTTTGCCGAGATAATCATCCACCTCACATGTGGTATATCTAGATGCTGATTAGACAGCATGATTATTGCCCAGGTGTGCCTTAGGCTGGCACAATAAAAGGCCACTCTAAAATGTTCAGTTTTATCACACAGCACAATGCCAGAGATGTTGCAGGTTTTGAGGGAGCGTGCAATTGACATGCTGACTGAAGGAATGTTCACCAGAGCTGTTGCCCGTGAATTGAAATGTTCATTTCTCTACCATAAACCGTCTCCAAAGGCGTTTCAGAGAAGTTGGCAGTACATCCAACCGGCCTCACAAAAGCAGACCACGTGTAACCACACCAGCCAAGGACCTCCACATCCATCAACTTCACCTCCAAGATCGTCTGAGACCAACCACCCAAACAGCTGCTGCAACAATCGGTTTGCAAAACCAAAGAATTTCTGCACAAACTGTCAAAAACCTTCTCAGGGAAGCTCATCTGCATGCTCATCGTCCTCATCAGGGTCTCGACCTGACTTGCTGTTTCGTCGTCGTAACCGACTTGAGTGGGCAAATGTTCACATTCGATGGTGTCTGGCACTTTGAAGAGGTGTTCTCTTGATGGATGAATCCCGGTTTTCACTGTAAAGGGCAGATGGCAGACAGCGTTTATGGCGTCGTGTGGGTGAGCGGTTTTTGCTGATGTCAATGTTGTGGATCGAGTGGCCCATGGTGGCGGTGGGGTTATGGTATGTGCAGGCGTATGTTATGGACAACGAACGCAGGTGCATTTTATTGATGGTATTTTGAATGCACAGAGATACCGTGAAGAGATCCTGAGGACCATTGTTGTGCCATTCTTCCACGACCATCACCTCATGTTGCAGCGTGATAATGCACTGCCCCATGTTGCAAGGATCTGTATACAATTCCTGGAAGCTGAAAACATCCGTTCTTGCATGGCCAGCATACTCACTGGACATGTCACCCTTTGAGCATGTTTGGGATGCTCTGGACCAGCGTATACGACAGCGTGTTCCAGTTCCCGCCAATATCCAGCAACTGCAAAAACTGCACATCCGCCACTCCCGAGATGAGTGGACCAACATTCCACAGGCCACAATAATCAACCTGATCAACTCTATGCGAAGGACATGTGTTGCGCTGCGTGTGGCAAATGGTGGTCACACCAGATACTTACTGGTTTTCGGACCCCCCAATACAGGAAAACTGCACATTTTAGAGTGGCCTTTTATTGTGGCCAGCCTAAGGCACACCTGTGCAATAATCTTGCTGTCTAATCAGCATCTTGATATACCACACCTGTGAGGTGGATGGATTATCTCGGCAAAGGTGAAGTGCTCACTAAACACAGATTTAGACAGATTTGTGAACAATATTTGAGAGAAATCGGCCTTTTATGTACATAGAAAAAGTCTTAGATCTTTCTAAGTTGAAAGATGGAGGGCAAAAACAAAAGGTTGGCCTTTATCCTTTTTTTTTTTTTTTGTTCAGTGGTACTATACTATATATATACATATATATATACACAAAAATCCAGTGGACAAAATGAGAGCAATTGAAAATTTCCCTTCTCAGCTTCATACAGTGCTTGGTACATTGCATCCTGGGATTGCCTTCTCTACAAAGGCTACAATTTAACACAGTCTGGCCCAAAAAAAAGGTATTTTTCAAAGCAGCATAATGAAGTTAAGGTTAGGGTTAGTTGTAAAGCTGATCCTACCTTGTGGATCAGCTTTACAATAATACCTGTAGGAGCAGCCTTACTAGGATTTGGAACAGAGCTCAGAACCCTCGTTTCTTTCGTTCATTACCTCACTCCTACTTTTCCTCAACAGGCAAACAAATGAACTGTGAAGAAAGCCTGCCACACAGTCTAAAGATGAGGACAGTGGATGAAAGCATGGCTGTGAAACAGGAAAGGGGCACTTGAGCAGGTGTCCTCTTTATTTACCTGCTCTCTCTTCCATACACACAGAAGGTACAAAAAAAGGAAATAAAAGGCAGATAGGAATAAAAGAGAGCAAATTACCAAAGCTCTCTCGTCTTTTCAACTCTCCATCTTCAAAGTGCTGAGCTTCAGCAGCTTTGCACAAATAAGAGCTGTGGTTCAGATTAACAGTCTCTCTTGTGATTGTGTACGGGCCGAGTGTGGGCCTGCTTCGCAAGAGTTCCTGGAGAAACATTTGATACTCCTCTGAATGAAGGACTATTTGAATACAGTTGCTGTTTCTTTATGAGTCGGCTATTGTGTTGCGGATTCAGAGATGTCTGATGTAGGCTGGAGAGGACTGAGTAATGGAAAATGTATGTGAAGAGGTGTGAACAAGGCTGTGTGTTTACCTGCGACTGATTAATCCAGAGTAAAGCTCCCCTACAGGGTTGAAATAATCCTCCTATTCAGAAGGACTTTAATTCGGCCTCACAATCAAGGATCCAGTCACTCAACAGGGATGCAGAAGCACCGCATATACAATCATGCTCTCTAATACGCCAGACTCATAGCATTCAAGGATGACTAACGTTAAACCCGTTTACCTTCAGAATAAATAGAGGGGCTGATGAAACTTATTTAAACAGCACTTTGCAAATAGAAAGGTAATTGGCAGGTTACTTTAGACCAGCACTTCGTCTTAACTGCTACTCGTACAGAAATCTACAAAATTATTTTCAACTTAATGTCTACAGCATGTACCACATCTGTCCCACGAACCTGATAACCACAGTAATGTTGATAGTAAACACACTAACAGTGGAGATCCATGGGACAAATGTTTTGAATGCATTATTTGAGCTATAAAACTGTCTAAACCCTCTTTTTGGAATGGGATTGGAGGAATTTCTAATAGGTGGAGTTTTCAGTACAGATTAGTACTTGCATGACATTCCTTTACCAGGATGAGCCTAGGATGCCAAAGATGCTGTCAAAAGACATTCAAGTGATAGTTCACACAGAACTGAAAATTCTCCTTATTCACAGTATTTCCATACAATATGACTGGATGGAGACTTGTCAGACTCCAAATCAGGTCAAAATGAGCACCATAAATGTGGTCCATCAAGGCGGTCACAAACTGGATAAGACGCGATGCGCCTACGTAAACTCACAGATATCGCACACAAAATGTGTCATGTTTTATTCAAGACAGCAGCCCAAAACAGTTAATCTAATCACCAAACAGGTAAAGCTTCACTTCAATAATGAACAAAGTTGTGTCGAAGAGTTTGAAGTACAGAGTTTGACAAACACTTTAGACTTACTTTTCACTGTTTTTCCCAGTCATATTATAGATTTGAAGTAATTCCACAAAAGCTCTAAAATTGTTCACTCAAAAACAGTGCCTTAAAGATGTGTTGTGCAAGATTTGATGTCAATGACAACTATCAAGTGGCATATATTTGGATGTGCATTACTCAGATTTGAGAGCTATGGCAGAGAGGAAAATAACCAAAACTATCGCATGGCTCCAGAAGACAGAAGCATAAAGCACACATTGTATTGACCGCTTTTATAGTATTTCTTGGTGTTTTTTCATCCTTTACTATCAACTTCACAAAGAACAGCATAAACATTATACAAAATTTCTCCTTTTGACTGAAAATCATGTGGTCGTGAGAAACAGCAACAGATTTAAGCCGAAGATATATATATAGATATATATATATATATTAGATAAACCCAGACTGGATATTCTAATTATGTCATATCTAAAAATCCATAAATCCATAAACCAAACACATTCTCATCACTCTTAAAAATAAAGGTTCTTTATCAGCATCTGTGGTTCCACAGAACCTTTCCATTCCACAATAGGTCATTTTTATTAGAAAGGGGTTCTTTAGATTTAGATTAAAATGTTCCTCAATCTAAGAAAAATGGTTCTTTTAAGAACGGTTTACTGAAAGCTGCATCTATGGCATTTCCCCCCCCAACAATCGCTTTTTGGAACTCATTAGAGTGCCCGCGTTCGTAATATTTTATATTTTGGAGAATTGGTGTATAATTCATATGAATCCATGCTTTTTCATACAAATGTCTTATGCCTCACTGACGGTTATATTTAGGGGTGGACCTTTCATGCTTACTTTTTCTAAAAAAAAAATTTATGTTTCTGTACAAATCACATCATGAATTCAAATACGAAATCACAGCAAAACTGTTACGTTTTCTTCTGAGATCAGCTGCATAATCTTCCATTGTAACTGCCACAAACCTTTATGAATACTCTAAAAACCTGTAGGCCAACAAACTTTAAATGCCCCGATCTGAGATTTTCTGAGACTCACATTCTGAAGGATGCATCTAAGCTGCTCACTGCCATGCTGTCAGCTCAGAATGGGGCTCTTACCGCACCTCCTATCACCATCATCATCATACCACCATATCGATCTGAGGCGGCGCTGACACCGTCACAATGCAGCTCTAATCCACTACCATACTGACCGCTGAGCCCCAGATTACCTGCACTACCACTTTTCATCACTTCAATTACCTTTCACTTGAGAACAGCTCTCGCGTAATTGATTCAAGCTTTCTATTAAAAAATCTTAAGCACCCAGGTATAATCTTGAGGCAGAAACTAATACAAGGCAAATCTTTGATACTGCCGTTTATCTTAGCCGAAATTAAAGCCCCAGAGGCGGCGTGTCTGAAATGTTATCCCACAGACTGAATCGAGATCAGTTAAGAGGAAATGCGGAGTTAGATGCAGGAGTCAGGCTCAACGCTGATGGGGTTAGAGTTTAAGATTTTCTCACTGTCTCTCTGATAAAGCGGATGGTTGTCAGTGGGTATGTGTGTGACTGGCAGAGAGGGTGATGATAAACGGGTGTCAGTGTGAAAGAGGCCCGAGGGGTTGACAGCAGGGATTCAACGGCACAATGGCACAGCAGATAAGAGCACACAGATGAGTCTGGAGCCCCTCAGAACGACTACACAGAGAAAGACAGACAGAGGAAGGAAGAGAAGAGAAGGGAAAACAGACGGAGAGAGGGGGGAAAAGGAACAAACGTGGAGAAGTGAAGTGTTTATGGAGAAGGGGCCGCAGCGGCAGACGCCAATGACACAATAAGATGATGAAGTGATGGGAGATGGAAACACAACAGACAGAGGTGCAAAAAGGCCAAATGAGACACATATACAAAGGAAATATAAAACAGACTGAGAAAAACTAAGAGACTGAGGAAGAAAAAAGATAAAGACTGAGATGATAGGTTCAGACAGACTGATAATAAAAAGACAAGATGTTTCAGAACACTGGAGCTCGGCAAAATATATTGAATACTGACAACATATTTGCAAAGATTTCGCAGATGAAGCAAAAAAAAAAAGTCAATTAAGTTTCCTACTGAGCGTTCTGTTTCAATGGATATATTAAAAACTCTGATCCATTAATTACTGGATTTGAATCATAAAACGTGACAGAAATACATTACATTATTCAAATTCATAAGGTTCTTTGCACTTCTCTCATCCAGAATCCTGAAAAAAAACATGATTTCCACAAAAAATATTAAGCAGCATTGACAACAAATGAAAAAAAATTCTCGAGCAGCAAATCAGCATATTTAGTAATGATTCTGCAAGATCATGGGACATGAAGCTGGAGTAATGATGCTGAAATCAGCTTTGCCATCACAGGAATCAATTACATTTGAAACATTAAAATAGAAAGCAGTTATTCTATCTAATATAATAATAATATACTAATGTAATAATTGTAATAATATTTAACAACATTATTATTTTTATATTGTTGATCAAATACAGAAAGGCAGCCTTAGTGAGCAATAAGAGACTTCTTTCAAAAACATAAAAAATCTTACAGACCCCAAACCTTTGAACAGTAGTGTACCTGTACAGTACCATGTATATTGTATTGGTGCAATAAATCTAATAAATCCACGACTGTCAAACATGTGAATAACGGGTGGGAAATTAACATTTATAATTTAAATGATTTGTTTACAGCTGAAATGAAAAACATTGCAGAGGAGAGGTTGTTTCCAGTCAAGACTTGGAGATACTTGTTCATGCCTTTATCACCAGCATGGTGGACTATTGTAATGGTCTCCTCATCGGCCTTCCCAAGAAGACCATTAGACCGCTGCAGCTTATTCAGAACACTGCTGCCAGGATTCTGACTTGAACCAGAAAATCTGAGCATATTACAGCAGTCCTCGGGTCCTTACACTGGCTTCCAGCTATATTTAGGATTATTTTTTAAGTACTTTTACTCGTTTATAAATCACTCCATGGCCTAGGACCTAAATACATAGCAGATATGTACACTGAATATAAACAGACCACTCAGATCATTAGGATCGAGTCAGTTAGAAATACCAGGGGTTCACACAAAACAAGGGGAATGTACTTTTAGTTATCATGCCACCCGCAGTTGGAATCAGCTTACAGAAGAGATCAGATGTGCTAAAACATTAGTCACATTTAAAGGCAGACTCAAAACTCATCTGTTTAGCTGGGCATTTATTGAATGAGCACTGTGCGAAGTCCGAACTGATTGCACTGTATTTTATGAATAATCATTTTCTATTATTAACTGTTTTAAATTCATTTTAAACCACTTAAATCAATTTTCCGTGTTTTTAATAATTTTCATTAATTTAAGTAAAGCATTTTGAATTACCATTGTGTATGAAATGTGCTATATAAATAAATTTGCCTTGCCTTACCATTCTAGCACCTTCAAATAACATCTGAATCTACTTGTTGAAAGACGGCTGATCTAATCAAAAAGAAAAACAGATATATTTTTCTATTCGTGTGTATTTTCAAGATGAACCTTAATTTCAACAATTCATTCATAATCTTAAATGTAAGAAATACAACCGTAAAAATCTAGTGACAACATTGTTGAATGTCATAAAAAGATTGAAAATAGAGTTTTTAGCTTTAATCCACATCTAGCTTACACACAGCTAATAATACACAAAGTATAACTTAACTTAATTGGCCTTATTTCTACCTGTTGTCCAAGTGTATTAAACCACATGATTCATGAGGACTCATCTGTGCTCAGAAAATATATATATTTTTAATCTCTTTCTGTTTTCCAGTTGACAATACAAGCCTATTCACACTATTCACACAGCATCAATCATGACACACAAGCAGTAAATTGTATGGTAAATCATTCAGAAAACTATTCTCACATAAACTGTCACATTGAATTCAAAGCAACAATTTATGTGAGTTTTACAAACGATTTACATAGAAATCCTTTATTCTTGAGTTTCATGAATAAGGAGCAACAGTTTTGCCGTTTTCTCACAACAAACAAAACAATGCATCCCTGTAGACTCCATTCGCAAAGTGAAAATTCACCCAGTAACACTTTATTCGGTGAAAAAAAAAGATCAATAAGATAAATCTTTTGGGTCATGAATCAAGGAATTTATTACATTATTAAATAATAGTTTGTAATCATAGTAAATAAATATAATGTATTTATTTTTTACAATACTTAAGGACTATTTTTATGGTACAATGCTTTTTTTTAGTTTTTTTGTCGTTTCTTGATCTTGACAGACATGGTCACTTCAACTCTTTTTCATATGAGTTCTGATTTTTCAAAAATTCACATTTTGTGTTTCATGGAAGAAATAAACTCATACGGGTCTGAAACAACATTAGGCTGAGTGAACTATTTCTTTAAGGTGACCAACCATAAAGCCACTGAACACTTTCCTGGAATTACACATTCCTACAACCTACAAATGTTATTAGCAAAGTGCTGTCCGTACTAATGGCTTTCAATTTCTATATTCAAAGTGCAAGTGATAATTCATTTTTTTTCCCCCTCTCAATTTCAAGGATCATTTGCCAAGAGCAGAGAGCATACAGCATTCCTCACAGTGATGGCACAGCCGGTTGCTATGGTGAGAGGCTGGTAGAGAAGTCATGCTGTGAGGATGTGACCCTATCAACCCTCCTTACTGTCCATCTGTGCTCTGAATGTGTTTAGGGGAATATTTGACTCCCTCACAAAATCCATTCTGTGCAAACAGGAGATTGTGAACGAAGACAAAACCTTAAAGATCTACAAATGTGTCAATCCAAGAGAAATTTAGCATTGCATTACTTGTTCATCAACGGATCCTCGGCAGTGAATGGGTGCCATCAGAATGAGAGTTCAAACAGCTGATAAAAACATCATAATAGCTATGTTTCCATCCAACGTTGTGAATGTAACTTATGCGCAAATTTGGACGAAATATTCGCATAACGAATATTTGCAATAAAGCACCGTTTCTATCCAACGAGTCAAAGAGAGCAAAATCGTCACTTCCTGGTAAACTGTGACATTAAATATCACTAAGAATATAGGAGAAGCCATTGAATATAATAATTTTCATATATAATGAATTACTTGAGCCTCAGAGCGAGCAGACAAAACACAATAAATGCGGTCATTGCTATCGGAGGTGGATGCCTGTTGTTCGGGAACGCAGTCATTCATGTAAGACAATTCTGGGAGGCAATTATACGGAAATACTTTGATGACAGAATTTGGCTCAGGCATTGCAGAATGACCAAAACAACATTTGAGAAGCTGTGCAACGAGATCAGCCCGCTGGTTAGTCAAGTTATCCTTCTTTCTTCTGTTGAACACAAAAAAAAAAGATATTTTGAAAAATGTTAGTTTCCGAGCAGTTGATGGGCACCATTGACTTCCACAGTAGAAAGAAAATACTGTGGAAGTCAATGGAGCTCATCAACTGTTCTGATACTAAACTTTTTCAAAATACCTTCTTTTGTGTTCAACAGAAGAATGAAACCATAAAGGTTGGGCATAAAGCGCATAAAAATAGGGTGATGGGAAACATCACAATAATAAGCAATCCACATGACTCCAGTCCATCAAATAAAGTCTTGTTAAGCTAAATTATTTTGTGGTTGTAGGGGGGAAAAAAGTCATCATGAAGCTGTTTTTTATTTGAAAACGCTGCTTCCGGCTAAAATATAAGTTCTCTATCTAAAATATTGCTTTTTTTTCATTTAAAAAGTAATCTTGTCTGAATCAGGAGAGAAATATGAAGATTCCAAAGCAAAAAAAGTATCAAAACCTTTCTATACAAAACATGGTTCCATTTGAGTGTGAGATGGACAACGGGGATGGACTACTTCTCACTGAGAAAACAATTATTATGGAATGGATTTTAGGACTGGTATTTTGGTCCGAAGTGACAGTTTAAAGTTAAAATGCCTTAATGATTAATTTGTTTGTTACAAAACACGCAAGCCATTGTTTCTTCACAAGCCATTAACTCTTTCCCCACCATTGGCGAAATTTTCCAAATGAAATGTCGATTAAAGTGGTATAAGATCCTGCAAACTTTGGATGTGTTGATGGAAGCAATCTATTCCATCTATGTTTTGATCATTGTTCTGAATCTGATCCAGACATACTGTTTTACAAAAAGTGATTTTCTCAGCTTTTTTTGTTTGTTTGTGTCAAAATGTTCTATTTTTCATGAAACTTACCACATTCAAGTATTGTTGATAAGAAAGTCTGCATAAAGCTAGGATAAAACAGGTTGTTTTGTTTAAAAGCAGAGGCATATTGCATGTTCAGATATTCATGTAACAAAATATTCTGGGGGCCATTAAACTTTTGTGAAAATGATCAAAAATGCTGGCGGCAGCTGGCAACTGTTTAAAAAAATGCTGGCGGGGTAAGAGTAAATTGATGGACTGGAGTCGTGTGGATTGTTATGATGTTTTTAACAGCTGTTTGGACTCTCATTCTGACGGCACCCATTCACTGCAGAAAATCCATTGGTGAGCAACAGACATGATGTTAAATTTCTCCAAATCTGGAACAATGAAGAAACAAACTTATCTACATCTTGGATTGCCTGAGGGTAAGAAAAGTTTTAACAAATTTTCATTTATGGGTGAACTATTCCTTTGATAATCTAAACAAATCAAATTCAAACACCAATATGTTTAGAACCTATTATAACAAATAATGTCAAACAAACATTGAAGAAGGCGGCGGCGGCGGCATAAATTAACATATAACATCCAACAGAATGAAAGCACGGAAGAGATTAAAAAAAAATAAAAAATTCAATTTTGTAAAAACCTGCCAGCAGTGATGATTTTTATAATGTAGCAACACATTAAACTGAAGCCTGGACAATATGGCCACTAGGGAAGAATAGAAAGACAATAAAACGTTTTGTTTTGTAAATTGATAGATCACCTTAAAGAAAGCATGATTCAATGCCATTCACACCACTGTTGTCCTGTCTGATGCGTGTGTGTTTGAGAGTGTGTTGCTGGTAAATGGAAACAGAGAGTGTATCAGAAGTGTCAATCAGAGGTACTGAAGGCCGAGAGTGAGCTCAGACTCTAATATTCAGATGCACTCTGGGATTCAGAGGAGGTTGGCGAGAGAGTCTCTAATCCCAGACTGGCTCATTAGTTATCTCTCTCCTTGATTAATGCATGTGTTTGTTTGTGTTGTGTGAGCCCTTCCCCTCTGCTTTCTGAAGCTGCTTAATGAATAATCATTTTATATGCAAGTGCCACAAAGCCTTGATCTTCTCAATGAGGAGCAGGAAAATTGGGATGTTAGCTAATGATATGATATGAAGAGAAAGAGAGAGAAAAAAATAGCACAGATTAAACAACAAAAACAACAACATATAAAGTACAGCGGGATCTAAAAGTGTAAGACCTCATTGAAAATTCTGTATTCTTGAAACCAAAAAATACTATTACGTAAAATGAAGGAGGGATATTTTAGATTCTGAACTACTTCTAGATCAATAGTGAAATAAGTAAATGTGTGTCACTGATCATGTCTCTTCACACAGACGGTCAGATGTTCTTGTTTCCACTGAAGCACAAGATGCACTTTGGATAATTTTTCAATCTGTAGAACAAGGGACCATAAGGTGTTACACATTCATAAAAAAAAAAAAAAAAAAAAAAAAAAAAAAAACCTTTACACTAATTTTTCAATTCAACTTTCCACTTAAAACTGTTCTGCTGACAACCAA
This sequence comes from Sinocyclocheilus anophthalmus, assembly GCA_018155175.1. NCBI lineage: Eukaryota > Metazoa > Chordata > Actinopteri > Cypriniformes > Cyprinidae > Sinocyclocheilus > Sinocyclocheilus anophthalmus. The sequence continues at coordinate 368,188 of JADLZN010003076.1, forward strand.
ATTTGTAAAAAATGAAAATTATATTATTAAACTACAAAACAATGTAAAATTAGAAGCATTTTGACTAGTGGTCTCAGACTTTTGGATCCGAATGCACACACAATGCTGTTAAAAAGTTTGGGGTCTATAAGATTGTTTTAATGATTCTATTATGATCACAAAGGCGCCTTAATTTGAATCAGTAAAAAAACATTATTATTGTGAAATATTACAATTTAAAAATTTACTCCAGTCTTAAGCGTCACATAGTCCTTCAGAAATCAATCTCAAGAAACATGTCTTATTATCAATGTTGAACACTGCTGTTCTGCTTAATATTTTTGTGGAAACCATGATACTGGTTGTCTAAAAATCTATTTTTAGACATTATAAATGTCTTTAATGTCACTTTTAATCAATTTAAAGCATCCTTGCTATATAAAAGTATTTTTTATTTTGAAAAAAAAAAAAACTTACTAAACACAAACTTTTGACTAGGGAATGTAAATGTAACCCCCCCCACCACACCAGCAGACACCACACACACACACAAACACAAACACACCAGAGCTTTTCTTACTGACACTGAAAGGGCCCAGATTTGTTGTTGAAGGTGACCTAGGCTTAAAGTCCATGTCAGTCTGTACGTGGATTCCCTACAAAAACAAGACAAATGCACAGAAACAGTGAGAAACTGCAAGAAAAATGGGGGGAAAACATTGGCCAAACAATGTGCAAAAAGGTTAAAAAACATTTAAATAGCACAGATGGGATGCAAGAATGCATACTTTCTGTATACCCCATAAAAACACTTACAAAGAACATAAAGAAAGAAAATACATTTAATGGTAAAATAAATAGGCAATAAATGTAAATGCTAACTAATGACGAGTAAAACAAGTTTCCTTTATGTCTCCCTATGAAAAAGAGCCACATAATAGGATGATATTTTACTTGCCAACCAGTTGCAAAGGCTCAAGGGAGGAATTTCCTCTGACAGAAATGGCTGCTGATTTGAGCATTAAAAGACTATTACAGCGGATGTGCCAGAACTGATGAATTTCTCTCAAGAAAAACACCAAATTTATCTCATGTCAGGACTTGAGAATGATCATTAGTCATGTAGCTGCTTTTACTAGAGTATGCGTGCTTGGTTTGTGTGTGTGTGTGTGTGTGTGTCGCATTATGCTTGACAGTAATTACAAATATGTACCACGTATATGTGTAAATGTGGTTTGTAACAGGATAATGACTTGCATGAGGTATATCAATGTGTGTGTGTGTGTGTGTCCAATGAAATGCAATAATTAATTGTATGTGGCATGTCAGGCTTCACTTGGATGGCAATGTTTGTACCGAAGACATCATTTAGCGGATGTTGTGCCAAGCTTAGCTGATTTTTGTGCACACCAACATGGTCATTAATGAGAACAACTTTAACTAACTGTGTGAAAACGCTGCTTTAATCAACCGAAAGGTGTCTAGTGACCACAGTATTAATGTATAGTATGTAGTTTTGGGCTGGGGAGGTGGGGGTGACATCCGTGGAGAGCACCGGTCACTCAAGCATATCGAGCAGCAGAAATGCATCATGCTGCCCTTCAGCTCTGACAGAAAGTGTGGCAGGGGTCAGCATGAGCAGAAAGCCCTAATGTACTTGCCTGTAACCTCTGACCCCATTAGCACCTGTCATTCAAATCCCTGCCTTTCAAAGCGTTCCTTTAGAAAGCCAAAAGTGTGATTTAAGGAACGAGGTCAGGAGCTTTGAGAAGAAAGGATCAGGGTGTTTAATATACCACATGGCCGGCCCAATAATGCTCCATTTTCTTGCACATAGCTAGGAATCTCAATAAATAGCTATGAGAGTCATAACCTAAAAGAGTATTTTGTTCGATTTTTTAAATAAAAGCGTTTCGTCATTATTCATACACTTGCATCGCTATTTTTTTATGGGTGCAACAATATCATTTTCGAAGATAGATAATTTCCAAATGAAGAAGCTGCTTTTTTTAAAATCATGATATAGTATTATATACTATGTATGAACATACACACATTACATATAGTACTGAAGTACACACACAATAATACAGTGGGTTAGGAAAGTATTCAGACCCCCGGTAAATTTTTCACCTTGTGGATAGTGCAGCATGTGCTAACAGTATTTAGAGTAATTTTTTTTCCTCAATCAGTCCACACAGCACCACATAGGGACAGAAAACACACAGAATGATGACGAATGTTTTTTGAGAGACTTTATTAAAAAAAAGAAAAAACTGAACATATCACATGTCCTAAGTAGTCGACCTATTGCCTTCGAAGTATTTAGTAGAGCACCCTTTCTGAATCTATACAAGCAAATGAGTATTTTGGGGGAAAGAGTGCAACAAAGTTTTTCAACACCTGGATTTGGGGACCCTGCAACTCCATGCAGATGCCTCTCCAGTTCGTTTCAGGGGGGGATGTGGTAAACAGTTGTGGACAGCCAGTTTGTAGGCTTCTCAGAGATACAAAGATGCTCAATTGGGTTTAAGTCATGGCTCTGGCTGGGTCATTCAAGAATGGTCACAGAGTTGTTGTGAAGCCACTCCTTGGTTATTTTAGCTGTGTGCTTAGGGTCATTGTTTTGTTGGAAGGTAAACCTTCGGCCCAGTGTGAGGTCCTGAGCACTATGGAGAAGGTTTTCGTCCAGGATATACCTGTACTTGGCCGCATTCATCTTTCCTCGATTGCAACCAGTCGTCCTGTCACTGCAGCTGAAAAAATCCCCCACAGCATGATGCTGCCACCACCACCATGCTTCACTGTTGGGACTGTATTGGACAGTGGAGCAGTGCCTGGTTTTCTCCACACATACCACTTAGAATTAAGGCCAAAAAGTTCTATCTTGGTCTCATCAGACCAGAGAATCTTATTCAGGTGTTTTTTAGCAAACTCCATGCGGGTTTTCATGTGTCTTGCACTGAGGAGAGACTTCCGTCGGGCCACTCTGCCATAAAACCCAGACTGGTGAAGGGCTGCAGTGATGGTTAACTTTCTACAACTTTCTCCCATCTCCATCTCTGGAGCTCAGCCACAGTGATCTTTGGGTTCTCTTTACCTCTCTCACCAAGGCTCTTCCCCCCCGATAGCTCAATTTGGCCGGGCGGCCAGCTCTAGGAAGGGTTCTGGTAGTCCCAAACGTCTTCCATTTAAGGATTATGGAGGCCACTGTGCTCTTAGGAACCTTAAGTGCAGCAGAAGTTTTTTTGTAACCTTGGCCAGATCTGTGCCTTGCCACAATTCTGTCTCTGAGCTCTTCAGGCAGTTCCTTTGACCTCATGATTCTCATTTCCTCTGACATGCACTGTGAGCTGTAAGGTCCTTATATAGACAGGTGTGTGGCTTTCCTAATCAAGTCCAATCAGTATAATCAAACACAGCTGGACTCAAATGAAGGTGTAGAACCATCTCAAGGATGATCAGAAGAAATGGACAGCACCTGAGTTAAATATATGAGTGTCACAGCAAAGGGTGTGAAAACTTAGGACCATGTGATATTTCAGTTTGTTTTTTTTAATTAATAAATCTGAAAAATGTCAACAATTCTGTGTTTTTTTCTGTCAATATGGGGTGCTTGTGTGTACATTAATGAGGAAAAAATTAACTTAAATAATTTTAGCAAATGGCTGCAATATAACAAAGAGTGAAAAATTTAAGGGGGTCTGAATACTTTCCGTACCCACTGTATATAGAGAGAGAGAGAGAGAGAGAGAGAGAGAGTGAGTGAGTGAGTGTCATGGCATGTTTCAAAATACGTAGCTTTGTAAACAGAGGTTAAGGCACTAAATAAAAAATTGCATGGTAAAAGCGTCTTCAAGTGTCGACCCAGAAAAGACTGCAAGCGTTAACTCTTCATCCTATCACCCTCCTGAAAGCTGACATTACCAGCATGTGCAGTTATTCCAGAACGCCTACCTTCATAGACAAGGCACCGTAAACAATTAACCGAACAGTGACAACTGATGGCTTGTTCCCTGATAATACACACACAAAACATATTCTTAATGGGCACGAACAAGCTACATAAACGCCCACCCAAAAAAAACAAAAAAAACATTAAAACAAGAGTGCGCCTGGGATTCATTCTCTTCTCATTTTTAATGATTAGTTTGTGCCATTTGAGTCGTGCTTTGATGCTTTTGCTAATTAAAGAAAAGCATTAATCTAGCGGCTGTAGCGTCTGGACCACTCCAACACACAATATATATTTTGTTAGCTAGATTTCACAAATACTTTGTAACACCCCAGGACGCCGAACAAGACCCTGGTTTCATGGTAACCCGATACAATTACAACCTTGTGGAATGCGAGCCGGCTCTCCTTCTGCTTTCTCCAGAAACAAGGGGTACAAATGCCACAGTGGAAATGGACTGTGTTCTAGTTAATTCATAGGGAAACCGTTATTTGAATGAACACACATTTCTTCAGGCCATTGAGTATATTATTGCTGTTTTGTATTAATCTGTTGGATTATAGACTATTTTTATTCATGCTTAAGATAAACCACTCATTCATATAACCTTAAATATACCGTGTTTAGTATCTATGAATATTCTGATGATCTAAACAAGATTGTATATTATATGTTGGTACATAGGCAATATATTAGTGTCCTGAGAACCTTTAGTATTTTCAATCAAAGTTTCAGATACTTAAGTACCATGTTTCCACACAAAGAGCAATAAACTCCACAGGATCTCAAAACGCTCACTTGGGATTCCGGCTTTTCTCATTAGATAAGCCCATCTTGAGAGGCGGGGATCTTCTCTGAACTTAAAGCTGACACACCATGTGACCCACCCAGTCGGTGGTTCGGTCAGAAGCAAAGATGAAGATGTGAGAAAACGCTTCAGGATACCAAAGCATCTGTGCAAGGCCTTTTCTTCGGCCTAGTCCTTTACATTCATCAAGTAACACTGACTCAAACCGGTTCTTCTCATCGACCCGAATTCAGAAAAGATCTACGGGAAGCTTTAAGATTTGCATCAGGAATCTCTTTCAGACAGCCGGGACTCGCAAGTATCAAACTTAGTCTTATTAATTGGTACATTAAGTATCAGTGACACCTTTTTACAAGGTGTGTTTGAACTCAGAATATGACGTATCCCTCAGGCTTAGATCTGCTGAATATGCAAAATGGTTCCATAAAATCCATTCTTTATGCCTCTTTCTATGTGTGTTAAACTTTAACACCTTTCCTTATAACAACTGTATGTGTAGTGTGTGTGTGTGTGTTAGGTGGAGTTAGACGGACCGTAATGTGTTTATGTAGTATGTTGGACTAGTTTACGTGTTTATGTAGTTAATAAAACCTTAATTGTATCACACTTGACGTGTTCATTGTTTACTCATAACCGGGTCAATAATCATGCAGATTTACGTTACAAAATTATAGAATTGTACAGTAAGAAGGTTATTTCTTTTAACCAGGAAATTAACATTCTTAGAACTGACAAGACAGTTGACCCTGAGTGGTCAGATAAATATCTACAGTGGATCTAAAATATGTATAGTTAATTATAACTAGTTATGGTTTATTATTCATATTTCCCCATGAGCTGATCCACTACAGATTTTGGTGGAGAATACGGGTATGATAAAACGAAAGTTATGAGTTTAAACAATGGCAACTTAAAAGTGTGTGCTTGATAACCCAGGTTAAAATAGGACGTGACTTCATATGCCCGGTTGTGTCCCTATTTGCTGGCTTGTTAAAATGCATATAAAGTAGGGGCTTGAATTGGTACCACTATTATGATTGAAATAGTCTTTATGTATTTCATGCTTAATGACATCGGTGTAAGGTTAATCTGATTTTAACAAAGAAACCCTAATTTCAGTATTAAAGCATAAATCTGTCTTGACAAAAGCGTAAGTCTGAATCTCAGCTCATCGGCATGTCCAAACTGTACCATAATGAATAATCCTTTAGTGAAGAAATCACAAAATTGCAATATTGTTTAAATAGTTCCTTTGAAGAAGAAATCTCAGTACAGTAATATCAAGGTAGATTTGAGTGATGCTCCAATTTCTACAGCATAAAGGCCTTATAGTATATAATTAGATTGAAGCAATTCATCTAAACTTTGACTGCATATACAGTATATACAAGCCTAGCAACCTGGTGGCCATTACTGTGTTTCACTCGCTGAGGGAAATTAAAGGTGTAATACTGTACTTTAGTACTCATATGTGAGGCAAACATAACTACATATATGTTTAAACCGGTTTTAACTTACAGTAAACCCGTTTTGTAATTCTTTAAACAAGTGCAAGAAGTTTATTGTTGCATTAGAGAAGCACTCACCGAAGTGCTAATGTAATGCAACAAGTCTGTGAAGGGTTGAAAGCACCACGTTCTAAAAAAAAAAAAAAAAAAAAAAAAAAAAAAAAAAAATCTATGACTGTTTAAATAGACAGAATTGAAACTGCGTTAAGTACACTGGCATGCATTGGTTACCGTGACAACAACTGGTCACAGGAAGTGCTAACTTCACATAGCACAACATGCCATGTTGTAAACAAACCACCTTAAGCGGCTAAGCTAACACGACTTAGCATAGTTTCATATTAGGCTAAGCTACCAAATAGCTTTAAAAAATTAGGGGTTAGCACTCTTTAATTGAAACTTTTAAATACAGATGTGTGTGTGCAGTGTGAAGCAATTTGAATTTAACCTAATCCCTGGTTTCTGATTTTTCCATTTCTCTTCCTTCTTTTTCTTCTTTTTCTATGTTTCTCAATCTTCAATTCGTCTCAGCGAATTTAACTATCTAGATGTATCCTTCCTGAATGCTATTGCTTAGTTACTAGTTAATTAAATCTAAATTTAATTAAATCTTAACTGTCTATCGAGGAAAGACTCATTAAGGTATTGGGGTGCTGTTAGTAACACACTAATCACTAGTGCTGCTATTTGTTCCTAATACCAGAATGATTACCTTGTTTTGTTAATAGCAGTCAGCTAATTTTAAATCCATTTACATGTTATGCCCCCTTGATGTTCTCTCTGAACCTCAAAAGGAACCAGAGACATTTCTATTTTTGATTTGTTTATTTTCAAAAAAAAAAAATAATAAGCATAATCTGAATAGAAATGCTCTCCTTTTCCTTCTGCTTTTCCCTTTTCTCCTTCATACCTCAGAGATTAAGCCTGTTGGGGAACCGTCAGCAAATTCTGAGTGATAATTTGACAATAATTTGACAGTAGTCTTAAGTCATCAATCAAAATCCTGTTTACGCCCTTTTCAGCAAAACATATGCTGACCCAAAACTATTTTAGCATTCACACTCTGTTTTGATCTTGTAGTAGTCTCTAGCCCTTACTCTCAACACCAGTGTGTCAAAACGTTGCAGATGCTCAGACTAACTGCCCAGAATGCAGAACAGAGAGGGCTGGCCAGGCGTCGTGAGGAACACCCCCTTTACCCAGGCCCGACGACCACCTACTGAGCCGAAAGCGGCTGGACGCGGAGAGGGGTGTGCCTCAGACTCAGGACTCGGGCGAGAGTTGTGGCTACAAAAAGCTCGCCAAGGTCATCATCTTCCTGGCCCACAACCTCATGGGTCTGAAACAGGAGGTAAATGATTTCAAGCAACAGATCACAGCGGTAGCCCACAAGGACCCCAGCAAAATGGAGTTACAGGAGGAAATCAATAGATTTAAAAAGGCTCTGGCAGCTGCTGAACAGCAAGAGCACCTGTAAAAGGTAGCCAGAAAGGACCTGGAAAAGAAAACTTTCCCACACAAAATTACTATTAAAACAGCAAATTCTGAGCTCTTAGACAAAATTGCCAGAATTGAGACTCTGATCCAGAAGCTGAACAACACTCAAGACAAACTTTACATGGTCCAAAGAGAACTCAGGTACTCTTATAGGCTGCAAAAGGAAACACAGTGAGAGAAACACCCTACTCCTGCATCCTCAATCAGCAGTGCAAAACTCCCTCAGGTGCACCAAGCTACGAAGGGGAGAGCCAACACTTACTGCTTAACAACTGACAGAACAGAACTGTAATACTTCCAAGCATCCCCGCAGCAGCGCATGATGCGACCCCCAGAAACTTTGACAAGCTAGCCAGAAAAATCCCATCATTCACATGGCTAGGGAAACAATAGTTTCCAACTTTATGCAGTACGAGCAGTAATTTAGAACGGGGGAGTCGTTTTTAAACATTGCTTGCAAGCAGACCCAATAATCAATTTTATGTGTCTGTTTCATAAGTTAGTAGCTTCTTCTCAATGCGCATACCAGTTCCTGATCAAAACCAGATAAAATTATATTTTGAATGTACCTTCCTGCGAGCAGTAATAAGTTTTCAGTGCTATAATGTGTTTATATCGTACGATAAGAAACTAACCTTATTTTAGCGAAGAAATCCTAATTTCTTTGTTAGTAGAGCACAAGTCTATTTTCTTACGACGAAATCTCGGGATTAGCAGCTAATATAAATGGTACCAGAATAAATCGGTCTGATTATGGGCGAAGAAATCCCCTTCTTCAGTAATGTGTAGGTGATCTGAGCGATGCTCCACATTTCACTGATTTAAGGCCTTATTAAGTGTTATGTATCATTGTATTCATATCAACCCACTCATGTGAAACACTTACGTAACTCTTATACATGCGCGCAACAGGTTCTGAATATAATCAGATAAAAATATAGCTTGAATGTGCCTTCCTACAAGCAGTAAGAAGTTTTCAGTGCTATAATGTTTTTAAATCATACGATAAGAAACTAACCCGATTTTAGCGAAGAAATCCTAATCTCTGTTGGTAGTGGAGCATAAGTCTATTTTCTGACGATGAAATCTCGGGATTAGCAGCTCATATATATGGTACCAGAATGAATCGGTCTGATTTTGGGCGAAATCCCCTTTTTCAGCACTGTGTAGGTGATCTGAGCGATACTCCTCATTTCATTAATTTAAGGCCTTATTATGTGTTACGTATCACTGTATTTCATTTTGACTCGCTCATGTGAAAATTTACGTAAAATTAATGGTGTTAATCTAGCTTGTAGCTAACTATGAATCCACCATTGCCTGTGAAATGAATGTGCTGTTTTGAGTAATGAATGAATTTGAATGGGACATGCATGAGTTTCCCATGCATGCTCACAGCAGTGCAAGTCGGCTCCACCTGCACTATGTTGGGCTTGCATTGGTCTCCGTAGCAAAACACAGTGAACCCGGAAGTGGGAGCAGACTATTCCGGTAATCTGACAACAGATCCACTTCCCAGACCAGTGCGTAAACAAAGAATTGCGTGTAACTAACGCTAACTCTTGAGCTAAGCCCTTTACCTCAACTGCTAGGTGTTAGCATCTGGCTAACGCTTAGATAGGCGTATAAAGTGTAACTTTCTAACCACACCTCTCTCTACCTCTCTCTCTCCGTCACTCCTGGTGTCACTTCCTGTTGATGCCATCACAGGTCCCTGTGGGACCCACCCACATACTAGGTTTTACTTGTGTTATTGTTTATTTATTTTTTTGACTTTATTCTACCTTTTTTTATTGCATTTATTTACATTTGTTTAGCCCAAATGTACCAATTCAGCTAAATTGATTTGTATTAAATTTGAGATTTAATTAAATCAAATTGTTATTTATTTTTATTTATTTGTTTTATTCCATTTTTATTTTTATTTGTTATTTACTTTCCCTTTTAATTTATACAGCTTCTTAGGACCCTTTTATTTTTATTTTTATTTTATTTTTTTTGTTTGTTGTGTTTTACTTTTAACTTATTTTAGTATTTTCACCATCACCATAGTCGCTTTTGGATAGGATTACAGTAGATCTAGCAACTGTCGTTTCCTTAACGATTTATACAGGTTATTAGTAGCATAATCACCTGTTTCCTCTCTACTTCTCCTCACACCTCAGTACCAGGCCTAATACATTGAAGGGCAGCAACCATTCAACACAATGTAGGCTAAGATAAAACTAGAAACAATTCCCACTGTTTCTTTATCTTTTGACGAGGTATTTGGTGGGTCCCAGCTAGTTTAGCTAACAGCCTAACCCTAAGGTTATGAAGTCTATTGCAGCATCACAAACAAGTGAAACCTGCTTAGCCATATCACTTAGAAAAAAAACTAAAATAGGTAAAAAAATGTTCCTTTTTTTTTTTTTTTAGTTCATCTTATTTTATTTCAATTTCGTCATAGTGACCAAACCCGTGAAACATCAGTAGTATAGCCCGGTCATCAGATGACCCCTGCTTACAGCCCCCTCAACAAAATTACTCAAACTCTTCCTTTGTGTTCACAAACAAAAAAACATAGCACCCTACCTCACTAGCTGCCTCCCACCAACTAGTCATACCTTACACGGCCTACACAACCGTTCCCCTTAGAGATACCTTAACACCCCTGTACGTACCTGCATTTGCCTTGTGACTCTCTCTCTCTGGTGTTCCCACAAGAGTGCCAGTATGTCGCAGACATTCCACAAACATCCAGCCCTGCCAGCTCACCAGGACCACATGGACACTCAGTAGAGCACTGTAATGGACATCATTCAGATCAAAGCAGCCAACGACCTGCAATGGCAGAGAAAGGAACAGCAAGCGAAGGACATTGAAGACGGATAAGATGCGAACACTGACCAGCATCATTTCCTCTCTCGCCCACACCCTACCAAGTGGGGGGGGGGGGCCTCAGACAGGAGGTGTATGAGCTGAAACTGCAAGTCACAGAATTCTACAGAGAACTGACACCTGCTCTACGAGAGAAAGCACAGAACGGATGCAGAGAACCTCACCGAATGGTGCGACAGATAGAAATCACCAGTCTTCACAGAGGCTGTTACAGCTGCTAAACACCAGGCGCCGCTGGAAAAAAAAAAAAACCATCACACAGGACTTGAAAACAGAACTGTTTCACACAAAGTCACTCTTAAAACAACTTATGTGGAAATAAATGAGAGAGAGACACACATCTAAGGCCTTACAAGGCAGCTGCCATTCAGCCAGAAGCTGCAGTCCCAAACCCTGACTCAAGCAATTAGAAGAGGTGAGTGACTTGGTCAGAAAGAATTAAACGTCCTACCGACTTTCTGCGTAGAAATATTAAGTCAAAAGACAGCAGGCTGAAACACTCGGTCGACAGCAGTGCAGCCCTCCACGCATGGCACAGCTACGAAAGGGGGGAAAGGGAGCCAAAACCTTCTGCTTGACACTTCACAAGTCAGCTCCCTGAAAACCTCAGCAGCTGCAACAAAAAAAAAAAAATTCAGGCGAACCAAAACAACGCAACAAGGGGAATTCAGTGTCACAAATGAACTGAAAAATGCTTGCAGACCACAAGGCGAACAGAAAGGGAAAACACGAAACAGAACTCCCCCTGACCAGCAGGCCCAGACCCCCTCAGCCAATAGTCCGAACCTGCGAAGGGGGGGGCCCGAACAGAGCCACTGTCACACGTACAACAATCCAGGCAAGCACACAAGGGGGATGGGGCAAGGACCCTTTTCCAGAGGACACGCAGGACACCACACACCGGTGCCCCCCAAGACCCCAACGAAGCTGGCCAGAGGACAACAAAGATCATGGACAAGCCTAAGAATACTCTCAGACCCAGAGATCTGAAGCAGAAGGGACTTATTCGTGATCGCTGCCCGACACCAAGGCAAGCGGCCGGGCAGCCGTGAAAGCTGACGCACATGCCTTACTAAGCCAGCAGCAACTTTGAACAAAAAAAACTTACTCCAAAGCATAACGAATACTGAGATGGCGGATGGACACCCGCTGCAAGAAAAAGTCATTTAGGCATTATGGCCTGCCACACAATGCCTATTCAACAACTGCGTTACCTGACACAGAAGGCCTTTAACAAGAAGCAAGGCCTCCACTAAAGGTGTTTGTAAAACCCCACTGATTCTGAACTTCACAAATCAGAATCCAAAGCGGGCACCAGAAGACACCCAGCATTGCCACAATGCAAAACACTTCTACAGAAAGCCCCTAGCCAAAAGAGGACAGAGCCATCACCATGGCAACAGAACCAGGTTCCAGACCAACCACTGGGAAAAGGGGTCCTCATCCTGCAAACACCACGGTATTTCCAACAGCAGTCCACCACAACATCCTACTCCACACGGGTGCTGAACGGAGGCTACTCAAGGACAGCTGGACACGCCTACTTCCGGGTTACAGGAGCTGCTGACACTCGCAAAGAGCTCCTTGAACAAAACTCAACTAAGGAGTATTGAGAAGGGCAAACCTCTGACTCCTTGCCTGCTGCAACACAGCATCAGACCCCTCCAAGGGAGGAGCATCCCTTGAAACCGGTCGACACCCTAGAAGCAGCCAGACAACGTTGGAATGAGCAACGGGCCCACATGCCCAACAACGAAACCTCTACCAACACAACTCAGGCAAGCTAAAGTCGGTGCCGCCACAAGAGCCAAGAGACACCACAAACATCAGATTTCTAGTGACATTTGAGCAAAACAGAGGGCCACCTGCTGCTCTCCTGCCATCATCAATAGGTCAGTCTGAAACTCTCTTCACACATCAAAATCTACACAATTCCCTGCGACCCCTGGAACCACCTGCACTCTCACCAATGAGAGTCTAACCCGGCTGTCCCACATAACGGGTACCACAGATAGCCTACTGGCTAACAACATCAACAAAAAAACATACTACCCGGACTAACTCACTTCAGGATGACAGGTGACACAGCCTCGACACCTGCTGCATAAGCTCGAGGACCCACACCTTGCTACAGCCTACATCACCACAGCACACCACCTGACAGCATCCACCACGGCACCAACAGCCCAAAAGCCACCACTGGCTCCCAGCCGTGAGTGGCAGGTGTGTGTTCGATTGTTCTGCACCTTGACATCGCTCGTTGTTGTCTATTCTATGGACAACAACGTTCGAAAGGGGGGAATTTGTAGCGTCTGGAACACTCCAACACACAATATATATTTTGTTAGCTAGTTTTCACAAAATACTTTGTAACACACCAGGACGCCGAACAAGACCCTGGTTTCATGGTAACCCGATACATTTACAACCTTGTGGAATGCGAGCCGGCTCTCATTCTGCTTTCTCCAGAAACAAGGGGTACAAATGCACAGGAGAAATGGACTGTTCTACTAATTAATTCATAGGAAAACCTTTCTTTGAATGAACACACATATTCTTCAGGCCATTGTGTATATTATTGCTGTTTTGTATTATTCTGTTGTATTATAGACTATTTTTATTCATGTTTACGATAAACCACTCATTCATATAAACTTACATATAGCTTGTTTAGTATCTAAGAATTCGCCTTCTGATGATCTAAACAAGAATGTATATTATTTGTTGGTACGTAGGCAATATATTAGTGCCCTGAGAACCTTTAGTATTTTCAATCAAAGTTTCAGATACTAAAGTACCATGTTTCCACAAAAAGAGTCATAAACTCCCCAGGATCTCAAAACGCCCACTTGGGATTCCGGCCTTTCTCATTGGATAAGCCCATCTTGAGAGGCGGGGATCTTCTCTGACCTTAAAGCTGACACACCATGTGACCGCCCAGTCGGTGGTTCGGTCAGAAGCAAAGATGACGATGTGAGAAAAACGCTTCAGGATATCAAAGATTGTGCCAGGCCTTTTCTTCGGCCTAGTCCTTTCCATTCATCAAGTGACACTGACTCAAACTGGTTCTTTTCATCGACCCGAATTCAGCAAAGATCTACGGGAAGCTTTAAGATTTGCATCAGGAATCTCCTTCAGACCGCCGAGACTCGCTAAGTATCAAACTTAGTCGATTTAATTGATGTATTAAGTATCAGTTACACCTTTTTACTTTTTTGTTTGAACTAAGAATCTGACGTATCCCTGAAGGCTTTGATCTGCTGAATATACATGCAAAGTGTTCCATAAAATCCATTCTTTATGCCTCTTTCTATGCTGAGTTAAACTTTAACCCTTTCCTATACCAACTGTATGTGTGTGTGTGTGTGTGTGTATGTGTATGTTAGACCGGCTAATGTGTTTATGTAGTATGTTAGACTAGTTTAAGTGTTTATGTAGTTAATAAAACCTTACTTGTATCACACTTGACGTGTTCATTGTTTACTCATAACCGGAGTCAATAATCATGCAGATTTACGTTACAAACTTATAGAATTGTACAGTAAGAAGGTTATTTCCTTTAACCAGGAAATTAACGTTCTTAGAATTGACAAGACGGTTGACCCTGAGTGGTCAGCTAAATATCTACAGTGGATCTAAAATATGAATAGTTAATTATAACTAGTTATGGTTAATTATTCATATTTCCCCATGAGCTGATCCGCTACACGGCTAACTGATGATCTGATGAGCATATCACCGATTTTATTTGCTCGTAGTGCATGATCTCCTCGCACTGACCCTCATCTAATGAATGACACGGATGGAGCTGGCAGTAATGGAACAGTGCCGAACAAAGAGAAGGCAGCAGCCTTGACAGAGCCAAGAGGGGAAGCAAACACACTGGAGGGTATGATGGGATACGCACCACATGCTGAGAGGGTTTTGAGAGTTTGCTTGTGTTTCATCGTTTTAAACAAGGCAAACATCACATACACCTGTTTTCAAAAAGAAGACATCTGCTCCCATTACTCAATCAAGCTGATGACAGTTATCAGACTATAAGCAGCATCGTTTCAAATGTACACCTATTACATTATTACATTCAGTGCAGATCTGTTGGACTTCTCCATTTAGTATGTGGTAAACATTAACTATTAATTAAATTCAAGTCATAATTTGCTCACCCTCATGTCATTTCAAACCTATAAGACTTTCGTTCATCTTCAAATCATCAATGAAGATATTTTTAATGATACCTGACAGATTAATTAGAGAGATTTAATTTAGGCTAACATGTATGGGGAATCAATGGCAAAATGATTAAGGGTGATTAAAAATTATTAATTTAAACCTTATTCAGTTGAACAAAGAAGAGTCAAAGATCAAAGTTTACCAGATTTGTATGGATAATTGTCTATTCCATCGACACAGCAGGTGACCCACGAGCAAAGACGGTAAGAACCTCTTTCAACAATATATAACCAATTCCTCACAGAAACCATGGTGTTATTTACAATCGAACACACACAAACTTCACACACCTCCCACAGGAAGAGAGGCATCACAGCTCCAACAAGTGATACATTTAAAGTATCACTTCTTGGTGACTATTAAACCCACAGGGTTCAAGATTCAAAAAAATACTCCCAGAGCAATTAGCAGTCGCTGAGATCTCCCCAGAGGACGACTGTTCTAATGATGGCACACACAGACAAATAAACATGCATGTGACAGATCATAGAGCAGAAAAGCTTACAGGAGCTGTAAACCTGAAAAAACAGACTTGGTTTTGAAAATAACTGATAATGAGGGATGCACAATACATTTAAGACCATTTTGGTACTGGTCAATAAAGGCACTATCGCAAAATTCTAGCATAATTTTACTCACCCTCATGTCGCTCCAACTGTGACTTTTTTCTGTAATACATAAAAGTTGTTTTTCCCCCCAATACAATGGAAGGTTTGTTTGCCAACATTTTTTTTAAATATCTTCTTTTATATTCAGCAGAAGAAAGTAGTCATAACGGTTTGCAATGACATAAGGGTGAGTAAATAATGACAGAATGTACATTTTTGAGTGAACTATCCCTTTAATATACAAGTGAGAATAAAATACCATTTCAACTCAAATTAATATTTCATGTCCACATATGTATTAATTTTGCAAATAGCTGATGCAAAAAGCAGGATAATGTATAGTTAGTCAAATGCAGTCACAAAATAAATCCATTCAGGGTGATACAAGACCTCCCCTGAACACTCTGTCAGGGTTTACAGTATTTTGAGATATGATTCGCTGTGATTGTATATCAGTGTTTTATTTAACAAAGCAACAGTGTGCAAATGTATAATATCAGACGTCATGTTATCAGTATATGAAACAATATGATCATTAGTATCAGCCAAAATTTATGTATTAAAACAAAAAATGCTGACAGTATTTGTTGGAAGTTATTAGCAATATATTATTTTTAAGATACTGGCTAGTTTGAATGAAAAACAAAAAACGTGGGATTCAGGCTGGGTAATGTACTGGATATTTAGTGGTGATTAAACTTCCATTAGTTAAGATGACCACCTAAATGCTGGAATAAAAAGGCAATAATTATCCAAAAGAACTGTTGCGTCCAAACTAATTACATCTCAAAATCACTTAAAATAATGGCCTGTGAAAGCTCAAATAGAGTCTGCGGGAAATTCTGGATCACTGACACCCACCAATTTGGCTTTTAAGATCCTTTCAAATGGGTTAGTTCAGCACTTCTTTTGTCTTTGGAGAGGGAAGAGTATTTTTTCTGAAAAGTTTAAAATATCTGCCCGTGCTCCTCAGTGGGAGGTGAGGACAAACCCAAGGGCCGTTTCTCTCCCTTTTCCAACCACTTACTTCTGCCGAAAAGGGCAAGTGACAATCTGAACAATTACAAAGGCCTATTACCTCAATCAGTTATAGAGTAGTGAGGACCCTCTCTTTCTCTGTCCATCTCCCTCCCTCTCTGGTGGTTTTCAGTATAGAAGGGTGCAGCTCTGAGTGCATTAGTGAGCTCTAACCCTGTCATTTCTCAGGCACACTCACTTATTACGGACACGGCACATGTTCCTACAGCCAGGAGGAGGAACACGCAGAGCAGACAGGTTCAACAGAGAAGAAGAAAGAGAGAGGTGGAGATGTGTGAAAGACCATGAAGAAGAATGGTAGGTCAAAGAGAAAGAAAGGGCTGTTCTAAAACCTAGTCAACTTTAGGCCATTCAGAAAATAATTGAACATGCCTTTAAAAAAACAATTCAATTCCAGAACATGGGCATTATAATTAAAATTAATTACTAAAATGTATTTAAAAACAACACTTGAAATACTATAATAGATAGATATATATCGTATATAAAACAATATATTATATTGTTATATATTTAAACAGCCATACATGCCCACATGATCAACTATTACATAGACTGCTATGTAGTCAAAAAGACAAAAGACTGGATTTACTGAACAGTTGTGCCACAATATTTCAGTGCAAAAAACCTGCATCTTATTCACTAATCACCTGCAATCCAATTTAACTAGGTACGACCTGAGTTGTTATTCCACTGCATTCTAAAGAAGTTCTTCCTATTTTAGGTAAATGGCAGATAAAATTAACATTAAATTATTGCCGACAACATGTTGTGAACATTCGTTACGATGAATATTGAGCTCTATGATTTCTGTAGACCAAGAAAATAAAAGTCTCCTGTAAAACTCATAGGAAGGGGTGGAGATTACGTTAAATTCTGTAGCTACTGCATGTTTGACACGTGGGCATAGTTTGTTCACTTGGGAATGGCAAAATAACAGGGAGTGAAAAATCCCTCTCCTGCCACATTTCTTAGGTTTCTTTGCCTAGATTTTCTTTGTTCAGGTTCTCTCTATTTCTGTCACACACAAACACATATCTTTCTCCAGCTGTACATAAGCCTTCATCAATGAAAAGTGCCAGTTTAATTACACCCAATGGGCTGAAAGAGAGAGAGGGAGAAGGAGAGAGGGAGAAAGCGAGACAGAGAAATTGATGTTAATTGGGGGTTTGTGAATGAGAGGCTGTTGGATTAAAAGTAGAGCCATTTTAATTTGAGATCATGTATCCCTTTTGAGTGTCATTTTAAAGAAGCTTGCGAAAGCGCAGAGAGTGTATGAGAGTTCATAGACAGGACTCTAAGACAGCGTGAGGCTGCGCTAATCAGGCACAAGTCAGGCCGTGTCGTCACAAGGTGTCTCACAAACAAATGGAAAAAACATCTATATGCAGATGGATGCTAGGATGCAAAAACACACACTCAAGTACAACACCACTGATGTAAAATTGAGCGCTATGACGGGTTTATACCCTTTGACAGTAGTAATATGTCAACAGAAGTCACATACTGTTGAAGTAAAGATTATTAGGTCACAACTTGTGTATTTTATGCACACTTATGCATTACACATTCTGTCTTTCTGTGTGAGCTCAGCTGTGTGAGGTCAGAATTTCACCTGTAGTCTTTAACAACCATTGCAGTGACATCACACATAAAAGTTCATGGCTGACATTAATGTGAAACTAATACTGCCATATTTCTTCATTTAAGTTGAACATGGTGAAAACAGAGTCAAGATGTGAGGTGTTTGACTATGCCGGTCACTCAGCATTACTGATATTCTAGAGCGTGCTGTAAGAGCTGAACCTGCACTACAAATCCTGCTGGATACAGGTGTGGAGGAATGCCCATTATCTGGTAAAGTGAGATTGCTAGGTATTTTGCAATTAAAAAAGTGTTTGTGAATTTTGAGCTAGTGAGTTTTTTTTTTTTTTTAAAGAGTAGTCCTCTGAGCTTTACTTCTCCCCTTGACATGTATCAAAAAAAAAATGCAACAGTACACACAACAATACACATAAAACACCAAAGGAACAACTAGTAGTTTTGCAGGTTAGTGTCAACTGTGAATTAATCAGCACATATTACTTTTGCATGAACAACTCCATATATATATATTATATATATAGATAACTATATATATATAGATAATATATATAATATATATTATATATATATATATATATATATAGACACACACAACACCACACCACACACACACACACACACACACACACACAGTGGGTACGGAAAGTATTCAGACCCCCTTAAATTTGTCACTCTTTGTTATATGCAGCCATTTGCCAAAATCATTTAAGTAATTTTTTTTTCCTCAATGTACACACAGCAACCAAATGACAGAAAAAAAAACACAGAATTGTTGACATTTATTAAAAAAGAAAAACTGAAATATAAAATGGTCCTAAGTATTCAGGGACACTTTGCTGTGACACTCATATATTTAACTCAGGTGCTGTGCTTTTCTTCTGATCATCCTTGAGATGGTTTTACACCTTCATCTGAGTCCAGCTGTGTTTGATTATACTGATTGGACTTGATGAGGAAAGCCACACACCTGTCTATATAGACCTTACAGCTCACAGTGCATGTCAGAGCAAATGAGAAGCATGAGGTAAGGAACTGCCTGAAGAATCAGAGACAGAATTGGGGCAAGGCACAGGTCTGGCCAAGGTTACAAAAAATTTCTGCTGCACTTAAGGTTCCTAAGAGCACAGTGGCCTCATAATCCTTAAATGGAAGACGTTTGAAACGACCAGAACCCTTCCTAGAGCTGGCCGTCCCCGGCCAAACTGAGCTATCGGGGGAGAAGAGCCTGGTGAGAGAGGTAAAGAAGAACCCAAAAAAATCACTGTGGCTGAGCTCCAGAGATGCAGTCGGGAGATGGGAGAAAGTTGTAGAAAGTCAACCATCACGGCAGCCCTCCACCAGTCAGGGCTTTACGGCAGAGTGGCCCGACGGAAGCCTCTCCTCCATGCAAGACACATGAAAGCCCGCATGGAGTTTGCTAAAAAAACACCTGAAGGAATCCAAGATGGTGAGAAATAAGATTCTCTGGTCTGATGAGACAAGATAGAACTTTTTGGCCTTAATTCTAAGCGGTATGTGTGGAGAAAACCAGGCACTGCTCATCACCTGTCCAATACAGTCCCAACAGTGAAGCATGGTGGTGGCAGCATCATGATGTGGGGGTGTTTTTCCGTGCAGGGACAGGACGACTGGTTGCAATCGAGGGAAAGATGAATGAATGCGGCCAAGTACAGGGATATCTGGACGAAAACCTTCTCCAGAGTGCACAGGACCTCAGACTGTGCCGAAGGTTTACCTTCCAACAAGATAATGACCCTAAGCACACAGCTAAAATCACGAAGGAGTGGCTTCACAACAACTCTGTGAATGTTCTTGAATGGACCCCAGCCAGAGCACTGACTTAAACCCAATTGAGCATCTCTGGAGAGACCTAAAAATGGCTGTCCACCAACGTTTACCATCCAACCTGACAGAACTGAAGAGGATCTGCAAGGAGGAATGGCAGAGGATCCCCAAACCAGGTGTGAAAAACTTGTTGCATCTTTCCAAAAAGACTCATGGCTGTATTAGATAAAAAGGGTGCTTCTACTAAATACTGAGCAAAGGTCTGAATACTTAGGACCATGTGATATTTCAGTTTTTGTTTTTATAAATCTGCAAAAAAATGTCAACAATTCTGTGTTTTTCTGTCAATATGGGGTGCTGTGTGAAAATTAATGAGGAAAAAAAATTAACTTAAATGATTGTAGCAAATGGCTTCTGCAAACTAACAAAGAGTGAAGAAAAAAGGGGGGGGGGGGGGGGGAATTTAAGGGTGTCTGAATAACTTTCGTACCCACTGGTATAATATTATATATCTATAGTATATATATATATATATATATATATATTCTATATATATATATAGCACACTTTTCAAAGGGTTTGGGTAGTAAGAATATGTAATGTTAACAAAAACAAACCAAAACAAAACTATATTTGAGCGAGCGGTAATGTTCTCCCTCTTTGTAATAAAATATAGAAAATATATATAAAAAATAAATAAATAAAAATAAAACTTGGAAAAAACCTGAGTCGTCCTGAGCTTTTTCAACTCCAATAAAAACAAAACAAAAAAAACAAAAACAAAACAACAAACATCTTTGATAGGCAATCGAGCTTTAACATATAACATAACATAACATAACATAACAAAACACAACAAAACAACACAAAACAAAACGAAAACACCAGACCAAAACAAAACAAAAAGGTTATAAATGTTTATTTTACTTTAAAAAAGTGTGGTCTTTGCCACTGAACTTCTGTATGAACACCAACAAGTGAACACTCTGATCCCAGATGAGAGGGGTGTGCTGCCGGCTGACCCTCTTGGAAACACTGAGCTGGCCAGTGGGACTGCAGGGTCAGTTCCCAGGGTTCACACTCGGACCACCAACATAACAACCAGCAAAGAAAAAATTAAAATAAAATCCACATAACTAATTGGTTCTTATGGGACGTTCAGAGGGCATAAAAATAGACTAGGACACACAGGACAAATATATCCCCTGAGGAGTCTCTGTCTCTCATGACTAATACCTGAAGAAATGTATCCGCAAGTGACCGTTTCCAAGGTTACAAACCTTATGTGCCATCTCCATCCTCTGGAGTTCTGATTTCAAATTGAAAAATATGATTCTTAAAGTGGGTTTAGATAATAATGTGCAAAATGGTTTGCGTTCCACATGCTACAAGTGCAGGAAAAGTGCACAGCAATATTATGGAATGAATACTCTTCAATACAGCCTCAGATGACATGATCTCGCTGCACACAAAAACAGTAAGAGCAGACTGAAACTGCCAGTTCCAAAATGACTGACTTGTTTGTTTGACTTATTTGCCAAAGTTTGTGAACAGTATCATATCTTTTTTAAGATATTCAGCGTTTTGTCTGAGATGCTTAAAAGCAAATAAACATGGCTAGAATATCCTCTATGTTGGATTCAAGTGGCTTTTTCTTACAAGATCATACTTTCAAGTTATTAAACTGGCCGAAAAGTGCTCTACTAGCCTGAACCACTGGGACCAAACCACAGTTTGAAACAACATGAGACAGGAGCTCTCTGAAATGCAGAGCATTTGCTAAGCAAATTCTCCCAAACAATTTACATAAGAATGCGTTTATGAACAACCTACACAAAAATGTGTGTTGTGTTTCATGAAAAAGACCCAATATACAGTGCTGAAGAACAACTAATCACTTTTGGCAGGTTATTGGCGCCTGTGAAGTAATCAGAACGTATTACTTTTCCATGGACAGAAAACAAAGTTTACAAAGTCTATACACCCTTTTGTCTTTTCTTTTTTTCCATTCAACTGCCATATATATATGGCATACTATTATTCAAATGTTTGGGGTTGGTAAGATTTTGTAATTGTTTTTTTGTTTTGTTTTGTTTGTTTTTTTAAGTATCTTTTGCCCACCAAGGCAGTATTTATTTGATCAAAAATACAGTAATATTGTTAAAAATATTACTACAACTTAAAATAACTGTTTTCTATTATAATCTTTTTGTTTTATGTAATTTATTCCTGCCATGGCAAAGCTGAATTTCTAGTAGCTATTACTCCAGTCTGTGTCACATGATTGTCCAGAAATCTTTTTTCTTCTTGATTCTTTGAAATATATATATATTTTTAGGCTGGTATAATCTTAAAAAAATTATAATAATAAAATAAAAATAAAACTGTGGTTGGTCACTTGTCACGTCAGACGATCTCTTCCTGTCTAAGTGGGCAGATTTTGGCTAGAAGATTGTGTCTGCAATTATGTTAGTCAAAAGTCTAGCAATGCAATACTACCCTCTCCACACATCAGAACAAGGTGAAACTGTAAAGACAGCAACCCACCATCTGGCCCAAATACATTTTCCATATTCCACTGCACAACCTATTATCTGCATGTGTGTGTATCTGTGAAAGAGATATGTCTGCAAGTTTATGTGTTTGTTTGTTTGACAGAAAGAGAGCAGAGAACCTCCATCTCTGATGTGCCACAGGTGCTGTAAGCCCTGCATGAAATAAAGCTTCTTAAATGCAATGAAAACACAGGAGTCAGCCAGCCGGCTGCTAAATGATACACAGGTAATGAAGGGAGAGATAAAGGAAGCATGGTGCAGCATAAGAAAAGAGGAAACGGGGATGGCTCCAGGTGTGAGGGCACCCAAGAAAACTGCTTTAATGTGTAATGAATATCTAAGGAAAAAGGCCAAACCAACAAAAGGAAGAGAGCAAAGGTCTTGTGGACCGAGACCGAGGCTGAAGCACAGGAGTCAGGTTGCACAGGGAGGAAGAGTCTCTGTTTGGGAATGTTTGTGGAGCGTTCCAGAACACTGATATAGGTGTGTGAGAGTGAGCACATTATACTCTTGAGGTTCCGCTGTCCGCTTCACATTCCCCTCACCCGGAAAGAGAGGGAGTTCCCTTAACCCTTCAGGGACAGCTGGGGGTGTAAGACGCTTGGGGTCTTCCGACCCCAGAGGAAAAAGGATAACCTCATTCATCTTGGTACTGAGGCTTTATCTGTCAGGTTGTGCTGAAGTTTGGTGTCTTGCCGCAGGTTTCCTGTCCATCTGAGGGTGTGCAGACAAAAGAAACGTTTCTCATCAGACACATAAATTATCCAAAAGCCCCTCCATGCTACCTGATACTGAAGGAATGCCTCTGCTCTGATCTCAGCTAATAACAGGCATGGAGAACACACAAATCTTCAATAAATCAAACACTGGACCTAAAACCATTCTGAGTAACAGAGAAAACACTAATTAATTTCCAGCGTGTTGTCGGCCACTTGTATCAGTCACTCAGACACTACTACATGTAAAAGCCTGTTTGCAGAGTGTTAAAGTTCAGTATGGCAAGATGTAAAAGATGTTGCGCTCCTTCAGACAGGCTACAAACATTTGGGGGATTATGAAGTAACCTTTTTCTGAAGATACTGACTTTTGTCTTTCTTCGCTCAATTAAAAAAATTCTAGACAAATAAGATTTACTGGAAGTTTTTTTTTTTTATTAAAAGATCTAAACTACACTTATTAGTGTAGAAATATCTCCAGTATGACCCTAGAAGAACAGAACGTTATGTTGGCTTTTGGGCAAGCTACATGTCACAAGTTCTCAGAGAAAACAATATCTATCAGATCAAATACCTGAATATTTTACAGCGGAGCAAAACTAGATAGATAGATAGATAGATAGATAGATAGATAGATAGATAGATAGATAGATAGATAGAAGATAGATAGATAGAATTATGTTGTTTATATATTACAAAAAACAAAAATATTCTAAAACTATAGAATTTGATGTAAGCAATCTTGAATATCTATTTAATCATTACAAAAAAACTTAAACTAAACAAAAATGACAAATGTTGCCTTGATTTACTGGCCAGAATTATCATCACACTCATTGCCTCATTGTGAAAAAGCATTTTTGTGAAAAAAGTTTTGTGTCACTTTGTTCCATTGCTTGGTGCGAGCAGGCCTTAAATCTAGGTGCACTAGGAGACAAAGCAAATGTATAGCAAAGCAAACAACAGGACTTTCTTTTCACAAACACACACAAAACCCATATACAACCTGTGGTGAGGTACAGAGCAAGAGAAGAGGGAACAGAGTAAAGCAAAAAGAAACGCAATAAAAAGACACAAAAAAATGAAATTCAGAGCGAGAATGAGGACAGACAGAGAGGAGCGAAAGAAAGAGAGGTGAAGTGCATTAAAGCCATCCACGATGTTCCAATAAAAGGCTCTGAATGAGCAGAGTGGTAATCATAAAAAACTCCATCTATTCTGAGCCAGTCCATTAAGCAGGTGGGGGGAGAGCAAGACAGTCCATTAAGCAGACCAGGGGGGAGAGAGAGCACGTAAGAGAGAAACAAATGGCTATACTTCACTAACTCCACAAAGCTCCATAAATACATTCAACACACTGTAGCGATACAGCTCTGCTCATATGCCATTTCATCAGAACATTGAGGCTATTCTAGATCAGCATTTTATTGAAGGAGAAGGGAAAAAAAGTGAGCAAATGATTGAAAATGCAACAAAAGGGAAGGGACGCTTATGAAAGAACACAAAATAGTGAATCAATGTCTCGCTGCTGGTTTCAGTCTGGAAGCTTTAATGGAAACCTTGAGACCTTCTGCAAAATAACCACACAAAAAATGACTTTCTCATTAAGAATAAGCTGCAATGCACTGAGAACCCTTTGGTTTAAGTATGTTTTCAGCTGAATATTATTTTAAAGGTGATGTGTGTCTGGAAACATGTTTGAAAACAGCACTAAACACCAGTTGTGGCTTGGAAAACACACTGCTGCTTTAACATGTTCATAAAATACATTCTAACTCAACATTATCCAGGTTTAATGTGCAATTATGTTTAATATATTTGGAAAAATCTCAGAGATCAAGACATTTTCCAAAATCAATGATAAAAAAACTTAGACCAGTTTGGTTCTAGCTGGTTGTTTTGTGTAGATCAGTTTAATTATGTAATCACAATGAGTGGAAGGCAAAAACCAGCAGGAAAACATACCTTGCAAGATCAATAGGATGCAGTGTGGTGCTTTTAACTGCTATATGAGCTGGACACCACCTGTATGTCATGTTTAGCAGGGTCAGTAAGGTTGTAAGTATTTATAGCAGCATACTGTACATTGATTGAACATTAGACATAATAGTGATGTATGATAATGTTACATTCTAATGTGATGGCATGAGATCAGGACTCTGATAGAGCGTTAGAGGAGTGTGTCAGCGCAGTTTTACCATGGCTCTGCAATTCCCATCTTCCATCTGAGGAGGTCCAAGCGCAGAATCGCTACTGCTCCGAACCAGCAGAGGAGTACCTGAAACACAAACACACAAAATGAAATATAATATAAAATACTATTACGATATATAGTTTATTTTATATATACTAATATGAAAGTGTATAGTATATTTTTACCACATTATATATACATACTTTTGAAATATATGTGAATTAATTTATGTATTGTTAAATATGTATACAAATGTTTTGGGCAGGATTTTACTACTTTTATTCAGCAAGGATGCATTAGATTGAAGTGCAAGGAAGGACATATATAATGTTACACGGTGTAAATATTCCTCCTGGTGCTCACACAGAGAACCATAAAGAGAAAACAGTGTGGAAGACATGCTTATTATTTAGAGTAATTAATTAGTTCTTGTACATTAGGGGGTGAATTGGCTACAATGGCTGTTTAGCTGAAACGAAATACTCCTCACTTAATATATTCTGTCTCCCAGCAATACATCACATTATGGACATCAAATGTGTTGTGACGTTGTTCATAGTTGTCTCCTCTTAAGCCCAGTGTGCTGCATTTCATGATTGGACATGAGTGTTTGTTGTCTTATCAGTTACATTCCCCCGGCTCAGACACTGAAGCGGACTCTGAACCCGGAGTTAAACACAGTTTACATCTCACTTATTCACACTCCAGTGGAGCAGGGGCACGTCAAGCACCCTGCGAGAGTGAGGGAGGAAAAAAAAAACGACAGCCTTTCAAGAAGCTTTAAAGGAATATTTTGTTATTTTTCTGCACAGCAAACAGCGGCTATCTGGGTGTCAAGAGGCTCTGACATGATGACGCTGTGTAAATTCCAGTCTGCTGCCTCCCTCAAGCAAGCCGCATGCATTTTCAGACCTGTTGCTTGTCATCTATAGTTTAAAATGCCTTTAACCTCGCATGTGGGCAAGAGCTCTCAGCACACAATACCCCAGATGACTTACCGGTGATATTGCAACTGCATATTTGAGATAAAAATACCCAACAATACGTGACGTTTCGAGCACACAGGCTCTTCATCAGACAAATGAACATCACTAATGTACCAATCTTTATAGGCCTACCTCGAGGTGATCAAATGTCACATGACCGTACAACATTAACATGATAATAATAATAATAATACCAAAACAATGACATATCAACCATGGAGAAAAACCAATAAAAAAAATGAACAAACAACAAAACAAAACATATAAAGCTATACAAAATACAAGAATACAATTCTCAATGTATTATTCAATAACATTAATTGATGCCTGCCTACGTACATAAATACAATCAATAACCACAAAGCGTTTATTATATATAAATAGATATCTTATGTTTAAAGAAATGGACGAATATCAAAGTCCTCATTTAATCCTCTAGGGGACAACGTGTCTAGTGTATAAATCCAAAAGGCCCCACGCTGTAAAAGCAATTTCTTGATATCACCTCCACGATGCGGACATTTCACTACTTCAATACCTATGTACTGAAGATTGGAAACTGAGTGTCTTGAATCTGCAAAGTGCTGTGCTACCGGACTTTTTGGATCGCGATGTCTAATTGCACATCGATGTTCAGAAATGTGAGTTTTCAGAGGTCTACTAGTCTTACCAATATAACAAACCACAGGGGCAACGCAACAGGTAAATGACATTAGCGGTCTTACATGAAATAGTGCCTCGAATTTTAAAACATTTTAGCCGTGTGCGGATGTGTAAAGGTTGACGTCTTATGTGAAATCACACTGTTGACAGATCTGTAATTCCCATATGGTATTTTGTTAAAAAAAATGAGGAGCAGGTTTCAAATCAGCTCTAACCAAAAGATTTAGAAGATTAGGTGTTTTCTTGTGAACTAAACGATGTGGTTTGTCGAAACATTTCTTAAGGTTGGGATCACTCTCTACCATATGCCAATGCTTCAATAAAAAACAGCGAATATTGATATAACCATTCACTTTTTGGTCAAAACAAAATTTTTTTGTTTTTTTAACGGACTCTCTTGTTGTGACATCTTTAAATGACTCACGTGCAGACGGATCCCCTTTCTCGCTTGATGCGTTTTCTGAATCTCTTCTGATAAAATTTGTGATTGCTTGTTGAAACCTTTTTTTCCTAATATAAATAAGCTATATATTTTATTTATAAATTTATACAGTTAATTTTTTTTTATATATATTTTATTGTAATCTTGTAATTACAATCAAATCTAATTTCTCAAATTTCTGCTTTGACGTCCTTCTGAATTAGTTGTATAGTCAATGAGATACATATGAATATAATATACTGTTTAGTTTTTTTTACTGTATGCCTAAAACATTATTGGATTTTATATATATACAGGTGCATCTCAAATTAGAATGTTGTGGAAAAGTTCATTTATTTCATTAATTTAACTCAAATTGTGAAACTCGTGTATTATATAATTTCAATGCACACAGACTGAAGTAGTTTTTTTGGTTCTTTTAATTGTGATGATTTGGCTCACATTTCACAAAAACCCAACAAATCTCAACAAAATTCGAATACTTCATAAGACCAATAAAAAATTTAATTTTTAGTGAATTGTTGGCCTTCTGGAAAGTATATTCATTTACTGTACATGTACTCAATACTTGGTTGGGCCTACTTTTTCACTTTTGCATGAATTACTGCATCAGTGTGGTGTGGCATGGAGGCAATCAGCCTGTGGCACTTCTCAGGTGTAATGGAAGCCCAGGTTGATTTTATAGCGGCCTTTAGGTCATCTGCATTGCTGGGTCTGGTGTCTCTCATCTTCCTCTTGGCAATACCCCATAGATTCTCTATGGTGTTCAGGTCAGGCGAGTTTGCAGGCCAATCAAGCACAGTAACACCATGGTTATTGAACCAGCTTTTGGTGCTTTTGGCAGTGTGGGCAGGTGCCAAGTCCTGCTGGAAAATGAAATCAGCATCTCCATAATGCTTGTCAGCAGAAGGAAGCATGAAGCGCTCTAAAATGTCTTGGTAGATGGTTGCGTTGACTGTGGACTTCAGAAACACAGTGGACCAACACCAGCAGATGACATGGCCGCCCAAATCATCACTGACTGTGGAAACTTCACACTGGACTTCAAGCACATGGTTTATGTGCCTTTCCCACTCTTCCTCCAGACCCTGGGACCTTGATTTCCAAATGAAATGGAAAATTTACTTTTATCTGAAAAGAGGACTTTGGTCCACTTTGTTTTCTGAAGTCCACAGTCAACGCAGCATCTACCAGGAAATTTTAGAGCACTTCATGCATCCTTCTGCTGACAAGCTTTATGGAGAAGCTGATTTCATTTTCCAGCAGGACTTGGCCACACTGCCCCTAAACACTTTTCCACGACATCTACATTTATTGAGATGCCCGGTCTTAATCTATATATATATGACTAATACAACAGCATCTTTACAGTATATGCTATAACTGATAACCATATGATTGCCAGTATAATTTTTGTTATTATAACATAATAACATAATAACCCATTTATATTGTCAAAATAAAAAGTATACATAGGTCTACAATATTATTGGCAAAAAGTATTTATTTATCTATTCATTTGCCAACTGTAAATAGAATAAAAAGTGATAACTTTATTCATCACAGTACATTTAATGTTATCAAGGCTTTTTAAACAAAAAAACTTAATACAGATGCCGCATGGCCATTTCTAACCATCTCTCTGAAACCTTAGAATTAAACAGAAGCAACTTGCATATTCAGACATCAAATATAATGGTGCAGTTCTGCACACGTTTAATTGAATATTATATTGTTTTTGCACAGCTAGCAGCACCACGATAAAAAAAAGCCTTTCATTAGTAACAGCAGGGGTCAGCATCTGTCACCTTCAAAACTCATCTCTGGGCTTCAGTCAACCTGAAATTCACACACGCCCCATTCACTCTCTACTGCCTACTAACTCACAGGTCCCTAGCGGTAATGAAAGCCCCTTCGGCTGCCCCTCTTCCTTGCTTTCCCATGTGCACTATAAGGGAGACAGTCCCTCTTGAAGACACCATCGTTCAGATAGACATGCCTGTGTGCTGCTCCTCTCCATTCATTCATTACATCTAACAATCAGCCACATATAGCCTGCCATCTTAATCCAGTAGAGAGATCCCAATACTAAACGGCTCTTGGGCATGAAGCAGCTAACAAGTTAATAAAGGGCTTTTAAACTGTAAAGAAAGGACACTGGTTAACCACTGTACTGAGGCTCTGATGCACTTCTATTCAATGATCTTATTACGATCAACCGATATAGAAACACTGACTGATCAATAGGCAATATTTATATACTGTTTCTTCCCTTCCAAATTTTTTTTAAAAATTAGATTAACAATATATATATATCAACTATAAATATTAATGACCATTATAGCCTGTTCAACAGGCCTGTGCTATACCGTTGAATAAGTCATTACAATAATGATAACGTAATATAAATTAAAAAATATATATTTCATCAGATTACACAATATTTCAGAAGGACTGTCAAAGCAGAAATATATTGTTTGAAGAACTGAATGGTGTAATTACAACATCCACCAGAAGACTCATGGTGTGGACCCCTGTTCTATACTCATTTGTTCCTATATGACTTCCTGTATTATAAGATTATTTCCTTTCTTTTCATTCTACTGAAATAAGAATAAAGTTCTTCCTCAAGCAGGAATTTAATTCAGATGGCAATCACCCAAAAAGACAGTGAAAAGGAACTGATCCATGGCTATGGATTTATGAAACCATCGTTCTGAGTTTTTCTCATCATCACACAGAAAAAAAAGCAGACAGCGAGAGTAAGAGAGGAGAGAAAAAAGATACAGAGAGAGACAGAACTGTAAGGATCTCCACTGGCGGTCAAAAGGGCCTTCCTGTGGGGCTCGTCTGTCAGACAGTGTGTGGATCTCTGCTGTAAGCCCAGTCTAATCAAAGCTCTTCAACACAGATCACTGACATCCTGAACAAATGAGTCACAATAAGACTGACAATAAAACAGAATGAGAACAACTATTTACAGTAACCAACTATAAATAAAATCATATTCAAAGTCTGACTATCACCTGTAAAACAGCAAAACACCTTTATTAAGAAGCTTAGGTCAACATTAAAGGTGAAGTGTGGCATTTAATTATTTATTTATTTTTAAATGTAAAAATACTTTATCCTATCCCAACTCATATGCAGATACACCATAAGGATCTAGACTGACTCTTAAAGGGGTCATATGATGTTGCTAAAAAGAACATTATTTTGTGTATTTGGTGTAATGAAATGTGTTTATGCGGTTTAAGGTTCAAAAAACACATTATTTTCCACATACTGTACATTATTGTTTCTCCTCTATGCCCCGCCTTTCTGAAACGCGTCGATTTTTACAAAGCTCATCGTTCTGAAAAGCGAGGTTTGCGGTGATTGGTCAGTTATCAAGTGCGTTGTGATTGGCCGAATACCTCAAGCGAGTGTGACGAATTGACGGCCCCTTACCATATTGTGATGATGCCCTTTCAGGCCGGAGCGACGAGACAAAAACATTAAAACCTCCATTTAAACTAGGCATTTGTTGCATCCAGTGGGGTCATAATTACAGATTATAATGACTTATCCTGTCTTTTTACACGTTGCATTGCATCGTGCCTTGTAAACATAAAACCATGTCTGCATTTGTGATCGGAGAAATGACAAACAACTTGTGCTACTCTACACTGCTCAAAACTCACGTTTGAATCGTCAGTGGCAATTCCTTTAAATATGAAAAACGTACTTACAGTCTGTGAGTCAGAACAGCCAGCATTGAAGTCTACACTTCCAGGATCAGGAAACAGTCCTCCACAAAATGCACACATCTGAATATTTGGGTTAAAACTGTTCTGGAACAGTGTTGGTTTTTTTGTAAATACAACTTATCCACTGTTTCTAGTCGTTCAAGAGAAAGGAGATTTTTGGAAGGCCAAACAAAGTAGTTTCGCTTTCACAACAAAACACACAGCGTCACACATGGCGGGCTTGAGTGCGCCGCTGCCGGCGGATTCGACGAAGGAGGGGCCAGTGGGCTTGCGGCAACCACATGTGACGACCCCGGGCTGGACTCCGCTTTCGTCCACGGTGAAAGCCGATCCGGCGATCACAGCGCAAAGTTAATGTATTTCAACCAGCACGGATCAGCTCCAGACATGAAGAAGCGATATCGTCCTCTTTTGGAAGACCAAACAAAGTATTTTCGCTTTCACAACGAATCACACAGCGCTTTCATGACATGGCGGCAGCAACAATATTACAGCAAAAATAAAAGTTACGCCTTCCTTCTTTGCGTGAACATTTGGGCGGCGTTATGCAAATCTCCCCACATCGTGACGTAGGTATGTGGGGGCGTGTTAGAACGAGCCATTTTAGGTAGGTTTAGGTATTAACTTTTATAAAGAATATCTCTTTGGATTTGAGACTTTAGTCTTTGCAACTTTACAGATCTTCTTTATGCACCAAGAGCTTGTAACACTCCAAAGAGAAAGGAAAAACTGAAATTGCATCATATGTAACAAAAATTTAAATTTTGCAGCTCTACTGTTTGTTTGCCTGTACAAACACTTAAAAGAAGTCTACACTATACACTAGATGTCCTACACTAAATACCCTACACATTCCAGGTATAATTGTAGTCAGTGTCTTTGCACTTTGTTTTACATAATTTTCCTCCCTTTCTTTAACCTTAGAATTAAAACAAGCTGTTTCTGACACTGTACCTTTAAGATGTCTACATGTAAATAGCCTCTGTTTTAATTGGCTAGACTCTTTACATGGGGTAAAATTCACACTGTATTTAATTACATTTGTAAATAATTGGTGTTCATATGCAAACACGGGTGGTTATTAATTTAAACATGTCTCCTTTTAAATTCATATATATTTGAATTTATTAACTCCTGTTATAAATAAATAAATAAACACCTCAATATTGTCATCTTGTTTTCCAGTACAAATATCTACACAATCCTAAATCAAGAACACAACACAAAATCAACACAAAATGACTTAAATTCTTCATAAAACAAGACTTAAAAATAAGACTTAAAATTCAGTTTAGTTTCTCAGTGTTCTAGATCTAAAAGACGTTCAACCTAAGCAGTGTTCCTTCACATATGAACAGTGGCATCTAAATTCAGCAGATCTCCATTAAACATCAGAGTTAAGCACCTATGTCCTGCAATGACAAGGAACAAGAGTGAACACCTTAAGCACAATTAGAAAGACTGGCCTTCCTCCCCATAGTTCCTCAGCATCCATCACTCTCATTCATGAGCGATTAGCCTTGCGTGATGCGCTTTCAGTGGATGTTCGTTAAGACTCCGTCTTTGACTGATTTGGCAGCAGCTTATTCCTCAGTCTCAGACGACGCTGCTCCGGTTCCTACTGGTTGGATGAGAGCCGAAGGCCATTAAAGTAGAGGGTAACTGATGGTGTGTCAGCAACATGATGAGTGTAGATTTAGACTCACAGGATCAAGGCAGATGGAGACGAGCGGACGTTCTGCTCAGTGGTCTAAAACTGTAGACCTGAGGGTCTTTACTCATCACTGTCTCTCTTCATCTTTATCTATCTGCCTCTTCAATGTTGAATTAGTTACTTTTACTTATCTACTGCTGTACGTGTGTACAAACACAAGAGAAGTGAAGGAAGTCAATGACGTGCATTTTTGCACAATTAAACACAGCTACCAGCTCAGAACAAAAGGATCTGATGGGTCTTTGAGGACATAATTCAATGCTGAAGTCATACTACAGATTCAACATTTGGATTTCAAAACCCTGGGGTCTCACCGAGCCCCAGAAAATGTATAGACATATGTCAAAAATATTTGTAAGGTCATGTATTGATCCTGATTGAAAAGAACACCCTGGATGCACTTAAATCTGGAGCTATTGATGAAACAAACAAAAAAAATCTGTTCTTTTCAAACTCATCATTCACAATGCGTTTCATGGATGTGTGTTTGGGGGCGGGATGGAATTCTAAATAGTACCATATTGTACTATACTGAAAAAAAAAAACTAAATTAAAAAAATAATCACTGGTATTTCCATTAGACTAGCTGATCACTTGCTGAAGTCTTGTGATTAATTTTCTGGTGATGGCAAAACATGACTTTGATCCAATATTCACTCAAAAGAAAATGATCAACTTCAATGAAATTGATTACAGTTTATCACTCTTACTGGCACTTAAGGACTGTGTTCAGAACGGGATTCTAGCATACTGCATACTGAATACTGTGCAGTGTGCATTATGTACAGGCTATTATTTTACAATAGTATGTAAAATAGAATACATTACGCTACAATAAGCGTTCCAAACTGTAGAATATCTTAACATTGTTGTCACTTAACCTCACCAAATCACGTTTAATGCTATCAGTAGTGTCTAGTAACATTAAAAAATAAAATGGTGATTTACCTTTTTAATCAAATTTAGTACAAAAATGCCAAGATATAAATGTCTTGACAGTCTGACCAATTTATAATCAAGAAAGAGATGTTAAAATTTGCAGATTGCATTCATCATAAAGGTCAACTCAGCTACATTGCTTCATATCCCATACATGCTGCACAAAATTAACTTGCATACTGTGTACAGTATACATACTATAAATATATAGAATAGTAGAAGTGTTATGGAAGTATGCCTTCCAAAAATAATTAAAGCACTGTCCTGAAAAAGTAAATACACCCCACTGTTTGGGGTCCATTTATCCATTTGCAAGAAATTATTAATTTTATTCAAGGATGCTTTAAATTGATCAAAAGTGACAGACTTTAAAGATATTTAAAATGTTACAAAAGATTTCTAATTCAAATAAACGCTGTTCTTTTGAACTTTCTATTGGTTAAAAAATCCATATCAGGATTTCCACAAAAATATTAAGCAGCAATTTCAACATATGATAATAATAAGAAATGTTTCTTAAGCACCAAATCATATCAAAATGATTTCTGAAGGATCATGTGACACTGAAGACTGCTTTCTGTGTGATTAAAGACGGAAGAGACATCCTGACTTCCAACAGAGTTCAGATAATGTACGGATGTCTTTACATTTAGAACCTGTCCCCAACATTGTCAATAAGGACTATGTTTAGTGTGCATACTGTTAGTCTAGTTTAACAACATTTTACAAGATTTCTGCACATCATCACAGAGCCCCAAGCCCCTATGGGACTTTACAATGATGTCATGGAACAATTCCTAAATATGTAAGAGGTGATAAAAGCGTACAGGTTCATCTGTGTAGAAGATAACCCTTCTGCCAGACTTCCACACTCAGACCAGACACAGATCTTAACCACAAGGCCTCAGGTGACACTTGCCAGACGCCCTGAGACCTCTGAGCTAAAGCATGTACCTGCTCTCTCCTTCATCTGACTCGCCCTAAATCACAATCAGTCTCCCTTCTCTCTCCTGCTGTCTGTCTTTCATGCCATCCTATTTTTTTCCTTCGCTAGCTTTTTCATCCCTCGTTCTCTCCCCCTGGCCCATCTCACGCCTGACGGCATGACAAATGCTGCGTTAGACACTCTGCTGCCATGTGGCCTGTTTCGGATTAGGCGGGAGATCGCGGCAGAGATGTTTACACTGCCCATCAGTGCCGGTACTTCAGCAGACTGCAAGGTCAGGATGGAAGAGAGAGACCTGTGTACGTAGTCAATGGGGAGAGGTTGAGAGTGCCAGAGGTAATTTAAAACAGCAGCTCCTGAGGGACACATTACCCACAAGACCAACAAAGAGACCCAAAGGTTAGAGATAGCGTCAATGAGAACAACATGGAGAACCTCGAAAGGACTGAGCTACGCATCTCAACATTTTTTATGACATTATAAAAAAAAAAATCAGTGCTGTTAAGTAGCATTAGGAAGTCTGATTCATTTATTATGACAGTGTTTTTTGTTTTTTTGTTTTTTTACTTAAGGGACAGCTCGCCCAACCCTCATGTCATTCCAAACCTGTTCTGACTTTCGTTCTTCTGTACCATAAAGATCTTATTTTGTAATAATGTTGGTGACCAAACATTTTTTGTAACGACTGCTACTGTATGGACAATAAACCAGTGAGACTTTTTTTAAATGATCTTCTTTAATGTTCAAAGGAAGATAGAAAGTCAAACTTGTGGGCGAGTAAATGATGACAGAATCTTCATTTTTGGGTGAACTATCCCTTTATATACTGGTGTTTATCACTAAGTTTTCAATTAAGCTAGATAAATATACCAATCAAAAGTTTGACTAACTCATCCTTTATTTTAATAGTCAAGACTTTACATATATGAAACTTAAAGTGTATCGTGTTAAGCTACCTTATATTTTAGCTTCTGTCCTGACAAATTACAGCTCTGCACGCTCTTGACATTCTCTGAACAAACCTTACATTTTATTAATACTTGTGCTATCAGATACAAACATTTGACAAAAACTTGACAAAAATGTTGAAATTTTAGAATGATTTGTGAAGGATCTCCTAGGTGACAACCTACAACGGAGTATGGATTCGGCAAGATCTCAGCTTTTGCCATCACAGGAATAAATTACAGTTTAAAATATATTTAAATAGAAAACCGCCATTTAAATTGAAATAATGTTAACTGTCTAACTGTATTTTTGATCAAATAAATGCAGCAATGGTGAACATAAGAGGCTTCTTCAAAACAACAAGGAAATGGGAATCTTTCCAAAGGCTCTTAAAAATAGCTGTCGTGATTTTTGCTTCTTTTCAAATGCCTTTTATGTGTACATTTTATTTTCCTATATTTTAGATACACTAGAACTAGAACAAAATATTTTTATTGTGTCATGTAGCATGCTTTAATACTGTCACATTATGTAAAAAGTGTGAAAAAACTGTAAAAATTGTGTGGATTTAAAAAACCTACAGACATAAAATCGCAGCTATGAAATTAGCTAGAGTAAGAAGGCCACTTCCTACAAAAACATTTAAAATGTAGTTTCCACCACAGAATGCTATAAAACAAATTACATTATTCAAGATGTGGAAGTGACACTGTGGTGGAAATGTTCATGACTTAAAAAAAATAAAAAAATAAAATACCGTGTTAAAAGACTAATTAAAGAAACTAGTGCGAGTTTGAAAAGAGTTTAGAGTGTTTATTTTCTAAAAGTCCACAGGGTCAAAAGTGCCCATAGTTGAAGAAACACCCATAAGCTCTGAGCTGCACTAGTAATTATTCAGCATCCCAACAATGTCACGTCCTCTCAAAATGAGAATTTGCCATTTTCATATGCCAACTATTTCGAACTGAACAATGCAGAGCAACTTTAGCGTTTCTCAATCTTAATATTAAAAGTGAGACCCATGAGTGATGAGAACTGTCTAACAGCTGCTCCAGTGTGGCAAACTAATTAGTCTTTCAACTAAAGTCTTTCTCATGTTTTAACTCAAGCATTCTAATGCCAAACATCTAGCGTGCTGAATGTTTAAAAGTGTCTGAACAAAGGCACAACCTCTCCCTCCCAACAGCTCAGGTCTCATTAGGTATCACTGAAATAGATGTGGAACAACCATAAGCATGTCTGCTGTAATAAAACAAACAGAAGATGAGCAATAAATTAAATTCTGCAATTAAAAGACAAAAAGAAGAAACTCTAAGTTAATATGTCTAATATCTTGACCAGAGTACAGAGCCCGGCGGTTGAACCTTCTACAAAATTACACTGATAAAAACATCTACATCACACATATGAAGTGTGCAACATGCGAGTATGTAGGGAATCTCTTGACTTACTTGCATGTGTGCGTGTACTCACTGACAGATTCCAGATGACACTGCTGGTCTCAACAGACCTCTGGGCATACTTATCAAAGCAGATATCACTAGTGCAAACATATGTGTGCTAAACAGCCCACAGTGCCAAAACAACATCCTTTCAAATCAAATTAAAATGATCTATGAGTTCAAATACTCACTGACTGAACATGTAAACAGTCACTTCTGGCACGCCAATACCCAAAAAACAACTTCAAATGCTGGAAAAACTATGACGAATTTCCCTTTACTCTAAGGACAGAGACATACTTGCATCCACGCAAATGCAGATGCGAATACAGTCCCTCTGTACATATAGTGAAGTACAAAAGTATGAAACCACTAGTGAAACTGCTTAAATTTTGCAATAAAGAAAAGGATGCATTAAATAGATCAAAGAAGTGATAGTAGACAAGACTTTCACATTTTTATTAAAGAAAAAATAGACATTTCAATAAAAATGTAAAAATGTTATTTTGAACTTTTTAGTCATCAAAAATAATCCAGAATAAAAATATAATATAAATATAATGGCTGCTGAATCTTCGGCTATGCCATCACAGGAATACATTATATGTATACGTGTGTGTGTGTGTTAGTTATAACACAATTAAAATATTTTAATGCAGTTAACACACCCACTCCGCCCCAGACCTGGTCATCTTACATTTCATACAGTTGACTGTTGACAAACATGATGCAGGGCAACAACTCACTGCATGATGTAGCCTATAAAATGCAGTTATATGCTCTTAAAATTTAAGATATTGGGGAAAAAAATAACCTCAAATGTTTTTGTCCAGAATAGCACAAGTGCAAATATGATTGTATACAACAGTTCAGTTTAATAAGAATTTAATATTTTGGTTATGCTATAATGAGTTCGTTCTTGCTCCGTTTTGCAAATTTGAAAATCTAATTATTAATTAGCCCCGCAGAAACTGTTGTGCGGTTTCTCTTAAACCAACAGTGGGATTGTTCTGAATGAATCTGCATTTTGAATGAAAGGGTGAACACTGATCAATGACCATTCATAAAGTGTTCACACATATACAGTGGGTACGGAAAGTATTCCGACCCCCTTAAATTTTTCACTCTTTGTTATATTGCACCATTTGCTAAAATCATTTAAGTTACTTTTTTTTCCTCCTTAATGTACACACAGCACCCCATATTGACAGAAAAACACAGAATTGTTGACATAATTGCAGATTTATTAAAAAAGAAAAAAAGAAATATCACATGGTCCTAAGTATTCAGACCCTTTT
Source organism: Sinocyclocheilus anophthalmus (assembly GCA_018155175.1). NCBI lineage: Eukaryota > Metazoa > Chordata > Actinopteri > Cypriniformes > Cyprinidae > Sinocyclocheilus > Sinocyclocheilus anophthalmus. The sequence continues at coordinate 406,676 of JADLZN010003076.1, forward strand.
CTCAGTATTTAGTAGAAGCACCCTTTTGAGCTAATACAGCCATGAGTCTTTTTGGGGAAGATGCAACAAGTTTTTCACACCTGAATTTGGTGATCCTCTGCCATTCCTCCTTGCATATCCTCTCCAGTTCTGTCAGGTTAGATAGTAAACGTTGGTGGACAGCCATTTAGGTCTCTCCAGAGATGCTCAATTGGGTGTAAGTCAGGGCTCTGGCTGGGCCATTCACGAACAGTCACAGAATTGTTGTGAAGCAACTCTTTCGTTATTTTAGCTGTGTGCTTATGTCATTGTCTTGTTGGAAGGTAAACCACTTCGGCCCAGTCTGAGGTCCTGAGCAATCTAGGAGAAGGTTTTCATCCAGGATATCCCTGTACTTGGCCGCATTATCTTTCCCTCGATTGCAACCAGTCGTCCTGTCCCTGCAGTTGAAAAACACCCCCATAGCATGATGCTGCCACCACCATGCTTAACTGTAGGGATGGTATTGGCCAGGTGACTGGGTTCTCCACACATAGCTTAGAAATTAAGGCCAAAAAAGTATATCTGGTCTAATCAGAACCAGAGAATCTTTTTTCACCATCTTGGGAGTCCCAGGTGTGTTTTTAGCAAAAACTCAGCGGCTGTCATGTGTCTTGCACTGAGGATAGGCTTCCGTCGGGCCACTCTGCCATTAAACCCCGACTGGTGGAGGGCTGCAGTGATGGTTGACTTTCTACAACTTTCCCATCTCCCGGACTGCATCTCTGGAGCTCAGCCACAGTGATTTTGGGTTATTCTTTACCTCTCTCACCAAAGCTCTTCTCCCCCGATAGCTCAGTTTTGGCCGGACGGCCCGATATAGGAAGGGTTCTGTTCTTCCCAAACGTCTTCCATTTAAGGATTCTGGAGGCCACTGTGCTCTTAGGAACCTTAAGTGCAGCAGAAATTTTTTGGTAACCTTGGCCAGATCTGTGCCTTGACACAATTCTGTCTCTGAGCTCTTCAGGCAGTTCCTTGACCTCATGATTCTCATTTGCTCTAACATGCACTGTGAGCTGTAAGATCTTACATAGACAGGTGTGTGGCTTTCCCATTCAAGTCCAATCAGTATAATCAAACAAAGCTGGACTCAAATGAACGTGTAGAACCATCTCAAGGATGATCAAAGAAATGGACAGCACCTGAGTTAAATATATGAGTGTACAGCAAAGGGTCTGAATACTTAGGAACATGTGATATTACAGTTTTTTTTTTAATAAATCTGAAAAATGTCAACAGTTCTGTGTTTTTCTGTCAATATGGGGTGCTGGTGTGTACATTAATGAGGAAAAAAAAAATAACTTAAATGATTTTAGCAACTGGCTGCAATATAACAAAAAGTGAAAAATATAAGGGGGTCTGAATACATTCCGTACCCACGGGATAGTGCTGTCAACGATTAAAAAATTTAACTAAATAATCGTATTTTTCTGAAATTAATCGTGATTAATCCCACCTAACATTAATGTTTTTAAATATATTTTTATATTGCAAAAAATTCACATTCAATCTTCAAATTAATGTACAAACAACAAAGGAAATATATCTTTTTTTAATATGTGTTTAAAGGGCAAGTCTTTTTTTATGACTGGAAGGCCCGTATAATCGATACCAATACGGATTCTCTTAGAATGATTCGATTCACGATTTTTTTTTTTTTAACAAAATTAGATTTAAGACTAATTATGAATTAAATTTGTCCTTTTATTATTGCTTGGACAAAAGGCTGCACATTTCTTAGTGAAATTGAAATACAGCACTATAATGATATACTAATACAGTACTTGCGTATTATTGCTCTTTTGTTGATTTTGATTGCTTCCGTTGTCCTCATTTTAAGTCGCTTTGGATAAAAGCGTTTGTTAAATTACAAAATTTAAATATAATGTAAGTAACAAAACTACATTGAAATTTTAAACAAGCCCCAAATCAAATAAATAAGTAAAACAAATAAAATAAATCTCTTCATATAAACAAACTACGGCTTTGTCTGTGCTCTTTCCTTTTAAAATTAGAGGCAAACACTGCATTCTAATCATGATCCAAACAAAGATGCTGCATAAGCAGTTTTTAATCTAAATTAGACTGTATAATTTCGAAATTTGAAGCAAACACAGAATGTTGGTTTGACTTCAGTTTTATGAAACTACACATAAAAAATATCTGCATGAAACAGAACCGCGAGCTGAAGGAGACGCAGATCACCTCTGCAAGCAGGCGGTGCTTAAGCAGTTCCGGTTTCGCTGTAAACACGCAGAGACTGCACTTATGACCTTTACTACGCAGTATACAGAGGCAAGATGAATAGAGAACTACCATCGAAATTTTCTAACGATAGTAAGTTCCCTCAGTGTAATATGCTTCATATAAACTCTACACCTAATTGAATCGTGATTGTTAGCATACAAACGATTTTGAAAGTCCCTTATTTGAATCAATTTTCAACGGCTCGCGGTTAATCGTTAAATCCTAGTTTAATCGCCATTTTGTGTCATTTCAGACATTAACTGACCAAACCATTGCATGCTCGTAGTTTATTTTGCGCTTTGATATGGAAGGATACAGGCTACAGCGCGCGCCGGATGCCTTTGTGCGTGTAATTGAAGAGCACGCGCTGCGAGCACAGTACCGTTTCCACGCTCACTTGACTCGCGCCTGGCGCTGAAGTGAAGAGGAGCGCGCGTCAGAAACGTCTCCCGTTCTCAGTCGTTCTACGACTGAATAAATGCACTTCTTGTCAAGAGAAAACGTGACAGAAGCAGCAGTTGTGAGTGGGGTAGCTAACCCTAGCCCCACCCCTGCGTTAATTATTTTTAACGCGTTAAACTGAAAAAAAATTAAATCGCCTGCGTTAACGCTCTAATTTTGAAACTACTATACTATATTATAGATATATATATATATAGATATAATATATATATATATCTATAGTATATATATATAATTATATATATTTGTATTTACATGTATATATTTATATTATATATATATATATATATGTTAGGGCTGTCAGTTTATTAAAATTTTTAACCTAATTAATTACTTTATGTGGCGATTAATTAATCTAAATAATCGCATATTAAATTTGGCTGTGAAAATTCAAAAAAGTAAAAAATATATTTTAAATTGTAATAATATTTCACAATATTACTGTTTTTACTGTATTTTTCAATACAGTAAAAACAGTAATAACCTTGACAGGGTTAAAAAAAAACGTATCTACCCCAAACTACGATAGACTATGTACATATTTTTTTTTATTTTTTTTATTGCAAATACAAAGTCTCAAATATAGTATTATTATACTATTATTATACTGCTAGCTAAAAACATATCTATAAGATTAATTAATTTGCTCAGTAGGATTCTCTCCAAACTACTGCTCCACCATGACAGCCTTGAAGAGACGAAAACACTGACCGTACAACTGGCCATAAAATTTCACACAAACACCTAATATAGCACCCCTTGTGGCAATGTCCTATGCATGAAATCAAGTGTTGTAGCTAAAAGCAACTGGGTTCACACAGATTTGCATAAAGGTGAACCTCTACATCAAATTCAGCCTCCCTCTTCTGCTATGCTAAGCCGCTGAACAATCTATTTAAAAAGCTGAAATTGATTTTTTTTTTTTTTTTTTTTTAAAGTTTGCTTTCTATGCTTTGTGATATTAATTGGGGTAATATAAAACAGCCCTAAAGAGCAAAAAATAAAATAGTAATACAGACCTTGCTCTTGGTAACAGGGATTTTCCCAGGTCATCATATAACTAAATGAAAGGTGGCTGATTGGATTGTGAAGGCGTGTGCTCTTCCTGTGTTCATGGTTGGCCGAGTGCTGAGCATTCATTTGGACAAGAAAATATCCCTTTAGAGAGGGGAGGTTGATCGGGGCCATACACTGGGGTATTATTGGGAAATACAGTGCCTTAAAGAAAGTATTCCATACCCTTAATTTTTTTGATTTTTTTTTTTTCAACGTTTTTGATGTTGCGCCGTTATGTTAAACTGCTTTAAATAACTTTTTTTCCATTTCAATCTACACTCAATACACCATAATGCCAAGAAGCAAACACCAGATTTGTGACACTCAACTTTGGGCCCATTATTATAAATAAAAAACTGAAATGTTCATTGCATAATTTTTCCTAGAAGGTTTTAATTTAGCTCAGGAGCATTCATGTTGCTTGTAGATGTTACTACACTTCGAGTGGCGTTAACCTGTTGCAAATTAATTTGAATGTGTACAATTTGGAAAGGCACACACCTCTCAATAAAAGGTCTAACAGCTGAAAATGCATATCAGAGCAAAAACCAAGCCCTGAGGTCAAAAGAACTGCCTGTAGAGCTCAGAAACAGGTTTGTGTCAAGCCACACATCTGTGGAAGAGTTCAGGCACAGTGCTGCGGTATTGAAGGTTCACATCTGTAGCCTTCTATTTGTCTATAATGGACATAAGTTGGAAAACCCTATGACTCTTCCTAGAGCTGGCCTCCGGCCAAACTGAGCTATCGATTGAGAAGGAGCCTTGTTAGACTGGTACCGAAAAGTTGATGGTCACTTTAGCTCCATGATCTTAAGCCCGGAACACACCAAGCTGATGCCGACGAACTAGTGGCGATGAAAGCAGACTGCGGGTTGGCTCACATCGGCAGCGTCTGGGTCCAAAGTTGCCCTGACACACTAAGCTGAAGCTCGACACCCAACGGCCAAGTAGCACGTCCATTCTGCGTTTTTGTCATGCACTGGTTCGCCAGCTGAACAGTATCCAACAGGGATTTGGTTTATCAGCTGGCGACATGCGCGACCCGTGCTCGCTCCTATTCGTTCAACTGATCGAATCCAATACCGAAAAAAAGGCCAAGCTAGGCCACCTTCAGCCAACGCTGTGGAACCCCATAACATGAATAAAACTTATTCAGCCAAAGAAACCAAAAACTATCTGCCTGACGGTCGACCGTCGACTTGGTGTGTTCCGGGCTATACTGTTAATATTGCAGTATGCAGATTGAGGAAACTTACCGAAGACAAACCACATTACACTCAACTGCAACACTCCACCCATCCGGTCTTTATGACGACGTGGCCAAACTCAATCATGGCCCCAAAACTCAATAATCCTCTCCCTCACTCGACAACTCGATGAAACACACTTGGAATTTACAACAAAGCACCTAAAGAACTCTCAAGATGTGAGCACAAGATTCTCGATCGGATGCACACCGAATTCCAAGCATCATGTTTGAAGGAAACCGGGCACTGCTCATCACCTGAAGAGTACCACTCCAAAAGTAATGTGTGCTGGTAGCAGCCTCATGCGGTGGGGCTGTTTTTCAGCGGCAGGGAATGAGAGACTTGTCAGAGTAGAAGGAAAGCTCAACACAGCAAAATATTGAGATAATGAAAACCTTAATGAAAACCCAGTCCAGAGCATTCAGAACCTCAGACTCGGCAGAAGGTTCACCTTCCAACAGGACAATAGCCCCTTTCGCACTGTATAGCTCTAGGAACTAAGTTATAGGAACTAGCCGGTCGGGTAGTTCCCCGCGAACTTTAGGTTCCCCCGGGCCGTTTTCCTGGTTGCATTCGCACCGCCAACAGGAACTCATGTTCTGACAGGATGATAGGATGTCATTTAAGCGCAGCATCCAACAACGTATACAACAAAAGGATGTAGGACACCGTGATTGGAGCTGTGTTTTTGATGTATATACTGGGTTTCATGGTAATGGAGATAGAATGTAGACGTAGAAGTTATGCGATAGAAAGAGCAAATCAGAGGACTAAGCGACGAAATCTACTACGGCAACTTGCATTTCTATATATGATCGAGTCTGAGAAAAAGAGCATAAATGTTTAGAAGTGCTTGGACTTCGGCATTGGCCCATTTATCTCCGTTTTCCTTCTTGTAGCCTACTGTAAACTGCTCTGTGAATAATAATCTGTTGTGTGTTTATCCGGCTTTTTAAAAATGGTGGGTGCCGGCGTTTTCCCACATGCGTTTGGCCAATCAACGCACACTTACATCACTGGTAGTTCCTATAGCGCAGGTTTAGACCCTACTCTGAAGTAGGAGCTAATTTAGTTCCCATAAAAGGAGTTCCTAGAACTAAAATCGTTCTTAGTTCCTGCAGTGCGAGCATCCGGGCACTTCTGCCAATAGTTCTAGGAACTATGAAAGGTTCCTCCGTTGTGAGGGGCTAATTGACTGTAAGCACACAACTAGAGTGGCTTATAGACAACTCTGTGAATGTCCTTAAGTGGCCCAGCCAGAGCCTGACCTTGAAACCAATCAAATATTTCTGGAGAAACTTGAAAATGTCTGGCAGCCCCCATCCAACCTGACAGAGCTTGAGAGGTGAAGAGGTGAGGAGAATAATGTCAGATAATTGCCAAATGCAGATGTGCAAAGCTTGTCACATCATATCAAAAAGACTTGAGACTGCAAAGGTGCTTCAACTAAGTACTGCGTTAAGGGTATGAATACTTATGCAATGTACTTATTTCAGTTTTTGAATTTTAATACATTTGCAAAGTTGTCACAAATCTGTTTTTTGCTGTGCCATTATGGTGTATGGAATGTAGATTGATGTGGAAAAAAAATAATTTAAAGCAGTTTAACAAGGCAGAAACATAACAAAATGTGAAAAAAATGAAGGGGTATAAATACTTTTTAAGGCATTGTACCAGGGTGTGTCTCTCACTGATTTGGAAGGTTGTTTCTTAATGATAAATCTTTGCAAGCATCATGAGTTTCCACAAAAACAAATTTTTTAAGGAGGTGTACAGTACAATCATGCAACCAGATCACAAAAGCAGACTTTGTTACAGTCTTTGCTGAATGTGGTCCGAGTCCCTGGCCACCCTTTCAGATATCACCATGCATACTGTATGCATTTATACCTTTCAGTATAGTCAATCACAGATTGTTGCAGGGATGATATATTTTTGCATGCCAAAACCCAGAACGCACTTCCAGTTTATCGTTCCAAAGTCAATGATTTTTTTTTTTTTAATGGGTTTTTGGTTAAATGCCCAAAACAAGGCCTGTGGTTAACACAAGTTCAAGATATTTTCATACTTAAAATATATTTTCATATGTTTATGAACATTAAACATCATCATGCCGAACAGTAGAACTCATCTACTCTATTATTCTGCTTTTACAGCCTTATTGTCTTTATACTCACGATCTTGCAAACTATTCTAATTCAGGAAAATTATTTTAAATAAAGACTGAAGGAGCAGATACAGGTCAGATGCAATTGAAATGTACACATAAAGACAAGTTCAAGAGGAAACGAGGCAACATTTGCTTCAGAAGTAAAAATCCATTCATTTTCTCCATAGGGAAAGTGATCTTTAACAATAACTTGACAACCATAAGACCTAGAAACCGACCTACTGTGAGCTCCAAAGTTGTTAATCGTTAGTATTTAAAGGAGATGAGAAGGTATGATGAGAATCAGAGAAGGTATTTTTCCGACACCCTCAAGTGACTTCAAGCTCAACAGACAAAACACATTGTGAATAGAAACTTTAATGAAATAAGTAGATCTAAATATATTGCTGTAATCAATAATTTGTTATTACAAGATTTGTTGATTAATTGTACAGCCATATCTTTAACTTAGTGTCAAATTTCCAAGAACAGTGAATTTGATAACAGACATGTTAATGTGATTTTAAACCATTAAAGCACAAGACAACCTGGAAGAGAATTCAATTCAGCATCCATGCATTCTTTGCGCTGCGCATATATCCAAACTTATTTTGCGTCGTCTTGTGCTTGAAAGGACAAATACACAGAAAATTATGTTAAAATATCCTTGTAAACACTGCTGGTTTTGTCTGAACATAAACAGTTGGTAAAGAAAATGCATGTATAGCAGTACATTTGATCCGTGCATGAGGTCTTAAAGTGACAGCAGCCAATATAAAGTGACAGTCAGCCTAATATTCTTGCTTGACATTCTTTGCCTTAATGTTAATCAAAGAACAAAAGAAAGAGAAAATCACTCATTGACCTTGACTGAATAACTTTTGTAACTTTAATAAAGATTAATCTTTAATTTTTTTAATAAAACTATGCATGTGATTCTATATTATTCTACATTTGATTTTCGATTTATGTACCTGAATTTTGTTCAGTTGTATTTATTTGTGCTGTATACTTGTCTTTAATAATGTTTGAAATCTATATTAGTCTAGTTAATTTTGCTGTGGTATTTTTGTTAAAACCATAGGCAAAGGTTCCTCATGTCAGTGTTCTTTAGGCTGCTGAATTTTGTTCATGGTATTCACCTGCAACAGAATATTTTGCAAAAAGACAGAATAAATATGTTTGGTATCTAAATGTTTGACTTTTTATTTTATACCTAATCGGTAAGAATCGCAATCACTAAAATGTAAACAATACCCAACCCTATTTATAGCCTAAGTTTAGCTTTTAAGTTCTGGCGCTTTTGTTTAGGCTTCAAAATTCATAAAAGTTGTTTGTTTGTGAACATTTTCATGGTGAATAAAACACAAAACATTCATAAACTGTTGTTGTTCACAGAGCTTTTTCCATTGGCAATAATCCCAAAGCCAATGGAAAAATACAAATGTTTTTTTTATCGAGGGAACCAGGGTGATGCTAACGTCCAGGTTTGCCAACAAAAATGTGTCACTATTGAAAACACATGTTAATGTCAGGTGTTAAACCACACCTAGAGATAGGGCTGGGTATCGTTCAAAAATGTGTGTGATGTTGCCTAACTAACTGTATTTTAAATATAAAAACTTTCCATTTAGAATTTTTACCTCAGGATGCTGAGTTTCTTAGTGTTGCACGTTTTGATTTCTCCTGGAGAGGCTGCTTGAGCCTCGCCTCAACAGCGCAACCTTATACTGTCAATAGATGCATTATATACAGTAGCTATATCCACTATTCGCCACTTACTCTAAATGTAATAAAATCAGAATAATATTGCGTTTTGGTGTTTACATAGTTATTTTTGGTTTCTGATGTTTTAATCATGCTACTTGTCTGGCGTTAATGAAGAGTTAATGTCAAGCCCTGGAGTCTATAACGTTAAGTGCCGGGGCTCAGCCCCAGACGGCCCGGCCCAATTTAAACCCTGGTCTTATGTAGCATGATGCTACAGTGTGCATGAATGGTCACATAACACGCGCTTTCAGTCTTGAAGTATGAACGGACATCTTCATATGATCGGAACTCCATGCAGCTCCCGCTCTACTCTCCATTGGAAATTAATGACTTTCGTTCTGTCATTTGTCGGAGATAGTGGAAAGCCGGCTTGAAAAGCAGTGAAAACGCCAGTATGACAAGGATCATTTTCATTTTAAAACAAACACACCAGTGTAAATGTAGCCTTACATCCAAGGGGGCTGGGACGCATTCACACTAAATACTCATTCACACTAAATAATCACGTGGGCAGCAGCCGAGAGCCGCGGGGGAGCCGAACCGGCTGTGCAACCTAATCGTTGTATAGGCTATAGTAAGATAACACGAGCAGACTGCTCCGTACGTTTTCGCATCGCTTTCACGGATGTCAAACACTGATCGATCTCCGCCTCACTGACGTTGATGAGATTAACCCCATTAGGTATCGAAATTTGGTACTGAACAACGAGACGTTTTTCGATACTCAATGGTATAGAGGCAATTCGGTCGGTGCCTAAAAGTATCGAACTCGATACCCACAGCCCTACTAGAGACCCCCTGAATTCTCCAGACAGAGTGCATGACCGTTATATGTTTAACTAAGCCATGTGAGAACACCTTTAGTTACCATTTCCAAACGATCCCCTAAAGCCACTTTCTTTCGCTCCCCACTCAAGCTCAACATCATGTCGGTATAGGCAGAGCCTCGTGTGAGGTGATCTCCTCTTCTTAACAAATGATCCAATACAGATCATGTCCGTACCCTGTCACATGACAAACAGCATATTTTACAGCCCATGGAGAATAAAAGATGAAAAGATAATTCAGATTCCGTCAACTGACACCTCCACCCTCGAAGTAGAAACGAGAAACTCGAGTACTTCCAGGATGCACTGGAAGCAAAAGAAAAAGCCACTTTTTTTTTTTTTTTTTTTCAAGCTGCTGAACTGTGCGAGGCATCCGTGCTACCCTTTTACATAACAAAATTAAAAAACAAGGGGCAATTTACAAGACGACACTGGTAAACGAATCACTCAGACAGGAATTATGAATAATTAATCATAACTAGTTATTTAATTATGAATATTTTAGATCCGCTGTTGATATTTAGCTGACCTCTCAGGGTCAACTGTCTTGTCAATTCTAAGAACGTTAATTTCCTGGTTAAGGGAAATAACTTTCTTACTGTACAATTCTACAAAAGCTTGTAACGTAAATCTGCATGATTATTGTCTCCGGTTATGAGTAAACAATGAACATGTCAAGTGTGATAAAAGTAAGGTTTTTATTAACTACATAAACACTTAAACTATTCTAACATACTACATAAACACATAAAACTGGTCTAACATCCTACATAAACACATAACCTGGTCTAACATACACATACACAACACACACACACACACACATACAGTACCATACAGTTTGGTATAGGAAAGGGTTAAAGTTTAACTCAGTACAGAAAGAGACATAAGGAATGACATTTATGGAACCATTTGCATATTCAGCCGATCTAAGCCTGAGGGATACGTCAGATTCTGAGTTAAAACACACCTTTGTAAAAAGGTGTAACTGATACTTAATGTATCAATTAATAAGTCTAAGTTTGATACTTGCGAGTCTCGGACTGTCTGAAAGAGATTCCTGATGCAAATCTTAAGGTTTCCAGTTGATCTTTGCTGAAATTAGTTGATGAAAAGAACCAGTTTGAGTCAGAGAATCTTTGGTGAATGGAAAAGTCAAGGCCGAAAGGCCTTGCACAATGCTTTGGTATCCTGAAGCGTTTTCTCATATCTTCATCTTTGCTTCTGACCGAACCCCCGACTGGGCGGGTCACATGGTGTGTCAGCTTTAAGGTCAGAGAAGATCCCCGCCTCTCAAGATGGGCTTATCCAATGAGAAAGGCCGGAATCCCAAGTGGGCATTTTTGAGATCCTGGGGAGTTTATGACTCTTTGTGTGGAAACCTGGTACTTAAGGAATCTGGAACTTGGATCGAAATTACTAAAGATTCTCAGGACACTAATATATTGCCTATGTACCAACATATAATATACACGCTTGTTTTGATCATAAGAAGGCAAATTCATAGATACTAAACAAGGTAAGATTACATATAGTGAAAAGGGATGATCAGGAATGGGTTCCCTCACAAGCATACTAAAATAGTCTAAAAATATCAGAGACAAAATACACGATGACAATAATATACCCAATGACCTGAAGGATATGTGTGTTCATTCAAAGAAAGGTTTTCCTATGAATTAATTAGTAGAAAAGTCCATTTCTGCTCTGCCTCTCCTATGGGGACAAAGAGTGGGTTATCCTACTCACATTCCTGGGGGGGGTCATAAAACCAGTGATATCATGATTAGTTGTCATGGTGACCAAGGGGGGATGGTGTTCAGCAGAAATCCTGGCATCCAGTTTATTGAGTGAGGGGACTGTGACGATTTGTTAATCTAATGAATAATTGATTTGTTAAATCAAATAAAAATTAGTGTGTCAGATTGGTCGAGACGCTACAACACAAAGAAACTCACACTTGCGAACATACATACACACGATTCCTTGGCTTATTTTACTGAGGGTTTCATTTCAGAGCATAAACATGTTCTAAATCACACCCACTCTGACATTTAGAAGAAACAGGTGTGTGTTTTCTGTATTGGAAGTGTGCATGACATCAGGCAGAGGTGAAACCTGCCCAGATGAAAAACACGTGGCTCCCTGAGGTGCAGTAGTACAGAACCGAAATGACTGAAGTATTCCAGACCTGTCCAAACTAAGAGAATATCTCCTTGACAAAATATATAAAGAAAAAATGCCGGAGGTCTGAATATAAAAGTTTTGTACTTCTCAGCATCAATCTTTTTATCTATGATGGAGAAATTCTTAGGCAGATATTATTATAGTTCAAAGACATAAAACAGAGAGGTTGGTTAAGGTGAGCTGTGTATTAAAAGTGATACTTTAATATGAGCGAGTGCCATAATGCAGTAAGAACAGTGTGCATTTGTTCACAGCTTCATGTGCGAGAGCATTTCAAACTTAAAACAGGGCCCGATTATGCCACTTTCATAGTGGCAGTCTATTATTAAACTCACCATTAACTCAGAAGCTCTTATGTTTGATCACAGCTCTGTTTCACTAATGCGGACACTTTACTACTAATTTTCTTTTTCTTTTTTTTTTTTACAGATTGTGCTTATCTTTTCTGTTGTATACATACTGGACTTGAGGGCAGATGAGTTGACTTCGATCTCTCCTCCTTTGATTGGCTGGAAGCAGGTGAGTTCAGATTCGTAGGGTTCTGGGCTGGACTGTCCATTTAGGCTGCTTCTTGTCCCTGTTCCAATCCCGGGACTCATGGCTCCCCTCTGCTGGGCCTCATGTTTCTCGTATACAGCGATCAGCTGTGGGACACACAGCACAACAGTACAATTTAGAGCAGATACAGGTCAGATGCAGTTGAAATGTACACAAAGACAAGTTCATAGAGGAACAGGGTGCAACATTTGGGCTTTCGAAAGTAAAAAATGTCATTCCTTTTCTCCATTGGGGAACTGATTTTTAACGATAACTTACAAAACCTTAAGACCTAGTATTTGTCATCAATGGTGAAAAACTATATTATCCATGATTACGGAAAGAAATCTCCACCAATCAGAGAAGTTATTTTTCCTACACCCTCTGTGAATGACTTCAAGCTCAACAGACAAAACTCCTTGTGAATATAAACTTTGATGAAATAAGAGTAGATCTAAATATATTGCTGTTATCAATAGTATGTTATTACAAGATTTGTTGATTAATTGTACAGCCGTATCTTTAACTTTACGTGTAAAAAAAAACATACTTAGTGTTTAATCCATACCCAATGCCAAAAATACACACACCAAACACATGTAAACACAATCTATTTGATTGTTGAAAACTACCAATCAGAATAGCCTCTGGTTTATCATCTGGGTGATACCTAATCTGAACAGCACAACAGCTGTTTAAAGACAACTGTACAATCATCAAACAATGGCTGTATCCAAATTCATAATTTTTTCTAGGCATAGAAGAATAGGCATATTTATTGCCTATTTTTGTCATAATATTGCAAAACACCATTTTTTTAAAATAGACTGATGCTTTTTTTTTTTAAAAAAATTAATATTTTTTCACAGACGCATTAAAAATTATTAAAGTGACTAAAGACTTAACATTGTAACAAAGATTAATATTTCAAATTAAATGCTGTTCTTCTGAATTGTATATTCATCAAATAGTCTTGAAAAACTGTATCAGGGTTTTCACAAAAATATTAAGCAGAACAACTGTTTTCAACATTGATCATATTTTAGATGCAAAGTCGGCAACACCAAAGCTCCAAAAGTATCAAAAAATTATTTTTTAAAAAGACTGTCGCATAGCATATGTGACGTTTCGAGCACGCAGGCTCTTCATCTGACAAATGAACAACACTGATATCCTGATCTTTATAGGCCTTCCTCCAGGTGATCAAAGGTCACATGACCGTACAATATTATCGTGATAATAATAATACCAAAACAATAACAAATCAACCAAGGAGAAAAACATAGAAACCAAAAATAAAAATAAATCAAAAACATATAAAGCTATGCAAAATACACAAATGTAATTCTCAAAATATTATTTAATGACATTATTTGATGCCTGCCTGGGTACATAAATACAAATCAATAACCACAAAACGTTATTTATTATATGTAGATAGATATCGTATGTTTAAAGAAATTGACGAATATCAAAATCCTCATTTAATCCTCTAGGGGACAATGTGTCTAGTGTATAAATCCAAAAGGCTTCGCGTTGTAAAAGCAATTTGTTGATATCACCTCCACGATGCGGACATTTCACTACTTCAATACCTATGTACTGAAGATTGGAAACTGAGTGTCTTGAATCTGCAAAGTGCTGTGCTACCGGACTTTTTGGATCGCGATGTCTAATTACACATCGATATTCAGAGATGCGAGTTTGTAGAGGTCTGCTAGTCTTACCAATATAACAAACCACAGGGGCAACGCAACAGGTAAATGACATTAGCCGTCTTACATGAAATAGTGCCTCGAATTTTAAAAAATTTCGCCGTGTACGGATGTGTAAAGGTCGACGTCTTATATGTGAAATTACACTGTTGACAGTTACCGCATCTGTAATTCCCATATGGTATTGTAGGGATTTCATATACAGGACACGGTATGCCACTGGATCACCATCATGAGGTTTTTGAATTAATCTAATCAAGAGATACAACAGAGACCTTTTGTACCAGAGCTGAAAAGCCTTTTGACGACATATTGATTCCTCGTGATCGTGGATGCATAGAACCATTATGTCCAGAACAGGAAAAGAGTTAAATGACGCCATCAGGCCAGCACAGGATGTACAGCGTGACGCCACATGAATATCCCATGATTTTCGACCACCAGCTTCCCGCATGACCAAAACCCTTACTTCCTTTGCATTCCAAAGAAACAGAATGTACACAGACAATTCAGAAGACATCTTACAAATCCTTGAAAGTATTGAAGTACTATATTCACCAATAATATGTTTTATGTCTTAAATGTGTGTGATGTGTTATTTAAACCACGATATCTTAATCGTTGCTTCCTAACTTTTCTTTTTAGTTAATTACGATCACTGTGTATGCAAAATACCTGTTGTTTAAGCTTGAATGAGAGCTTGTCTTATTCGCCCGAACCATGGTGTAATGAATAATTGATATTCATCATAATTTGACGGTTATGATTAGTTTTAATATAGTTCTTTAAAACTTGCAGAAATTACTCTCACACCAACAGCTAGGCAACCAGCCACTATCTGATTGGACAAGCGACCTGTGGGCTGGACAAAAGTCAGTCTGCTTAAAATTGGACACAAAGCCCTCTGGCTTAGTTTTCCGCTGGGCTCGCACTCTCACTCAAAAGAACACTTTCACCTTGGTGAGCGCGACCAAGCACGCCACGCCATAACCCCGCATAGCAAGACCATCCAAGAACTCAGACATTTCAGTTAGACTTCGCGATCTTCAGAGAACTTGAAAGTCTTTCAAACTCAGACTTTTAGCAGGACTGCTGAAGCCTCTTCAGTAAACCGGCAACCAACCACTCCAAGAGGGTTTCCCCAAAGGACGTCATCCATACGTCATTTCAACGTCAGATCAACAGCCAATCAGCAACGGAATCCCCTCCAGCACGCCCGCGTCAGCGAAGGAATTGCCTCAGCGTTTCAGCTCTCAACTAAACAGAACGCAAGTAAACGAACAAACTCTTCAACTCAGCTGAACTGGTGTAGAATTGAATTAAACAGTAAAGATAAGACAATCGCTGCTTGGTGTTCTCCTAGGCTGAATTTAAAACCACTCTTTAAATGAGTTAGGACTTTGAAAACTTCATGCAACTCCGTCAACTCATTTCCTTGAATCTTTGTGTGCATGTGTATGTTTTAGTTAGGTTTTTAATGTAATCTAGATTAGCCAATAAAATTCATGTTTCATTTATAAAGAAGAATGTCTTGGCTCATATAATTTTAAGGTTAAACCTACGCCTAAACGATCCTTGCTTGCTACCTTAACTCGTAGCCTACTTATAATAATTACCTCTGTTAAGAGCGTACAAATAATCATCATTGTGTGGACCGTGGCCAGGAAAACACATATTAAATTTGTTAAAAGATACCAAGAATCACTGGCTCGCTGGACGACCTTGATTTGAAGTAAAACTAACAAATTTGGAATGGTTGGATCAGGTGGACTTGGGACATTCAGACCCGAGTTCTAGCAAAACCTGAATAAATTAATAATCATCAATTCCCTATAATTACAAATTAATAATAAATAAAGATGTAATGTCTTACAGTATATTATTCAAAAAATGAGGAGCAGGTTTCAAATCCGCTCTAACCAAAAGATTTCGAAGATTAGGTGTTTTCTTATGAACTAAATGAGGTGGTTTGTCGAAACATTTCTTAAGGTTGGGATCACTCTCTACCATATGCCAATGCTTCAATAAAACATTATCAATGTCCTTCGACACAGGCGAATATTGGATGTAACAGTTAACACGATGGTCAAATTTTTTGTTTTTTAACGAGACTCTCTTGTTGTGACATCTTTAAAACGACTCGCTGCAGACTGAGTCCACTCTTCTCGATATGATCGTTTTCTGAATCTCTGTGATAAAATTTGTGATTGCTGTTGAAAATCTTCATCACTGCTGCAAATACGACGAATGCGACTAAATTGAGAAATTGGTAACGAGCGCTTTAATGACACAGGATGATAGGACTGTCCGTGTAAAATAGTATTACGGTCAGTTGGTTTACGATACAAAGTCGTTTCAATGCCTGATGCAGTACGAAGAACAAGCACATCCAAAAAATTCATTTTCTCTTGATGAAATTCCATAGTAAATTTCAACGCACTACACTTATTATTAACCAAGCTATGAAACTCTAGTAGCTCAGATTCAGTACCACTCCATACTAAAAAAACATCATCAATGTAACGTTTCCATAGAACAATGTGTCTCAAGGAATCATTCGCCACAGGATTTAACACAAACTGATGTTCAAACAACCCGCAAAATAAAGATGTAAAACTTGGGGCCATCTTGGAACCCATGCTGACTCCTGAGATCTGCAGATAGTAATCTGACCCAAAGAGAAAATAATTATGTGAAAGCACCAATTTTGCCAAGTCACTCAAACATACAGTGCTTGGAACCTGACAAGGATGTTGATCGAGAACAATTTTTATTGCCTCTAGCCCTCCCTGAAATGGAACATTGTTGTAAAGCGATTCAACATCCATGGTGACTAGAAGGACAGGACAATCAGGTAATGTCACATTATTAACGAGTTCGATAAAATCCATCGTGTCTCTAATATAAGAAGTTAAAGACGTGACTAAAGGTTGTAAATGAAAATCAACGAAAGCCGAAATTTTTTCTGTAAGTGTCCCAATTGCTGCCACTATGGGTCTCCCAGAAGGGATATCCTTATAAGGTTTGTGAATTTTAGGCAGCGTGTATAGTACTGGTGTGATCAGATGCTCAACACACATGTATTCATATTCATTTTTTGTCAACAAACCTGAATCCACAAACAGTTTTAAAGTATTGTGTACAGATGTTTTGTAACAAGCCAAAGGATTCATACTCAATTTTTTGTAAAAACTAGACTATGAAGTTTTGTCTCTTTGTAAAAAGGGGAAAAAAAAAAAAAATGTTTTTTTTTTCCATATACAGTATAACGGAGATGCCACTGGATCACCATTCATGAGCTTTGAATTAATCTAATCAAGAGATACCACAGAGACCTTTTGTACCAGAGCTGAAAAGCCTTTTGACGACATATGGATGCCTCGTGATCGTGGATGCATAGAACCATTATGTCCAGAACAGGAAAAGAGTTAAATGACGCCCTCAGGCAAGCACAGGATATACCGCGCGACGCCACATGACTAATACCATGTTTAATCACCTTTTTCCGGCATGACCGAAACCCTTACTTTCTCGTGTCACAGACAAAGAAACAGAGTGTACACAGACAATCATTAAAAAATCATTGAAAGTATTGGAGTAACTATATTCACAAATAATATGTTTTATGTCTTAAATGTGTGTGATGTGTTATTGAAACCACGATATCTTAATCGTTGCTTTATAACTTTTCTTTTAGTGATTATGATTACTGTGTATGCAAACTACCTGTTGTTTAAGCTTGGATGAGAGCTTGTCTTATTCGCCGAACATTGGTGTAAATGAATAATTGATATTCAGCATAATTTTCCGGTGATGATAGTTTTATAAGAAGTTCTTTAAAACTTGCAGAAATACTCTCCACCAACAGCAGGCAACCATGCCACCATCTGATTGGACAAGCGACCTGTGGGCTGGACAAAAGTCAGCCTGCTTAAAAATGGACACAAAGACCTCTCGCGCTGTTTTACGCTCGGGCTCGCTCTCTCACTCTAAAGAACTTTTGCTTTCACCTTGGTGAGCGCGACAAAGCGCCCCGCCATACCACCGCAATCAGACCATCCAAGAACTCAGACATTTCAGTTAGACTTCGCGATCTTCAGGGAACTTGAAAGTCTTTCAAACTCAGACTTTTAGTAGACCTGCTCAAGCATCTGTGTCATCAAGAAACCAACTAATCCAATGAGGGATTTCCCCAAAAGGACGTCATCCATACGTCATTTCAACGTCAGATCAACAGCCAATCAGCAACGGAATCCCCTCCAGCACGCCCGCATCAGCGAAGGAATTGCCTCAGCGTTCAACTCTCAACTAAACAGAACGCAAGTAAACGAACAAACTATTCAGATCTGCTGAACTGGTGTAGAGTTAGGTTAAACAGTAAAGATAAGACAATCGCTGCTTGGTGTTCTCCTAGGCTGAATTTAAAACCACTCGTGAAAATGAGTTAGAACTTTAAAACTTCATGCAACTCCGTCAACTCATTTCCTTGAATCTTTGTGTGTATGTGTATGTTTTAGTTAGGTTTTTATGTAATCTAGATTAGCCAATAAAATTCATGTTTCATTTATAAAGAAGAATGTCTTGGCTCATATAATTTTAAAGTTAAACCTACGCCAAAACGATCCTTGCTTGCTACTTATCTCGTAGCTTACTTATAATAATTACCTCTGTTAAGAACGTACAGATAATCTTGATTGTGTTGACTGTGGCCGGGAAAACACATATTAAATTTGTTAAAGATACCAAGAATCACTGGCTCGCTGGACGACCTTGATTTGAAGTAAAACTAACAAATTTGGAATGGTTGGATCTGGGACATTCAGACCCGAGTTCTAGCAAAACCTGAATAAATTAATAATCATCAATTCCCTATAATTACAAATTAATAATAAATAAAGATGTAATGTCATTACACTCTGAATTTCAAATTCATAGTTTTGTCGATCTAAAATAACCACTGCTCCACCTTTGTCAGCACTTTGAATAACTATAGACGAATCTTTTTTAAGTGATTCCAATTCAGACAATTGTGTCTCTGTCAAATTATGTGCAAGTTTATATTGTCTTTTAGATTTTAATATAGATACAACATCACTTTCTACAAGCCTACAATAAGTGTCCAAAGAAGCATTTCTGTTTTTAAAGGGAACAAAGGTGGATTTACCTCTAAAACCAGTCCGATGTTGATCACTAGAATTACAGTCCTCTCTAGATGTACCACAGTCACTGTCCCGTAACTCAGAAGTTATATCAGATGTAGAAGCTCCGGAGTCCAATGAGCGAGTATGCTGCAAACTATCCTGTCTCACATTAAAGAATTCTTTAAGTCTCAAATTCCGAAAAAATTTTTGCAAATCAATATAAGTGTCAAATTCATTACAGTGTGCAGTTGGTGAAAACGAAAGTCCTTTATTAAGGACAGTTAAACAGTCATTAGAGATCACTTTGCTCGATAGATTGATGACATTAATCACTTCTGCATCGTTCTTCGTGTCACATATTGAGATCTTACGGGAGCTCTTTTTGCTCCTCCTACATTTTTTCTTTGACGAGAGATGTTGAATTGTCGTCCGCCTTCTAAAAAACGTTGAGACTGGGACATATTGCTGGAGTCTGAATCCCGATCAAATGAAGAGGACGATTGAGCAGATGAGTACCTATTATCGTCATACCGTAAAGGTTTACGAGCCCCACGAAAGGTAAATTGTAGCGATGAATAATGCCTAAGTTGTGATCTCCACTGATAGACACGGTCGTTGGCATAATCAGCAGCATCTCTGTCGAACTTGCTCTTCTTGGATGCGATAATCTCCTTCTTTAATTCCGCACTTCGTTGATTGCATTCCAGTAACACTGAGTCAAGTTGTTCTTTATCAGGATGTTCCAGAGATAGCTGAATTTTGACCTCGTCCATTTCTTTTCGGATATTCACCAGCTGTGCAGATGTTTCTTGTATAGTCAGTGCCATTAGATCAAACGCACACTTGTTCAGAATTTCACACCATTTATCGCAAAAACTTGCGTTGTCCTTGCCAATGATAGGGCTTTTAACAATTCTTAATCCACGTGGTATTCTCTTGACTCTCAGATAGTCACTCAAAGTAACTCCATGCAGATATAGTTTAGTTTCCCTCTCAAGAAGTTTTTCCAGGCTTTTAATCGACGTTCTCGTGAAGTCCTTAGCAGAATTTTCGTTAAATAACGAGTCTTTCATGAGTATTTGGGCTATGTCTTCATCAGAAAATTCAAAGGTTTTGGACTGATCAGCTAGTGGCTCAGCCATAATGACGCCAGCAGGTGTACTGAATAAGTCTTCAACGATGGAGTCAAACAGGAGTGCAGTGCTAATAAAAAATATAGTGAAGAGCAGGCAAAAGCACGCACATCGATCTCAACTGGGTGCTCGACCAAAAAACAAGTAGAAATATTTTAGACGCAAAGTCGGCAACACCAAAGCTCCAAAAGTATCAAAAAATTATTTTTTAAAAAGACTGTCGCATAGCATATGTGACGTTTCGAGCACGCAGGCTCTTCATCAGACAAATTAACAACTTTGATATCGCAAACTTTATAAGCCTACCTCCAGGTGATTAAAGGTCACATGACCATACAATATTATCGTGATAATAATAATACCAAAACAATAACATATCAACCAAGGAGAAAAACATAGAAACCAAAAATAAAAATAAATTTTGTGGTTATTGATTTGTATTTATGTACCCAGGCAGGCATCAATTAATGTTATTAAACAGTATTTTGAGAATTATATTTGTGTATTTTGCATAGCTTTATATGTTTTTTGATTTATTTTTTATTTTGGTTTCTATGTTTTTCTCCTTGGTTGATTTGTTATTGTTTTGGTATTATTATTATCACGATAATATTGTATGGTCATGTGACCTTTGATCACCTGGAGGTAGGCTTATTAAGTTTGCGATATCAGTGTTGTTCATTTGTCTGATGAAGAGCCTGCGTGCTCGAAACGTCACATATGCTACGCGACAGTTTTTAAAAAAAATAAATATTTAGATACTTTTGTAAATTTGGTGTTGCCGACTTTACATCAAGAAATCTTCTATTTGTTTCTTGGTCGAGCACCCAGTTGAGATCGATGTGCGTGCTTTTGCCTGCTCTTCAACATTGATCATAATAAATGTTTCTTGAGCATCAAATTAACATATTAGAATGCTTTCTGAAGGATTACTGGAGTAATGATGCTGAACATTCAGCTTTGCCATCACAGAAATAAATTATATTCTAAAATATATTAAAATAGAAAACAGTTATTTTAAATTGTATTAATATTCCACAATTTACTGTTTTACTTTATTTTTGATCAGATAAATGCAGCCTTGTGAGTATAAGAGACGTCTATCAAAAACATTTTCACCGACCCAAAACGTTTAAACAGAAGTGTCAGCAAGTGTAAGTTTTACACTATAAATCAAA
This sequence comes from Sinocyclocheilus anophthalmus, assembly GCA_018155175.1. NCBI lineage: Eukaryota > Metazoa > Chordata > Actinopteri > Cypriniformes > Cyprinidae > Sinocyclocheilus > Sinocyclocheilus anophthalmus. The sequence continues at coordinate 428,343 of JADLZN010003076.1, forward strand.
GTGCATTATAGGTATAAAATAATGCACTATATGCGAAATGAAACATTTTAGAATTCTGGCGACACTGCAAAATAGTTCATACCCAATATATTTTACATATAAAGAAATCAAACGATTCACACTGGCCTTCATTACCTTGTGGATCAGGACACTATAGAGGACATCTAAGGAGCCCAGCATGGTTAGTGTGTATTAGTTTGATCTCAGTATGTGATGATTCACTTCACTTTCTGTGTGTAAGGCCTGCCGGCCTCATCAGCACAGTTAAATACATGCATATGTACCTATTCACAGAGTCACTGACACTGCACTTAGACTTCTGCTGCACTGCTGTTCTAGGCCTCCACACGTGTGCGTCTGTGCACATAGAGCATGTGTGTATGCAGTGAATGAATGCAGTCAGGGACAGAAAGTGGAGTTTGCTGGTAAAACCAGAGGCTTCCTGCCTGAGAGAGGCAGCAGGAGAGTAAACACATAAATAAACAATACACATTGTGACATTCAGGAAAATGTCTGTATGTGACTGTGTGTATATGACTTAAATAAGAGAGTGCTATAGCCAGGATCCAAAATATATCTTTCCTGACTATGCAACATTATTGCGCATCATTTTTATTATTCATCTCCATTCTTATGACAATGGGGTTATTTAGCTGGAGAACCAAATCAGCATATTAAAATTATTTCTGAAGGACATGTGACACTGAACTGGACTAATGGCTGCTGAAAATTCAGAAATAAATTACATTTTAAAATATATTCAATAGAAAACAGTTATTTTAATTTTAACAATTTTTTCACACTTTTAATGTACATTATTATTCACAATATAAATTATATTAAAGATTAAAAATAAATTAAAAAAAAGATAAAAAGATCTACCAAGCCTTTGAACATAGTGTATTTCTTCATATATATAGATATATATATATATATATACAGTGGGGAAAAAAAGTATTTAGTCAGCCACCAATTGTGCAAGTTCTCCCACTTAAAAAGATGAGAGAGGCCTGTAATTTTCATCATAGGTATACCTCAACTATGAGAGACAAAATGAGAAAAAAAAATCCAGACATCCATTGGAGGATTTTTAAAGAATTTATTTGCAAATTATGGTGGAAAATAAGTATTCGGTCGATTACAAAATTTCATCTCAATACTTTGTTATATACCCTTTGTTGGCAATGACAGAGGTCAAACGTTTTCTGTAAGTCTTCACAAGGTTTTCACACACTGTTGCTGGTATTTTGGCCCATTCCTCCATGCAGATCTCCTCTAGAGCAGTAATGTTTTGGGGCTGTCGCTGGGCAACACGGATTTTCAACTCCCTCCAAAGATTTTTTATGGGGTTGAGATCTGGAGACTGGCTAGGCCACTCCAGGACCTTGAAATGCTTCTTACGAAGCCACTCCTTCGTTGCCCGGGCGGTGTGTTTGGGATCATTGTCATGCTGAAAGACCCAGCCACGTTTCATCTTCAATGCCCTTGCTGATGGAAGGAGGTTTTCACTCAAAATCTCACGATACATGGCCCCATTCATTCTTTCGTTTACATGGATCAGTCGTCCTGGTCCCTTTGCAGAAAAACAGCCCCAAAGCATGATGTTTCCACCCCCATGCTTCACAGTAGGTATGGTGTTCTTTGGATGCAACTCAGCATTCTTTCTCCTCCAAACACGACAAGTTGATTTTTTTTTACCAAAAAGTTATATTTTGGTTTCATCTGACCATATGACATTCTCCCAATCCTCTTCTGGATCATCCAAATGCTCTCTAGCAAACTTCAGACGGCCCTGGACATGTACTGGCTTAAGCAGGGGGACATGTCTGGCACTGCAGGATTTGAGTCCCTGGCGGCGCAGTGTGTTACTGATGGTAGCCTTTGTTACTTTGGTCCCAGCTCTCTGCAGGTCATTCACTAGGTCCCCCCGTGTGGTTCTTGGATTTTTTGCCTCACAGTTCGTGTGATCATTTTGACCCCATGGGGTGAAATCTTGCATGGAGCCCCAGATCGAGGAAGATTATCAGTGTAAGAAAAAACGGTACTGTCTTACAAACATTTAACACTCTATAATTGCTCCCCACAGTTGATTTCTCACACCAGCGGCTTAATCCTATTGCAGATAACACATCATTCTTCCAAGGCTAGATACAACTTCAGGTCTACAATTTTGTTTCTGGTGTTCTTTGACAGTTCTTTGGTCTTGGCCATGGTGGAGTTTTGGAGTGTGACTGTTTGAGGTTGTGACAGGTGTCTTTTATACTGATAACAAGTTCAAACAGATGCCATTATTACAGGTAACGAGTGGAGGACAGAGGGGCCTCTTAAAGAAGAAGTTACAGGTCTGTGAGATCCAGAAATCTTGCTTGTTTGTAGGTGACTAAATACTTATTTTCCACCATAATTTGCACATTAATTCTTTAAAAATCCTACAATGTGATTTTCTGGATTTTTTTTCCTCATTTTGTCTCTCATATTTGAGGTATACTATTGTGAAAATTACAGGCCTCTCTCATCTTTTTAAGTGGGGAACTTTGCACAATTGGTGGCTGACTAAATACTTTTTTGCCACACTGTAAGTAATAGATATATATATATTTATTATATAGATATGATATTTATATATAATTATGTATAACACCACCACATCCACTGAACAAAATTATAAACGCATCGCTTTTGTTTTTGCCCCCATTTGTCATTAGTTGAACTCAAAGATCTAAGACTTTTCTATGTACACAAAAGGCCTATTTCTCTCAAATATTGTTCACAAATCGTCTAAATCTGTGTTAGTGAGCACTTCTCCTTTGCCGAGATTACCCATCCACCTCACAGGTGTGGCATATCAAGATGCTGATTAGACAATGATTATTGCACAGGTGTGCCTTAGGCTGGCCACAATAAAAGGCCACTCTAAAATGTGCAGTTTTATCACACAGCACAATGCCACAGATTTCGCAAGTTTTGAGGGAGCGTGCACTTGGCATGCTGACTGCAGGAATGTCCACCAGAGCTGTTGCCCGTGAATTGTATGTTCATTTCTCTACCATAAGCTGTCTTCAAAGGCGTTTCAGAGAATTTTGCAGTACATCCAACCGGCCTCACAACAGCAGACCACGTGTAACCACACCAGCCCAGTACCTCCACATCCAGCATCTTCACCTCAAAGATCGTCTGAGACCAGCCACCCAGACAGCTGCTGCAAGAATTTCTGCACAAACTGTCAGAAACCATCTCAGGGAAGGGTTTGCTGATGTCATGTTGGTGGATCGAGTGGGCCCATGGTGTCGTGGGGTTTATGGTAGGGTATGCTATGTTATGGACCACGAACACAGGTGCATTTTATTGATGGCATTTTGAATGCACAGAGATACCGTGACGAGATCCATTGTTGTGCCATTCATCCACGACCATCACCTCATGTTGCAGCATGATAATGCACGGTCCCATGTTGCAAGGATCTGTTCACAATTCCTGGAAGCTGAAAACATCTTAGTTCTTGCATGGCCAGCATACTCACTGGACATGTCACCCATTGAGCATGTTTGGGATGCTCTGGAGCGGCGTATACGACAGTGTGTTCCACTTCCTGCCAATATCCAGCAACTTCGCACAGCCATTGAAGAGGAGTGGACCAACATTCCACAGGCCACAATCAACAACCAGATCAACTCTATGCGAAGGAAGGAGATGTGTTGCACTGTGTGAGGCAAATGGTGGTCACACAAGATACTGACTGGTTTTCGGACCCCCCAATACAGTAAAACTGCACATTTTAGAGTAGCCTATTATTGTGGCCAGCCTAAGGCACACCAATAATCATGCTGTCTAATCAGCATCCTGATATGCCACACATGTGAGGTGGATGGATTATCTCGGCAAAGGAGTAGTGCTCACTAACACAGATTTAGACAAGATATTTTTGAGAGAAATAGGCCTTTTGTGTACATAGAAAACATCTTAGATCTTTGAGTTCAGCTCATGAAAAATTGGGGTGAAAACAAAAGTGTTGTGTTTATAATTTTGTTCAGTGTGTATACATATATACATATACATATATACATTTATAACATTTCATCATTCTAGATAAACTTAATTATTAACTGCTCTTATAGTTGAAATGGAGGTGTTCTGCACAAATGTTGAGGAAAAAAATTTAACTCATTATGGCGGATGAAGTTATAGAAAGTTGAATTTTAGAAATTTTAGAAAGAAATTTTAATAGTACTTGAATTTTACAAAATTATAAATATAGTTGCAAAATGCTATCATATACACTTATATGTGCTATGTATTTTTCAGCTTAAGAGTATCACGATGTTAGCTTAGCAACATGCTAACACAAAAGACTACTGGAATCGATTGTGAGTCGAGCATTAATCTTTTGTGAAGTTGCAACCTATGTACACCTATTAGTCCCTTTTGGGGTTGAATTCAATTATAGGATGCTGCCTATAGGCAATCGCCAGCAAATGCAGCTCACTAGATTTTGGAATGGAGTCATCAAGGAGGAATCTCTCACCTCCAAACTTTGAACCGCATTACCCTCAATGCAATCCTCACCTCCCCTCAACCAATACATCCTCATCTATCCATCCATCTATCAGTCATTGATTGCTATCATTCCTTTCCGAAGACCAAAACCCTTATTTCTGATTAGGCCCACTGCTATTCCTGACAGATCTTCATGGCCAGAACCTCCACACACACACACACACGGGGGGTATGATCAGTGAGGAAGGGTTTTGATTTATTCACAGAGGCAGGAGGATAGTGAGGATGAAGAGGGAGGAGAGGAGAGGAGAGGAGAGGACTTCCTCTGTACCAGAGGGAGGAGAGAGCATGGAGCTTTAGAAATGTCATAAATCTGCTCACCCTGGGAGAAGAGAAAGAGAGAAGGAAACAGAAAAGACAGCAAAGGGTTTCCACGCTAATATTTCGCTTTCCTGCTCTCTCTCTCTCTCTCTCTCTTCCTATTTGGCTCTGTGTGATGTCTCATTTATTTCCTACAAAATGTCGGCCCTGCAATAAAACTGGCTGGGCCAGCGTCGAAGGGAAACCTGTGTAAGAGTTGTTTCAGTTGTGCCGCTTTCTCCTTTCTTCTTATTTCTTCCAAAGCGCTCGGGAGCTGTGCTTTTGTGGCGTCTGCCGTTGTTAACCTGTGATTACTGCGCTCCCACGCGACGCATGAGTGTCACGAGGACAATCTAAAACGGTTTTTCCAGCACTGAAAATCACATGCAGTAGCTCTGCTACTAAATGTATTTAAAATGGGCAGTTGTCGCGTCCATGAGACAACCTGTTTCTGATTGTGGAGCAAAGAAAACAATCAGTGTAAATATAAGTAGCCTATACTAAACATCGCACATTCTGCAATGTGACTATCCGTAATGCGCACATCACGATTCGAGCGGAATAATATATCGTGCACCCTATTGATGCTGGATGGATTCAGAGTTTTATTTGTCAATTACATGGTTATATAGCGAATATACTTGATGGGTAGATGGATGGATGATGGATGGACGGATGGATGGATGGAACCATAGATAGAACGACAGACAGACAGATAGATAGACATTTATAAATATGGTTTACTGAACATACAGAGAATGTGAAGAAATTAGAGAAATTACATTACAAACCTTCATCACTCACTTTAGCACCACAGCTCTACATGACAAGATACGATTATACCTCAACACAAATTTTTTGAGCTGTTGTTTTAAAGGGGTCATTTGATGCGATTTAAATTTTTCCCTTCTCTTTGGAGTGTTACAAACTCTTAGTGCATAAAGAAGATCTGTAAGTTGCAAAGACTAAAGTCTCAAAAAAAAAGATATTCTTTATCAAAGTTAAGACTCAGCCACGTCCCCCTAAAACGGCTCGTTCTAAACCTCCCCACATGGTCTAACGAACCTCACGATGTTGGAAGATTTGCATAACGCCGCCCAAATGTTGACGCAAAGAAAGAAGGCGTAACTTTTATTCTCGCTGTAGGATTGTTGCTGCCATGTCGTGAAGACGCTGTGTTTCTCGTTGTGAAAGTGAAACTACTTGGTTTGGACTACTTTGTTGGCCAACCCCATGTATAGCCGTAAGCACTGTAAGTCACTTTGATAAAAGCGTCTCTAAAATTGCATAAATTCAATATAATTATTTATGAAAATTATTATATTATTGGTTTTGGCCTTCCAAAGAGGACGATATCGTTCTTCGTCATGCCTGGAGCTGATCCGTGCTGGTCGCTGAGGAAAGACATCAACTTAGTGCTGTGGATCGCCAGAACGGCTTTCACCATGGACGAAGCGGAGACCAGCCCGGGGTCGTCACATGTGGTTGCCGCAATCCCGCTGGACGCTCCTTCGTCGAATCCACCAGCCGCGCCGTTCTCAAGCCCACCTGCTGCCGTCACTGTGTCAGAGCTGGCCTCCATCTTCAACTCTAAAATCTAGCCCGCCGTGTGTTTCGTTGTGAAAGTGAAACTACTTTGTTTGGCCTTTTAAAAGAGGACACGACTAGAAATCAGTTGTTAAGTTATATTTACAACACTGTTCCGAACAGTTCAAACCAAATATTCAGATATGTGCAACACATTTTATGGAGGACTGATTCCTGATCCTGGTAGAGTAGACCTAAATTGCCAGCTGTTCTGACTCACGGACTGTAAGTACGTTTTTTTATATTTAAATAGTTTGCCAATGATGATTCAAACGCGAGTTTGAGCAGTGTAGAATAGCGCATGTTGTTTGTCATTTCTCCGAACACAAATGCAGACATGATTTTATGTTTACGCGCGTCGTGCGCGATGCAAACGCAACCGTAAAAAGACGTAATAAGCATTATAAGTAATCCGTATTAGTCCCCACTAGAGATGTAACAAATGCCTCTTTATAATGGGTTTTAATGTTTTTGTCTCGTCTCTCCTGCTGGACAGGGCATCACAATATGGTAAGGGGCGTAACATTCTTCACACAAACTCTTGCGGTATCGCAACGCACTGGGATAGCTGTCCATCGCGCCCACGCTCACTTTTCAGAACGATGAGCTTTGTAAAAATCGATGCGTTTCAGAAAGGCGGGGCATGGAGGAGAAACAATAATGTACAGTATGTGGAAAATGTGTTTTTTCAACCTTAAACTGCATAAACACATTTCATTATCCCAAATACACAAAAATGTTTTTTTTAGCAACATCATATGACCCCTTTAACTGAATTCCACATAGCTAATAGTCCTAATAAACCTTGCCTGAAATGAAAAAGCTGAAGTCATCTTATTTCTTGAGGTGTAATTGGATAAACTAAGCAAACCTGAGGAAATTAAGACATGTGGGCCAAGGAACCGGCCTGCAGCAGGAGCCAACTCAATACTGCCACTTATTTTAACCCTGGCTATTTAATCACAGCACAACCACTATACAAGGAGAACAAATGTATCCAAACTTACTTTAGCCAAATGAGCTAAATCTATCAGCTCGATTACCCAATCATGCGCCCACTGGACCTGGTCTAGTACACTTTACCACGCAAGTTTCACACACTCCCACAAGTGCACACTACCCTCGACATCCTTTGGGCTTCACAAGGAACCAATACTGAACCGTTCAGACTCCAAAATTGGATCAATAGTCTGTTATCAAGAGGAACTGCTCAACAGGGTAAATAGCCGCATCTTGCTCTCTGTCCTTAGATAGTCTGAGTCCTCACAATAAACCAGACACTGGCATTTTACTTGTCATCCTACAATTTAAACAACATAACTTTCATTTTTACAGAGCTGTTCATACTCAGCCCAAATTGCGAGAGCTTTGAATATGGATTATCTGCTAGTTCATCGATATCTCATTCAGCGGGAGTCTGAGTGGCACAGTCGCTGTCTAAACGCTGATAACTGTTATTTCTGTAGCAGTCTAGAGGCATTAATTAAAAATATGACAGTTTGAAACTGAAACGGACATGGTTACAGACACACGGTCACACGGGCAGGGGACGGAAGAAAGCACACATACACAAGACAGCACACTCACACAGGTTTGTAAAAGGTGTGAGATCGATGGCAAATTACATCTGACAGCAGAATCAGAACCTGTCAAGCACAATAACAAAACCGACTCTATTAGTGGAAAGAGACAATGAGAGAGAGGAGGAAAATAGTGGGCTGCTTCCTCCCTCCATGAAGGCTGAGGTGTCCGCTAGTGACGGCCTGTGAAACCACAGCGAAAGTTCAGATGTGTCTAATGGATTCAAACAGATGAAATTTTTGTGGAGTATCAGAGATGGCTCTGAAACACAAAGTAGTTATCAATGGTCCAATACATAGGTCCAAATTGGTTATTGACTGATATTGAAAAATATATCTGTGTGTGCTGTAATATGGGCTCTTTCTGAATCAGCTCAACAGCACCTAAATTAGCCTGTGTAAGAATATGAAAGCTGTTAGACTGACAAGTCAGATAGATCATCTGCTCTCCTCTGCCGTCATGATTAAGTCTTATTAAAACAAACCATTATATCCCTGCAAAAGGAAATTATAATCTTGCATACACTGAAAAAGTATTAAAAATGTTTTTAAGAGAGAGCATAAAAACCTCCCCTATGAACCTTCATTTAACCCTTTAGGCGCCAGGGTTTTTTGGAAAAATGCTGGATTTTGACATCAAGATTTCAAAAGCTTGTGGCTTGAAAGGGCTTAAAGATAGAGATCTACTGTAAATTAGAAAAAATGTTTGGCATGACCGAAAGTTTATGTGGGGTGTAAATATACTCATCTAATTTGCATATTATGACGTCATCAGGGGGCGGCCCTCTTGAATGTCATAATATTCAGGAAATAATAGATATTGAATTGATGTTTGAACTTATTTGCATGTTTTTCTTTTTGTCTTTTTATCCTCATTCCAAATGATCAGAAAAGAGGAAACCAACAATAAAACAGCAAAAAGTACTAAATTATTACTATATTACTATACTATATAGTAGTAAAACGCATGTGAACAGTAGCCTACTTTTTGATCTGTTCATAAGTAATATTCAGGAAATAATAGATATGGAGTGGATGTTTGAACTTATTGCATGTTTTTTTTTGTCTTTTTCTCCTCATTCCAAATTACAGAAACGAGGAACCACAATAAAACAGGAGCAGTACTAATTAGTCCTATATTACTAACTATCTATAGTAAAACGCATTGAACATACCTACTTTTTGATCATTCCATCAGTAATATCATGAAATAATAAAATACTTGACTGCCCTGCCCCCACCCCATCCCCATTGGGCAAAGGGTCGAAATGATCACTTGTTTGTGCTTCGTGAACACACTCGCCTTGTACGGTGGCACCACTGCGCTGCAAAGATGTACCGGTAGAAGCGCGGTTATTAGACGACCGATCATCATTTCCAAAAGGCAAATATTCCCCTTCAGAGTCAGAATCGGCAAATAACATTTGCAACACATCCTCACGGTACAACTTTTTATTAGCCATTTGGCGATTTTCTTTCACAAATCTCACAATTTACTCGCACGTTATGAACTGAACTGCTTCCGCATCAATGGCACGATAGCTCACTTGCTCTGCTGTTTCCTCGAACACTTTGAATAGTAACGTGATGTAATTTTGGTCTAGAATCTAAGTACTACGTGTCTGCTATATACAGTAGTTGTAGGGAGTACAAATGAGATATTACACCATATTAGTAACTACAGTCTATTTGATTAAGTATGATTAAGTCGTGTCGCAATTTTGCGACATTGGCGCTTAGAGGGTTAACTCAACACAGGACATGAGCAGCGTCGCCAAGATAATCTACATTAAAGCATTGAAGTTGTGTATCACCTCAGAATGTTAAATACACTGACCGCCGCAAATAGATTTTCCAAAAGGCTTTGACTTCGTTTAATAAACATGAGCTCTGCACGTTTCAAACTCAAAGCGCGGCAAGGGTGTTTTTATATGAATGTATCTTTGAAGGAAACTGATTGTCTTCAGAAAAGTATTGATGTCATTTTCATTTAATCTTTCCTATAATGCCTGATAAAGTAGGGTTTATGAGCACAGCTGCTTTGTGTACATCCGTTACCAGGGAAACCGCTAGTTCTGCTGCTCCAAAAGCGCCTCCTGCTGGCAGGGAATGAATTTGCCTTTTAAATAAGCCCGTCTGCGATTTTATATTTACATTATAAATATACATATTTCCCCATGGGGAAGTGCTGCCACACATAGATTGTAAGTCTGTGGGAAACATTAAATAATGAGTAAAATAAACTTTTCAATCAAAATCTTTTATTAGTGAACGTATTATTGTTGTGATCAACATTTCTTTCACTTCAGCCACCATCTTGGATGGACTTTTTCTCTGAACTGAATACTGGGATTGCCTTGACTCTGAAGAATGTTACCCTGGAATTTAGCCCAAAAAAGGCATCTTAGAATACAGCATAGTCATGATGCCTACATTTTTAAGCCTTCACACTAATGAATTAAAAAGGCAGCTCACTAGGATTGGAACAAAGCCGGGGAGTAACATATAGAATGATAAAAGAGAAACACAAAAAAAGAGCTGGAAGGAGAGAAAAAAGAAATGAGATGCTGCTAAAAACGAGAAAGAAAAAAGAAGAACATTCACGACTGAGGCATAGAGAGACCCATTTATAAGAAAGCAGTTCGCCTATGGCCTGTGCCCACAAACATCAATAAAACGTGTGTTCACTTCATCCTCCTACTAATCAAAACTGGTTATTGCTGATTCATGCCCCCTTCCCAATCAATAGGATGTTAATCAACTAAATGTAGTGTCATGCAGGTGGTTAGTGCAGACTCTTAAATATGCTGCTCTGTAGTTGAGTGCTGAATGGAGGCAGTCAGAGGTAGCATAAAGCAGTCATGAATCAGGCCGCTCCAGGCTTTTGTGGAGTCAGCATAGGGAGTGACTACTTCATTACTGAAAAGGCCAGTATCTGATTCAAAATAGGTCCAGCAAGAGAAGAAGAAAAAAAAACAGGAAAGTACTTAACTGAGATAAATGCACCTGCCTTCCAGTCAGATAACATGTTTAGGCTCATTTTCTCCACATCAATTTAAAAGAGAGAAGTTCACATGTAAAGAATGCTTCAGGACCAAATTATAACAACTGTAAACACTTGCAACAATAACATTGTACACTTCTAACATTAAGTTTGATGTGGGGAAAAAAAACGAAGATGTGAGCGATAAAAACATGTTTGTTTGTTTTTGTCCTCTGGTCTTGATCAATATACTTCAATGTTTAATCTTCAGAAATAATCAACACTGCCTTAAGCCAGGCACACACCGTGCAATTTATAATAGTCCTTTACGATCGTTGCTTGTCAGACTGTACAAATATGATTCTTATGTCATACTGTAGGATCTCAGCTGTCATTAATGTCAAACTGTACAACAGTCAAGACACGTTAAAAACATGCAAGAAACATCAACCCATGTCACGTTCGGTGAAGGTACAAACTAACGACCAAAGACTTCAGATTTTAGCCGGATCAGAGGAATATTTTAGGATTTCCAAAATTTGTCTCAGACAGCAAAATCGTACAGTGTGCACCCGGCTACAAAATTTGCTTAAACTTATTTCAACGTTTTGTCTGCTGATTACTGACACTCATGTACACTACAAATTTCAACATTACAGAACTTGCTGAAAGACATATTTTACTTTATTTTAATTTGTCTGCTAATACGGAGATAAAATACATTACTAAACTTTTTAGCAATGTTGTTATAAAAAATACCTTAATTGCTATCTATATATATATACAGTGGGTACCCCCTTAAATGTTTCACTCTTTGTTATATTGCAGCCATTTGCTAAAATCATTTAAGTAATTTTTTTTTCCTCATTAATGTACACACAGCACCCCATATTGACAGAAAAACACAGAATTGTTGACATTTTTGCAGATTTATTAAAAAAGAAAAACTGAAATATCACATGGTCCTAAGTATTCAGACCCTTTGCTGTGACACTCATATATTTAACTCAGTGCTGTCCCTTTCTTCTGATCATCCTTGAGCTGGTTCTACACCTTCATTTGAGTCCAGCTGTGTTTGATTATACTGATTGGACTTGATTAGGAAAGCCACACACCTGTCTATATAAGACCTTACAGCTCACAGTGCATGTCAGAGCAAATGAGAATCATGAGGTCAAAGGAACTGCCTGAAGAGCTCAGAGACAGAATTGTGGCAAGGCACAGATCTGGCCAAGGTTACAAAAACAATTCTTCTGCACTTAAGGTTCCTAGTAGCACAGTGGCCTCCATAATCCTTAAATGGAAGATGTTTGGGATGACCAGTACCCTTCCTAGAGCTGGCCGTCTGGCTAAACTGAGCTATCGGGGGAGAAGAGCATTGGGGAGAGAGGTAAAGAAGAACCCAAAGATCAATGTGGCTGAGCTCCAGAGATGCAGTCTGGAGATGGGAGAAAGTTGTAGAAAGTAAACCATCACTGCAGCCCTCCACCAGTCGGGGCTTTATGAGTGGCCCGACGGAAGCCTCTCCTCAGTGCAAGAAACATGAAAGCCCGCATGGAGTTTGCTAAAACACACCTGAAGGACTCCAAGATGGTGAGAAATAAGATTCCTCTGGTGATGAGACCAAGATAGAACTTTTTGCCTTAATTCTAAGCGGTATGTGTGGAGAAAACCAGTCACTGCTCATCACCTGTCTAATACAGTGCCAACAGTGAAGCATGGTGGTGGCAGCATCATGCTGTTGGGGTGTTTTTCAGCTGCAGGGACAGGTCGACTGGTTGCAATCGAGGGAAAGATTAATGTGGCCAAGTACTGGGATATCCTGGACGAAAACCTTCTCCAGAGTGCTCAGGATCTCAGACTGGGCCGAATGTTTACCTTCCAACAAGACAATGACCTAAGCACACCGCTAAAATACGAAGGAGTGGCTTCACAACCACTCTGTGACTGTTCTTGAATGGCCCAGCCAGAGCCCTGACTTAAACCCATTGAGCATCTCTGGAGAGACCTAAAAATGGCTGTCCACCAACGTTTACCATCAATCCTGACAGAACTGGAGAGGATCTGCAGGAGGAATGGCAGAGGATCCCCAAATCCAGGTGTGAAAAACTTGTTGCATCTTTTCCCAAAAAGACTCATGGCTGTATTAGATCAAAAGGGTGCTCTACTAAATACTGAGCAAAGGGGGGGTGGGTTTTTTTCTGAATACTTAGGACCATGTGATATTTCAATTTTTCTTTTTTAATAAATCTGCAAAAAATGTCAACAATTCTGTGTTTGTCTGTCAATTTGGGGTGCTGTGTGTACATTAATGATGAAAAAAAAATTACTTAAAATGTTTTAGCAAATGGCTGCAATATAACAAAGATGAAAAATGTAAGGGGGTCTGAATACTTTCCGTACCCACTGTAATATGTATATATATATATATATATATATATTAATATCTAATATACATACATACAGGTGCATCTCAATAAATTAGAATGTCGTGGATAAGTTTATTTATTTCAGTAATTCAACTCCAATTGTGAAACTCGTGCATTAAATAAATTCAATGCACACAGACTGAAAGTTTAAGTCTTTGGTTCTTTTAATTTTGATGATTTTGGCTCACATTTACAAAAACCCCACCATTCACTATCTCAACAAATTAGAATATTGTGACATGCTAATCAGCTAATCAACTCAAAACACGTGCAAAGGTTTCCTGAGCCTTTAAATCGTCTCTCAGTTTGGGTCAGTAGGCTACACAATCATGGGAAGACTGCTGATCTGACAGTTGTCCAAATGACAATCATTGACACCCTTCACAAGGAGGGTAGGCCACAAACATTCATTGCCAACGAAGCTGGCTGTTCACAGAGTGCTGTATCCAAGCATGTTAACAAAGTTGATGGAAGGAAAAAGTGTGGAAGAAAAAGATGCACAACCAACCGAGAGAACCGCAGCATTATGAGTATTGTCAAGCAAAATCGATTGAAGAATTTGAGTGAACTTTATAAGGAATGGACTGAGGCTGGGGTCAACGCATCAAGAGTTACCACACACAGACGTGTCAAGGAATTGGCTACAGTTGTCGTATTCCTCTTGTTAAGCAACTCCTGAACCACAGACAACGTCAGAGATGTCTTACCTGGGCTAAGGAGAAGAAGGACTGGACTGTTGCCCAGTGGTCCAAAGTCCGTCCTTGGGGGGGGGGTTTCAGATGAGAGCAAGTTTTGTATTTCATGGAAACCAAAGTCCTAGAGTCTGGATGAAGGGTGGAGAAGCTCATATCCCCATGGGCTTGAAGTCCCGTTGGTTAATATTCCACAGGAGTGGGGGGCGGTCTGAGGGTGTGGAGGGTGGAGTTGGGGTCAATGTCATCTGCGGGGGGGGGTGTTGTCCATTGTTGTTTTTTGTTGAAAGCCACCTGTCCACTGCACTCCGTTTACCCCCAAGGCAAAGTTTTTTTATGAGCCTTCATGCTTCCTTTCGTGCTGACTCGATTTTTTTGAGAGATCGATTTCATGAGTGGGTGGGGTCGAGGGCAGTATTATTGGCAACTGTCCACACTGGCCAAGAAGCACCAAAAGGAGTGGGTTAAAGACCAGGTGTTGGTGTGCGGTACTGAGGCAAGACTAGTAGAGGTAAGTGCCTTAGCCATTACGGGGTGCTAACCCCAAGGGATTAAGGGTCTTGTCAAGAGAAAAAGAGTAAACAAGAGACCAATGGCTAGAATTCAGAGTTGAGGGTGGGGGGTGGGGGGGGGGGGTGGGGGTGTGGGCTGGTTGTTCGTGGAGCCCCGTGTCAAGAAGCCTGGGCTTTTCATCGCCACCGGTCTGTCGTGCTCTGTGGTGCCGACAAACTGTCACCGGGTTCAGGGGCCACGGCCGTGTTGTGGTGAGGCGTCATGAAAGCAGCAAGTGGCCCGGCTAGAGCGACGCAAGTATTTTTTTGAGTACATGGGTAGGTCGCGAGGTAGCATAACGTGTACGTTGTTCCATGAAGCCAACAGGCACGAGGTAGACAGGGTGTGTGGTTTTGTGTTTGAGTATTTTGGTGTGCTTGACTGTTATGGGGGAGAGGGGGATGAGGGACTATTGTGGTTGGGGGGGTGAGGATATGTGAGGGGGTCCGCTGCTTTGTGGGTAATGTGATGTGGCACGAATCAGGCTGCAATTAAAAGTCGGACCGTAAAGACTTCAACGGTGGATAGTCTTGATGGGACGGTCAGGGGCGGGTGTCTGTTGAGATGGAATTGAATTTGTGAAGCGTGGAGCGGTACCGCTTTGGCAGCCAAGGTGAGGTGTTGGGGTAGGTGTAGGGCTGTTTTGCAGAGGAGAGAAGGGGTGTGGGAGCGTGTTGGGTGTTGGCCCGGGTGCGGCAGTGATTGTACAGTTGTGCTAGTGGTTAGTGGGTGGGGAGGGCATGCACCGTGGGGAGTGCGGGAGTGATGGTGCATGGGGAAACAAAGATTTGATTGGACGGCTAGGGGGATGAGCCTCGACTCAATTGGGGCAATGTGTCTCCCATCTGAAAAAGTGGGTATACGGACGAGGCGGGCTGGGATAGGGGAGTGGTTGCGGGGTGTGCAGTGGTGCTAGGGACTTGTAACTAGTGAGAGGTTAACTCTCGTGTGAGCATGAGTCGTGGACAAATGAAGTCTGGAAAGCCAAGGGAATCACAGGGGGGCGTGGGGGTTTGAACATGAACTGAGTGAGAGGGGATTGGCGAGCGGGATGTTGGAATGAGAGATGGTGGGGTGCAGTCACAAAAGGGGGGGGTGGTGGCAGTGCGGGCAAGACTTGTTGGTAGTAGCCGCGTGGTTGTGTGGGGCAATGGAAGGCGAGGGGTCAACGGCGGTGTGGGGTGGTGCGTTTGTGGAAGTCGGTCGGGTTGCCGGAGGGGTGGCGGACACACGGTTGGGGGGCGTGTTGGGCGGGGGGGGGCGACAAGCGTCGCGACCATGGGCCGAGCATCCGCTAGAGGCAGTTAATGTTGGTTGCGCGGCTGGGTGTAGCAAGCACGGATAAAGTGTGTTACGAAACTCCCCCAAAGATTCAAGGGGGGTGAGATCTGGGACGGGGCTAGCCACTCCGACCTTGAAATGCTTCTGAACGACCCTCACTCGGGACCCCCGCGCACTGGTGGTTAGTGGAGATGCGAAAAAAAAAACGGGGTAAAAGAGAGTGGGGAAAGAAAGAAACGAAAGAAAGAGGTCATCGGAAAGACACCCTGACCCTGTCATCTCTCATCCGTTGTGCTGGAGAGTTTTCACCTCAATCCACATACTGCCCCATTCTTCTTTTCCGTTTACACGATCAGTCGCCTGTCCCTTTGGCAGAAAAACAGGCCCCAACCCTGATGTTTCCACCCGGCCATGGGGTGCTGTCACAGGGGTAGGTATTGTGTTCTTGTTCATTCAAATCAGCATTTCTTCCCCCTCCTGCCGAACACGACAAGTTTGATTTTACCAAAAGTTCTATTTTGTGTGTCACTGAGCATATGCATCTCCCAATCCTCTTCTGGATCATCCACATGCTCTCTAGCAAACTTCAGACGGGACTGGACATGTACTGGCTTAAGCAGGGGGGACACGTCTGGCACTGGGGGGGGGATAGTGCAGGATTTGAGTCCCTGGCGGCGCAGTGTGTGTTACTGATGGTAGCCTTTGTTCCTTTGGTCCCAGCTCTCTGCAGGTCATTCACTAGGTCCCCCCAACAGGTGTGTGGGAAGTTCGGGTGGCGAGAAAAAAATTTTTGCTCACAGTTCTTGTGATCATTTTTGACCCCACGGGGTGAGATCTTGCGTGGGCCCCAGATCGAGGGAGATTATCATTGGTCTTGTATGTCTTCCATTTTCTAATATTTGCTCCCACAGTTGATTTCTTCACACCTAGCTGCTTACCTATTGCAGATTCAGTTTTCCCAGCCTGGTGCAGGTCTACAATTGTGTTTCTGGTGTCCTTTGACAGCTCTTTGGTCTTGGATGGTGGAGTTTGGAGTGTGACTGTTTGAGGTTGTGGACAGGTGTCTTTATACTGATAACAAGTTCAAACAGAAGCCATTAATACAGGTAACCAGTGGAGAACAGAGGAGCCTCTTAAAGAAGAAGTTACAGTCTGTGAGAGCCAGAAATCTTGCTTGTTTGTAGTTGACCAAATACTTATTTTTTTTTAGTTTACAGAGTAATTACCATTCCTTGCACAATTGTGGCTTACCTAAATACTTTTTTGCCCCACTGATCTAGTATTTAGCAAGAAATATTTAGTCAGCCACCAATTGTGCAATTTCTCCCACTTAAAAAGATGAGAGAGGCTTGTAATTTTCATCATAGGTATATCTCCACTATGAGAGACAAAATGAGAAAAAAAATCCAGAAATCACATTGTAGGATTTTTAAATAATTAATTGGTAAATTCCTCTGTAAAATAAGTATTTGGTCACCTACAAATAAGCAAGATTTCTGGCTCTCACAGACTGTAACTTCTTCTTTAAGAGGCTCCTCTGTCCTCCACTCGTTACCTGTATTAATGGCATCTGTTTGAATTCGTTATCAGTATAAAATACACCTGTCTACAACCTCAAACAGTCACAATCCAAACTCCACCATGGCCAAGTCCAAAGAGCTGTCAAAGGACACCAGACACAAAATTGTAGACCTGCACCAGGCTGTGAAGACTGAATCTGCAATAGGTTAGCAGTTTGGTGTGAAGAAATCAACTGTGGGAGGAATTTTTAGAAAATGGAAGACATACAAGACCATTGATAATCTCCCTTGATCTGGGGCTCCACTCAAGATCTCACCCCGTGGGGTCAAAATGATCCCAAAACCACACGGGGGGACCTAGTGAATGACCTGCAGAGTAACAAAGGCTACCATCAGTATCACACTGCGCTGCCAGGGACTCAAATCATGCAGTGCCCGACGTGTCCCCCTGCTTAAGCCAGTACATGTCCATGCCCGTCTGAAGTTTGCTAGAGAGCATTTGGATTATCCAGAAGAGGATTGGGAGAATGTATTATGGTCAGATGAAACCAAAATAGAAGTTTTTGGTAAAAACTCAACTTGTAGTGTTTGGAGGAGAAGGAATGCTGAGTTGTATCCAAAGAACATCATACCTACTGTGAATCATGGGGGTGGAAACATCATGCTTTGGGGCTGTTTTTCTGCAAAGGGACAGGACGACTGATCCGTGTAAACGAAAGAATGAATGGGCCCTGTATCGTGAGATTTTGAGTGAAAACCTACTTCCATCAGCAAGGGCATTGAAGATGAAACGTGGCTGGGTCTTTCAGCTTAACACACCGCCTGGGCAACGAAGGAGTGCTTCGTAAGAAGCATTTCAAGGTCCTGGCGTGGCCTAGCCAGTCTCCAGATCTCACCCCATAGAAAATCTTTGGAGGGAGAAAATCCATGTTGCCCAGCGACAGCACCAAAACATTACTGCTCTAGAGGAGAACTGCATGGAGGAATGGGCCAAAATACAACAGTGTGTGAAAACCTTGTGAAGACTTACAGAAAACTTTGACCTCTGTCATTGCCAACAAAAAGTATATAACAAAGTATTGAGATGAGTTTGTTATTGACCAAATACTATATTTTCCACCAAATGTTTGTCAAATTAATTATTTAAAAATTATACAGTGTGATTTTCTGGATTTTTTTTTTTCTTATTTTGTCTCTCATAGTTTAGGTATAACTATGATGAAAATTACAGGCCTCTCTCCTCTTTTTAAGTGAGAGAACTTGCACAATTGGTGGCTGACCTAATACTTTTTTTCCCTACTGGTGGGTGTGGGGGGTGTATATATATATATATATACACACAACATACACCACACATATATACAAATTATTTCAAGGCTTTGCTCTGCTGAACTACTGCCACCCAGGTACACAACAATTTCAATGTTTTGTCTGCAAAATTATTAAATGGTAAGGTATACAACATTACAATATTACCAAAATATATTTTTCTCCTCAACTACTGACACCACAGTGCAAAATGTTTGTTGGCTAAACAATGGACATCAATGTGGTCTAAAACTAAATTATCCTGCTCATAATATGATACCAAATAATAACGTTCTGGCTTAATGTGAGCATGCTTTCATATGTGAGCCCCCCCCCTTTTTTTTTTTTACCCCCCCCCTCACAAATCAGACTCTCAGGCTAGTCATCATAACTGAAAAATAAGTCTGCGTGTTTATCTTCATGTTTGTTATAATTTCAAGAAGGACAGGAAATTACTTGGATGTGTTTATTATTAAATCTTCTTATCTTAACTTTGTAAGACTCGACCAGCACAACCAGACTCTGTCAAGTTTACTGACACTGGACTGTCTGCTCCATATCTGCCAAAGAAAACACGTCCACCAAGCCCACACAAGCCAACCCAGCCCACTCTGATCAATTTGGGGAGTGAATTGGATACATACAGGAATGTATTGGGAATACCTGAGTACAGACACTGTCCCACAGAAAGGGAGATATATGTTTGCTTGTCTAGGCTAAACTCTGTCACGCAGTGTGAGCCATGGCCTAGCAGTCACCACATGTGCTCCAACATGATTTGTAGTGCACATGTAAACAATAACACTAAAAATCCAAAATTTCCAGGTTTAACCCAGCCCCCCTCTGTTCCCATCATTTCATGTCTTCTTGTGTCTATAACAAGTGGCAAACTTTAAGCTGAAATGCATAATTTATGTGCCACTAGCATCACCAAACACTCTGCCATAAGCCATTGGTCAGATAAACAGTAAGTCCTGCCCTAAACTAACAACTGGTTGAGTGAAGTCACAGTGTTTAGACTTCTTAGACTTTTCTGGGAAATCAACATACAAATTAAACCGAGATAATAAAAGGAATTTTGACTCTGTTCCCATCTCACTTTCAGTGGGACAGTGTCTGTACTCAGGTATTCCCAATACATTCCTGTTGATTTTTTTGCGAGAGGGTGTAATTCACTCCCAAAATTGATCAGAGTGGGCTGGGTTGGCTTGTGTGGGCTTGGTGGATGTGTTTTCTTTGGCAGATATGGAGTAGACAGTCCAGTGTCAGTAAACTTTGACGAAGTCTGGTTGTGCTGGTCGAGTCTTACAAAGTTAAGATAAGAAGATTTAATAATAAACACATCCATTGTGACATCTGCGCTGGGAAATATTTTGCACTCATGTAGAATTTTGGTTGATTTTGATTCATATTGAATTGCCTGTATTTCGCCAATAAAAATTTTGCCAAAAGTAAATATGACCGCACCTTAAGAGCCACTTCTTAGTAAATCAGACTACATGTTTGTATTTTGCATGCAGTCTAGGAGGACAACTCAAAGACGTGTTTTCTTGTCATTATTTTGAGATTTAGCACTGGCCGTGTTCAGTTGATTCAGCTGCAGGAAACACTGATACCCTGATAATTGAATTGCCTGACATTTTTTTTTTTTACGTTTATTGTAACTTCAGACAAATCTAAATTAAATGCATGGTATGTATTTTTGTTGAGTTCATATTTGATCACTCACATTTAACCTATCATCCAGATGACAAGCATGCAGCAGATTTTGTGTGCAACAGGTTTTTCAGCAAAATTTTGATCATGCTGATTTAATCTGATTTTAATTTAGAAACCTTAGCGTATCCAATAAGATACAGTAGGCTATAGTTTTCAGGTTAACACTGAAAAAAAAACACACACAATTTAACAATAACTCATTCAGGCTGCCTTGAACTGTGTGTAGGACATACAAATATCTTTTCAGTTATTCAAAACTTGAAGAAACATATTTTAACCCTGCTAAGCATAATCAGTGTGTGATGTAAAACTAATAAGAGTGCAGTAATACTAATAAGTGTTCACTGAGGTACACCTTTGTTTTTTCAATATTTGCTTGTAGTCACTCACTCATGTCTCTTCCAGCCCTTCATCCTGTTTTTACATGAAAATAAAGATGTTAGAACCCTGGTGAAAGAGGAAAACCAGCTCACTGTTCAAACTTAAACACATAAACAAACACACACACACACACACGGACACACACACAAACACTGAGCATAGATTAACAGCACCACCTAGCTCCTGTAAGGGTTAACTGCATCCCACCCACAACACTTTGCTCTCTCTCAAATAACACTCACTCAGGTTCCGCAGAATAAATCAAGCTGAAATGACATGATGAGGGTGACCACTCTATTGACATGAGGGTGACTATTCTATTCAACGGTATTGGGATGAATCTGAACACAGACTGTGAGTCAATTGCCCAACAATAACACCTCACTCATGCTCTTTGTCTGAATGGGAGCAAATCCCTGCATCCATGTTCCAACGAGTGGAGAACCTTTAAGCGAAAAGGGACCTGGTGATCAGGTGTCCCAATACTTATCACCCCGATATTGTACATCACACTTGTTACTGCTAGAGTATTCCTTGTAAGGGATCCTGCAGTAATCACAGTGCATTACAGCAAAACCTCTCTTTGCTTCTGTCTCTCTGTCAGTGATTGATGGGAGGTCACACACATACTCCTACTGCAGCTTTATGTCTAAATTCTGCTTTTGTTTAACTGTCAATTCAAAAGTGTTTCCTTTTCTCCTCGGAACCTCCTTGACAGGAATGGCACAGCCTGTAGTAAACCCACGCACACACACACACACACACACACACACAGAGACAAAGCACATCATCCCCAGTGTAATTACCATGCAGTCTGACTGTACCCAGCATATAACAATCCTGCGTATCCTACAGCGCCTGCAATACACCCTGCAGTCCAGAAATCACTGTGTGGGGGAGCTTTTCAACTGTCAACCAAAACAAAAACAAATGCTGGGATCTTTTTCACTCAGTCTGAATGTATTACTTGAAATAAAAGGCAAACAGAAAATATTGGTTGGGGCTGGTTATATCTGGATTTCTTAGATGTGGTTGTGATGGTGTGTTCTGGAATGCCTTATAAAGGTACTGTGGTGGTAACAGGGTGCAGTGATAATATTTATGGTGATTCTAGTCATAAACGAGAATAATAAAATTGAGAACAGATAAAAACCATATGGGGGAAAAAGAATCATGTAAACAAAATCAACAACTGTAAACCAAATAATGTTTCCTTTGGTTACACTGATGTGATTTTTGCTCTGCCTATTTTTGTTCACGCTTTTGTTTCTTTTTGTTCACGCTGTTTTCTTGGCTGTTTTCCAGGATATTTACTTGAGACTTCACACGTTGTGCAGTTTTATGCAGACTGTACTTTAATATGCATGATCCTAAATGATTACCATATTCACGTACCATGCTATTTACACGGTACTCCATGGTATATGTACAAAAAATACGGCATTATCAGGGTATCAGTGTTTCCTGCAGCTGAATCAACTGAACACGGCCAGTGCTAAATCTCAAAATAATGACAAGAAAACACGTCTTTGAGTTGTCCTCCTAGACTGCAGGCAAAATACAAACATGTAGTCTGATTTACTAAGAAGTGGCTCTTAAGGTGCGGTCATATTTACTGTTGGCGAAATACAGGCAATTCAATATGAATCAAAATCAACCAAAATTCTACATGAGCGCAAAATATTTCCCAGCACAGATATCACAATGGGTTCAAGCTGGTCATGCAAATTCACCACACTGACCAACAGAAAGCTACTTGGTTTGAAAGAAAGGTGTAGCGGTACTTCATATAAATCGCTACACTATTGACTGCAGACAATGGAATTTTGCTCCTGTGAGCCCACCTTTATGAAGCAGTTAAATTATTTAAAAGCAAGCAGTGTGCCCAGCGTAGTCTGATTCCCAGCAAAATGAAACCACAAGTTGGTTCTTTGTGGTTTCAACCCTTCAGGTGTGTACTTTTGTGTACTTCAGGAAAACTTATATCAGTATTATCAGTGACTGATTGTTCTTATGGCAATGCATGGTTCAAGATACACATCTGCAGTTTTTTTGGTGGTAAATTATATAAAAATATAGAAAATAGTGTATAATCTGAATTCTGCAGAAAACACTGTTGTACCCTGTTCAGAAAATATATGGCAGTGCCATAGTACTATCTCCAGTAAGCTGTGATAGCATTATGTTACTGTTTTTTGCCAGAAATGGTTTGCTGCATCACTGAATGGATCCATATACAAGCAACAGACTTGACAATCATGCATTTTTTTTCCACATGTACCTTATAGATTAACAAAGCCAAAATTAAATTATATTGAATCCCGATTGCAAGACAACCTACAATACACCAAAGACAAATAACAGGTTACCATTTGTATGACCTGGTTCAAACTCTCTGTGTGTGTTGTGTGTGTGTGTGTGTGTGTTGTGTGTGGTGTGGTGTGAGTGTGTGTGTGGGTGTGTGGGAGAGAGCATGGACCAGGTCAGATATTTGATTGTACCATAAGAAGATGATCAATGGTCCCATGTCACTGTGGTCTCCTCCACAAGGCCAACGTCAAGTACTTCTGCTACATTCACATTTGCCATCTCCAGAAATGCCTTTCCTTCATCGATTCCCTTTCCTTTTCATTAGATAGCACAGAAAGCAGGTCTATGAAAAGGTGCTTTGCAACAAACTTCTTTAACCCATCCGGTAACATGTCTGCTATTTTTCAATAGTCCAAAAGAAGTCCAATAAAGTGCATCCATCCATCATAAAAAGTGTCCCACGCAGCTCCGGGGGATGAATAAAGGCCTCCTGAGGTGAATCGATGTATTTTTGTAAGAAAAAATATCCATATTTAAAACCTTATAAACACTTTTCTGTAGCTTGCGCTAACTGTCGTACGTGGGTTCACAAAACAAGGATTTGTAAAGAAAAATGTTGGAAGATTTCAATATAAGCCAAGAGGAGAATGGTTTTCTTTTGCTAAACAAAAGAAACGTTGCTTCCTTTGCTCCTGTAAACAAATGTTGGTTTTCGCGAGACTATCATATTTTCACCGGACCTTACACTACACCTAGGTCCTACTTCATCCGCTGGAACGCCACTCTATCATGTACGCACATATATCAGTTAGCGGAAGCAAGAGATCACTGTTCATACAAAGTTTTAAATATGGATATTTTTCTAACAAAAACGCATCGCTCCTCTTCAGGAGGCCTTTATTAACCCCTCGATGCATTTTTTAATTTAACTCTGATTGGATTCATCTGAAAAAAGAAAATCGCCTAGGATGCCTTGAGCGTGAGTAAATCATGGGGTAATTTTCATTTTTGGGTGAACTGTCCCTTTAACATAACTCATTAACCAGTCACACTGATCTGGTTTTCTTGATCTTGTCCACCAGCTCCAATGATGAGAACCACTGATCGACATCAGTCGACCACTATCAAATATCCAATTCCAAATATCCATATATTATATAACAGGGATGGCTCCCACTGGTCAACACCTGAGTAGTTGACTGGTAAGGCCAAACTGAGCTTTTCTTTACCACACAGATTTAACAAAACAAAAAAAAACCTTCTGTGAACTACTGAGACTAAGCTCATAATCGTAGTAACCATAATCAGATTAAACTATGTTTGCATTATTAATGCATTATTCTGAGGTTTTCCCTTTAGTCCGAATCGCTAAACTCACTGCAGGTGTTGATCTTCTTCTGCGGCGGCGGGGTTCAGCCACACTGTTACGTCATAAAGTTGCACATTCCACAACCTGTATTTTAGGCGGATTGGCTTCAATATAAGCTGTTTTTAAACTAAAAAGCAAGTTTTGAGTTCTGAAACTTACAGGAAATTTTTAGCATACAATGACCTCTTTTATGTTAAAAGATCAAGGGAATTTTGATTTCTCACTTCATGACCCCTTTAATGTTGTGTAAAATGACAGAATTATGAAATTATAAATTTCAGAAAGAGTATGTGTCCACAGAGCAGTTTTCAATTTTTAAACTGATATTTGTTACTTAAATATCAAATTACCTGCATAATTTGGGCCCTGTTGTTAATTTTCACAATTAACATTTTCATAATGTACCAAATAAGACTGTTCACTGTATATTTTACAGCATTAGGTTGGTGACATTTGTCATTGCTCTGCAAATTTTCCAATAGGAATCCACACAATCTGAAGTTTCGCATGAGGGGGAAAAGATTTCCCCACACAGGTTTCTCTCATTTTCAAGCTTGTCACATGAATTCACCACGTTGATCAACAGAAAGCTCCTTGGTTTGCAGATTAGTTCTGTGTGAGCTGTGCTTCATTTATCTCTACACTACTGATAATAGACCATTTATTTTACTGATTTTTTTTATTTTTGGCAAATTTCACTGAAATTTTACTAATGTGACTACACCTTTAGATTAGAGGGAATTTCTTTCATCTCAAAATTGCCATTATAACTGGATTAAACCAGAATTAATCAGAATCAAATCAAAATTGGAACCAACTCAAATCGAAACCCTGTGAAAAGGAGTCAAACTGAATTGAGAAATCTCTATCAGTACCCGGCAATAGTTAAGAATAAAAATAGTTTTACACATCCTTATTCTATACCTTATTTATCTCTGTCTCTCTTCTCTTGTTAGGCCGTTCGATTCATGACCACTAGATGCAGCACTACTGTTAACTGCTGTACATTACAGCTGTTGTTATTATTTATAATGACTCATAAAAGCGAGAGGTAAACCCTCATAAATCACACAAGTCAGGAGACGTAGTGAGCTCCAGCAGGTCTTATTTCTTGCATCTCACACAACCCTACTTCATCACGGCCACACAGCGAACATGTCGCACACCCTACTATATCTGTTCCTCCAGTTCCGCCCCTTCATTTCTTTGTTCAGTCATTCGGCCCCTCTCCAGCTCCGCCAAGTCATGTCCACAGGGGCGTCGAGGAGAAAATGGAATGCGTGATTAACCTGTAGTCAGAGCTGATCCCTAACCTGTAGGACACCGGCAGTCTGAATGAGGTCCTTTCACAGAGGAACACAGCTGCTTTATGATGCTGAAAAAAAGCCTTATTAGTGCTTGAGTAATTGACATGTAGTTTCCAGCAGTCCTTGGGCTGTTTTTCCTGATTGCTCATGCTAGTTTTCTATTTTCCATTTTGTGTTTTTCCCCTTCACCCTTTTTTTCCCCCATTCACACACTTAAGTAAATGATTATTTTTTCCGTCAAGGTAACATTTATGTCTTACTCTCGTCTTGTTAGCTCTTACATATTCATTCAAAAATGCCTGATGGCTGCCAAAATTCAGGTGCTTCTCAATGTCGGTCCAATTGCCTCTTCTTTTTTTTGTGGTCAAAATGTATATACATGTATTGGGAAAGGTGTGTACATGTTAGGTTCTGTAACGGTCACAGTGTTATTTATACTATTATTATATTTACGGATATTTTGAATATATGGATATTTTAGCTTTCATTTTTATATTTTCAGTTTCATTTTAATTTTAGTTGAATTTTGTGTTATGTGCTTTTGTCCTTTTCATTCGGATTTATATTGTTTTTATAGTTTATTTTTACATCGTTTGATTATTTCATTTAAAGTTTTAGTAAATTATAGCAATTCATCTTTATTCAGATATTGCCAAACAGCACTTCTTATTTAAGTGTTATTTTAATTTTGTACTAAATATTATATTTTATTTGATTTCATCTTTATTCCAATTAACAAATTTTTTTTTAATAGTTTTAGTTAACAATACAACACTGTTCATTTAAATGGTCCTTCAGTGTTACCATTTTTATTATTATTATTTAATGCTATGTGCATAATAATTACAGTAAAATGCTGTTTAATATGTTTTTAAGTGACATATAGCATGTCCTATTTTTCACTACTCAACTATGACTCAAACGATCGTACTGTATATTTTGGCTAAAATAAAACCCAGAAAAGAAACAGCAAGTTTCTTCAGCATCATTCATTAATACAGCATATGCATCTCTCTGCATCCACAGAATGAATCCAACCAGCACAACAAATGAAATTCCAAACCTGAGGAACTCCATCAACATTTCATCTTAATCTTTAGTTTCATAAGTCAATGTGGAAAAGAGATCATTCCTAGGCCAATCAATGAGTGAGTCCAACAGCCGTCAGAATTACACTCAACCAATACTTCATCTTTTTTCCCCACTGTCATAAGCTCAATACGTCTACCATGTGAGGAAGATAAATGCATTTAATGCATTTAGTAAATGTCAACCTAGTGAAAGCTGTCTAATCAGATTCACATCACCACTATCAAAACAACAACCAATAACAAATTTAAAGGGTACGTCCAAACATTTATTGACTCATGCAATTAAAGCAAAATAAGTAATCCCCCATTGAATATGTTTTAAAATGTAATTTTTTACAGTGATGGACAATGACATGGGGGATTTTGCTAGATGGCCATCTGCCAAAACATTGAAAACAATTGTATCATTAAAAACATAACATTCTCATTTTCCACTAGATATTTTCATCTTCATCTCATCAGCAATTTCGATTTTTGGCACGCTCTGCAACAGCTGACCAGTAAAGGCCCGGGTATACTTCACTTTCCACATTCTGTACCGTCTCGCGCACAGCTTTCAAAGTACACTGTATAAAATTAATCATGGGTCTTGTAATTTTCATTTTAAAAAATGAAGGTGATAATTAAAAATAGTGTGTATATTTCATTAAAGAAATTGTGGTTCAAGAATCAAACCCAACCACATGGTGAGCGTTTATGCCAAAAGAATACTAATCCACAATAATCATCCATCAGCTGAAAATAAGCATAAACTAAAATAATTTAAATCAAATAACACTTTCTTAAATAAACAATTAAAAAATAAATAAATAAAAGACTGCACTAATGAAAAAGATGCCATCAAATCCAGATACACCTAAGGCCATTTCACAGCACCCTCTCTGTGGAAGTTCACACTCTGTAGAGTTCACACCAAAGTGTGCACCATAAAGGCCATCAGCACAGGACCCTTATTGAGAATGATGGAGGTGAGCTGGGGTCAGAGGCATTAGGCAGTCTGGCTGCTCAGACATAAACAAACACTCCAGTATTAGCGCTTAACGGCCCCGCTCTCAGACCATCGCACCATTAACCTCCCCCTTTGCCTTTTATCCTTAGCCGTTTAAATGCAAATGCAGTAAAGCAAACAAAACATCTTCCCGTGTTCATGAAAAGAAAGTCTGCCTGTTTGATCAGCACACTAGGCGGTTAGTCTATCGATAAAGGTATATGAAAATAAATACTGTTATGGATTTGGCTGCCTAAAGACTTGAGTGCTAAAGGTCGACACCAAGAATTCTCTCCATCAATAGACTCAGGCTGTATCACCTGATGCTAATCAACCAGGTCACCCTGATGGCCCCCTGACCAATAACATTGAGCCAGATTAACTTCGTCAACAGGTCAAAACAATTTTCGTGTTTAAATCTGCAGAAGACCTAATAAGTGAGATAAAAACTTCTGTTGTTTGTCCATGCTGGTTCACATGAACTCCGTTTTCAGTGACCTTGGCAGTGCTAAAACCCTGAATGTGTGCAGTGTGTCCTCTGGGGTCAGATGATTGTTGTGTCTTTGGGGTTTAATGAAACCAGCCGTCCAAATGGACTCGACCCTTCTCATGCAACAACACAATGATTCTTTTCACACGTATATCACATAGGCAAGCAAATAAGGGCCTGATGTCAAGTTTGATTTAACTGATGACAAACACATTTTTGAAAACAATTTGTTGTGCCAAAAGACAAATGGTCAAATTCTCTGCATTGTCTGAAAAATTTTATATCTGAATGAACTGTTCAGAAACCAAAAATAAACAGGCCTGTTAAGAGCCAGTCATGATAAGAAACTAATAATGTTACATTAAAAAAATTAACATATAAAGACTGTTTGGCAACAAAACATTTTCAAACACAGTCCAATGCACAATTTTTGTTGTAGAAGAAATGTTTTGGATATTATTATAAACAAGTAAATAAAATATAATCAAAAAAATAAAATCTACTCAAATGTTTACATTTGAACATATTTATTGCATTTATTTTTTTAAATACATATTCATTATAGTCCACAGAAAAATGAAACTTCTGTCATCATTTTCGCATCCTCATGTTGTTCCAAACCTGTAAGACATTTTCTGTGTTCCATGAGGATCTGATACTCAGTATCCGTATCGGCTCGATACTGCTATTTTCTGCCAGATTGGGTATCGGTAAGACGAGACTGATCCAAATCCGATATTGTGCGTATACTATTCTGTAAAGTATTCTGAAGCCGTTACATAGTTTAATGTAAGGAACAGATGAATTTTATAGTATATATTTATATATAAATATATTTCTTGTTTTTCATGAATGTGTTTTACAACAATACAAAGAGCAATGTTATATTTTACCAGATTTAGTCCTACACATTCACTTTTATTTGTTCCCCACTATTTTTTTTTTTCACTAAATGTTTAGATTTTAGTGATTTTTCGAGAGTAACTTGCTGCTGAATTATCCACTAACCTAGCTTATAATAGTATTTTTGTCATAGACTACGATTATATATATTTTTTTCATTTGCTATTTTTCTTTATAATATAGTTGTCTATATTTTGTAGATAGTGTTTAACACACAAAAGAGTGATGATCAGATCAACACACAGAAGTATAGAAATTCTACAATGATTTGAAAAAAAAAAAAAACTGCGCTGGTATCGGATTTTTGGTATCTGATCTGATCAGTATCGGCCAATACTCCAAATTTTTGGTATCGAATCGGGATCGGCCGAATCGGGATCGGCCGATATTCAGAATTTTTGGTATCGGATCGGTTCTAAAAAATGTTTTATTGTATCCGTGCACCCTTACTTATATGGAACAGAAAAGAAGAATGCTGGTAACCAAACTATTTTGGGTAAATATGACAGAAGTTTAATTTTTGTGTGGAATATCCCTTTAAAATAAAAATAAAAAACAGTAGAGGCATTTAGCTTTTTTCAAAACGGACTTAAAACCCGAAAAAAAGTCTAAACACAAATATGAATGCAAATTTCGGCACAGACATTTGAAGGTTACAATGTGAATTGTCAAAATGTCAAGCATTCACATCTGCATGCTTAAGAATATTTCCGGTCTAAGAGTTATAATTGTTAGTGCTTTTTAAATGGATCAATTATACCCAATTATAGGCACAATTATTTATTATAAGTCGTCTGTGTTGACTGGCATATTGCTCTGCTTAAACCTGTAACATTTGTAAGGGTGCCATCATTCAAGTTTGACAGGCATACAAAATAATTGTACTGTCACAAACCAAATGCGTAACCTGCTGTTTCCTAATCTCAGTGTTGAAACTGTATGCTGCATTAATGCGTACTAAATCTCTTGGCTTCAGTAACTCTTAGGAAAAGCAAACACTTGGGTTATGTGAAGGTTATGTGGCACACAACTGCTGTAATTTTGTTTTGCAGATGGCACAATGAGTCCCTTCAGAGCCACAAAGAGAGCATATGACCAATCTGAGGTGAAATATTTATAAAGATCCAAACAAAACTCACAGAGTGAAGCATTATAAATCTTATGAACAATCTCTCTAATCTCCCTCATGCTCACAAATACATGCTGAACCCTAAAATAACCAATTAAAAGAGCTCATTAAAAAAATATATGCTGACAAACAGCTCATAATAATCTCTCCATATCTATTTATATCAACAGTCTTTAATGTACTAATCAGGATATAGATGCATTAATTATGGATCAGGATCAAGGCGAGCGGGGAAATTACAGCCAACAGCTGTTCAGAGAACGAGTGCAGGCATTCAGTATTCATGCTTCAAAAAGGGCAAAGCGTTCAGCGAGTGAGGTCCACTTCACTTCACGTTTCCCCTCTTCCAGTGGTCCATGTTGCCTAGAAACTGCCTTAATAGCAAATCCATTTTAATATCTTTTCATATGTATTCCAAATGTATTATTCAAACGTTTAATATCTTTTTAAACCCCCTCTGGGTAGTTAGAACTATTAAAAGCTGCCTTCATTCTGTTTTCGCCCCTCTCGCTTATTCACTCATTCCTTTGTTTTCTCCATCTCTTCCTCTTCTGCCCTGAGGGGAGACAAGGCCACGGCTCGTTCTGGGGCTCCTTATCAAAGTCTGCCTGCAGGAGCGTGTGTGCTTTCTTCGGAGAGACTGGAGAGAACCTCTAGATTTAGGGGCTGTTCACACAGGATGCATCCTTATGTTAAAAACAACCAGAGAGAGCGCAATGGAAATTAACAGAAGGAGTGTTTAAAAGTAATCATGTCATGAGCTGTGTTATATAAAAATGCAGTGGAACGACATTCGCTAGCTGTTTCAACTTATTGTAGTTTGTGAAAACAGATGCAGACACAAATTTCAAAAGTGTTTTGTGCCACGTTTTACCATGTTTAAATATATTTCACATAATTTGAGCGCCTTGACCAATCTGACACACTAATTTTTATTTGATTTAACACATCAATTATTCATTAGATTAACAAATCTTCACAGTCCCCTCACTCAATTAACTGGATGCCAGGATTTCTGCTGAAAACCATCCCCCCTTGGTCACCATGACAACTAATCATGATATCACTGGTTTTATGACCCCCCCAGGAATGTGAGTAGGATAACCCACTCTTTGTCCCCATAGGAGAGGCATAGCAGAAATTGACTTTTCTACTTAATTAATTCAATAGAAAACCTTTTCTTTGAATTAACACACATTTTCTTCAGGCCATTGTGTATATTATTGCTGTGTTGTATTTAATCTGTTGTCTTATAGACTATTTTTTTATTCGTGCTTACGATAAACCAATCATTCATATAACCTTACATATACCGTGTTTTGTATCTATGAATTCGCCTTCTGATGAACTAAACAAGAATGTATATTATTTGTTAGTACGTAGGCAATATATTAGTGCCCTAAGAACCTTTAGTATTTTCAATCAAAGATTCAGATACTAAAGTACCATGTTTCCACAAAAAGAGTCATAAACTCCCCAGGATCTAAAAACGCCCACTTGGAATTCCGGCCTCTCTCATTGGTTAAGCACATCTTGAGAGGCGGGGATCTTCTCCTACCTTAAAGGCCACACTTCATGTGACCCGCCCAGTTGGTGGTTCGGTCAGAAGCAAAGATGATGTGAGAAAAAACGCTTCAGGATACCAAAGCATTGTGCCAGGCCTTTCTTCGGCCTTGTCCTTTCCATTTCAATCAAGATTCTCTGACTCAAAACTGGTTCTCTCATATCAACTAACTTCAGCAAAAGATCAACTGGAAACCTTAAGATTGCATCAGGAATCTCTTTCAGACCGCCGAGACTCGCTTAGTATCAAACTTAGTCTTATTAATTGGTGCATTAAGTATCAGTTACACCTTTTTACAAGGTGTGTTTGAACTCAGAATCTGACGTATCCCTCAGGTTTAGATCTGCTGAATATGCAAAGTGTTCCATAAAATTCATTCTTCATGCCTCTTTCTGTACTGAGTTAAACTTGAACCCTTTCCTATACACTGTATGTGTGTGTGTGTGTGTGTGTGTGTGTGTCTGTGTATTGCCTGTAAAGTGGGTATGTAGGATGTTAGACCAGGTTATGTGTTTATGTAGTATGTTAGACTAGTTTAAGTGTTATGTAGTTAATAAAACCTTACTTGTATCACACTTGAAGTTGTTCATTGTTTGCTTATAACTGGAGTCACTTATTCATGCAGATTTAAGCTTTTGTAGAATTGTACAGTAAGTAAGTTATTTCCTTTAACCAGGAAATTTACGTTCTTAGAATTGACAAGACGGTTTACCCTGAGTGGTCAGCTAAATATCTATAGTGGATCTAAAATATGAATAGTTAATTATAACTAGTTATGGTTAGTTATTCATATTTCCTGTTGTGAGCTAAATTCGCTACATAATTTTATCCAAGTTTATACAGAAATTGTGAAAAAAGATTCTGCCTGAGTCTGGTGATATCTAATAAAACTCACATTAGTCACAGAGGTGACTTTATTCACAACCAATAAAATGAAATAGCGTTTATGAGGTCAATGACATGACAAACGCAAGAAGATTTCAATATTGTAACAGCATTGCATGTAAAATGGTCATAATGTGTTTTAATTAGACGTGATGTGCCCAATCAATACACTCAAGATGGTTATTCCACCCAAGGCTCATCTGATTGGTCCATTGTTTCAAAACTGGCACTGTCCCACTGTGTTAGGACTATTTTTAACTAGACACATTATCTTAAAAACGCCCTCATGGGGCACAATGTTGGAGAAAACATTAAGATGAGGCAAAAGTACGGTGGCCGAGAGAGCTCAACACGCTGCAACTTCAGAAAACGCATGCAAATAGAAAAAGCACCAGTAAATCAAGAAAACAACTTCATCAATTTGACAACAAACGCACTGCAAAGGCTCACAACACAACCAAATAAAGAAAGCGCTGCAAATGCTCACAACACAAACATATAAAGAAACGCTCTGCAAATGCTCACAACAAAACCAAATAAAGAATTTTTTTTTTTTTACATTTCTTTGTTTGGTTGTGATGTGAGCATTTGCAGCGCATGTGTTGTCAAATTAATGAAGTTGTTTTCTTAATTTGCAGCGCGTTTTTTTTATTTGGTTGTGTTGTGAGCATTTGCAATGCTTGTGTCGTCAAATTAATGAAGTTGTTTTCTTAATTTGAAGGTGTTTTTTCTATTTGCAGCGCATTTCTTTATTTGTTCGTGTTGTGAGTATTTGCGCACTGTGTGTTGTCCAAATTGATGAAGTTGTTTTTTCCTTAATTTGAGCAGTGCGTTGAGCTCTCTCCGGCCACCGCTAATCAAACATCCAACTACTTTAATAAATACCGGTATTTCTCTAAAAAAAAAGTCTTAAAACCCATATTGGTCGCCCACTCAAGGAAACCCAACAGTATTGAGACCACAAACAATACTGCAGGATTTAGTGTGCCTGTTGTATATCGTAATTCTCCCAGGGTGTTGGGGATAATGACGCCACCTGTGACCACTGAAATGAATCTCATAAACTGCTGCAAACTGCCTGAGTGATTAAAAACAAAACAAAAAACAAACAATTAAGATGGAGTAATTATATCTGTCTTATTCATAGTCATCTGCAACGATGGCCTCCTAACCCTGCCATCCTTTTTACCTCCACACACGTTGTCTGTTGCTATGGTGAACAAAACTCCCGTTTATCACTCAGCATGACCCAGCTGTTTCTAACTGTAGCGACAGAGCAGGAAAAAACTATTTCCTGCTCACACTCGCCTAAATAGTGGGCAATAAAACAAATAACTCATTTCAAGCCATAGTCAGCAAAAATCAAACCCTCTGTTGATCCAAACCACATACTGTTATTTTAAGTGAGATACACTTGTTCAACAAAGTTTGGGGATCAATAATATTTTTAATACTATTCAGCAAGGACCACATTACATTGATGAAAAGTCACATTTCAGAATGACACAAAATATAATTAAAATAATGCGTCTTTACTTTCTATCATAAAGAAACTGAAAAAAGGAAGCACTGTTTCCATACAAAATATTAGCTGCACACGCTTTCAGCATTGATAATTAATATAAATGTTCTTGGAGCAGCAATCAAATCAGTAGGGATGCACCGAAATGAAATTCTGGCCCACCATAAATAAGATAAGTATAAAAAAAAAAATATATATATATATATATATATATATAATAATATATATATATATATATTAATGTATGTATGTATATGTAGTACCAACAGTTTGTTCTGGTTCTCAAATCTGACTGGTTGAGATCCGTGAGATATTGTACTGGTATCGCTACAGGAACGCCCTTTCACAATTTTGTATCAATCCGCTTGTTCTAGCCGGGTCTATGTTTTTTTTTTATTATTCACTGAGCTAATCGTAGAGTACGTTAGTTAATATAAGAAGAAACGTCTAGCTTCGCTGTCTCTTTCTCTCTCTCATTTGGATGCACGTCTTTCCACATTGTTTCTCTCTTATAACCTCATTATTTCTCTCTAATAACCTAACTGAAGCAGCACATAACCTTGATACGAATTCTAAAAGTGACATGTATGTTTAATTGTCAACTTGAGCTTTGAATCTGTGGCTGAAGGAAGTAGTTCCGCACAAAAGAGAGGTTTTATTAGGCACTCCGTTGTTTCATGTTCCGTCGAACTGTTGTATAAACGCAATATCACTCTCATACTCGAGCGATATTGCTCATGTTATTTATTCTATTATTTTTTATTCATTCTATGCAAATTTTTTATTTATCCAAATAATGTATAGTCCTACAAAGTTATTATTATCAGAGCATGTGAGCAGAGTACAGCGTCACAAGAGGGTAGCGACATTTTATTAGTGTTGCCCAGTACAGCTGTACTACACCATGTACAGTAGCACTATTGCAAACAGGAACAAGTAGGCTATACTACGTAGAAATTTCCTGTCGGATTATTAGAGCGGACTTTGAGTGGAGTGTTCATATGAGCCTTGAGCAACTCAGCGGAACACACATTCATAGGGTGGAAGATTGAGGAGCGTCACACCGCGCAGTGACGACAGCTAGAGTGAGAGTGAAACCTGCATGACTGAGAGTGAAACACTACTGGGCGGTGCGGCTTGCCATATATTTTCGGCTCATATTTTCAGCTGTTTTTCTCTTTTGGCCCAAAACCGAACAT
The DNA here is from genome assembly GCA_018155175.1 of Sinocyclocheilus anophthalmus. Classification (NCBI taxonomy): domain Eukaryota; kingdom Metazoa; phylum Chordata; class Actinopteri; order Cypriniformes; family Cyprinidae; genus Sinocyclocheilus; species Sinocyclocheilus anophthalmus. The sequence continues at coordinate 463,986 of JADLZN010003076.1, forward strand.
GCAATTTTAGGCCGAAATTTTCGGTGCTCCCCTAAAAATCCGCATATTAGAATGATTTCTGAAGGATCTGTGACACTGGAAGACTGGAGTTAATGACACTTCAAAATTCACTTGCCTTCAACAGAAATAAATTACATTTTAAAACATTAAAAAATAAAACCACAATTATCTCACACTGCCACCCAACTAAACATGCCACCGTTGAATGTACTGGTGAGGGGTTTGTGTGCTGGTTAAGTCAGTCCTTTAAAAGAATGAAAAACAACACAGCCGGGTCCCAGGGGAGCCAGAGAAAGGTAATGAGGGTGGTCCTTTAGATGTTACCCTTCATTCTGCAGTCTTTTAATTAGGGTGCGGATCAGACATAATGAAGTGGAAATGGCTAGACCAGAAAATCTGAGCATATCACACCAGTTCTCAGGTCCTTACACTGGCTTCCAGTGATATTTAGGATTGATTTTAAAGTACTATTACTCGTTTATAAATCACTCAATGGCCTAGGACCTAAACACATAGCAGATATGTTCACTGATTATAAACCTAACAGAGCACTCAGATCATTAGGATTGAGTCAGTTTGAAATACCAAGGGTTCACACAAAACAAGGGGAGTCTGCTTTAGTTATTATGCCGCCCGCAGTTGGAATCAGCTTCCAGAAGAGATCAGATGTGCAGATTTAAATGCAGACTCAAAACTCATCTGTTTAGTTGTGCATTTATTGAATGAGCACTATGCTAAGTTAGAACTGATTGCACTGTATTTTATGAATAATTTTTTTCTATTTTTAACTGTTTTAAATTCATTTTAACTCATTTTAAAAGTTTTTAAATTCCTTGTTGTGATTATTTTAAAAAATTATTTTTTTTATTTTATTTTATGTAAAGCACTTACCATTGTGTATGAAATGTGCTATATTAATAAACTTGCCTTGGCCTAAAAATGACACTGAAACTATGCTACAGCATTTATAAAGCTTATCAATTCAGAAATTTCACTAATCCCATTTTATGAAATGAAAGCGTGAAAATTACTTAATCACTGTAAACGACAGAATAAACAATTGTATTTTATTAAGACTGATATAGAATAATATAATATATATACATATTAAAGATTAATAAACTCTTTATATATAATATATATATATATATATAATATATATATGTCAAGAAACAGGTGTATATTTATCGTTGTTAGTATATATAAATATATTAATGTGTGTGTGTGTGTGTGTGTGGTGTGCGGGTATATGGCTCATGTTACAGTATCTAATTTGTTTACTAATGGATCAGATAACCTTACTGTAAAGTATTACCAAAAATGTTATGCATTTATGCATTTTCATATCCCATAGTAGCAACCCTTCTCAGTGGTCTTTTTTTATATATATATTTAAAATTTGGCAGCCACTGAAATACAGTCACTAATTGTACACCTCCATGTTTCAACATAAAGTAGCTGTCAAACTAAGTTAATCACATGTCTCAAACTAAATCAAAGGCACTGAGCTATTATTCTCTACAGAATAGTAAAACAGCATGCTTTCTGACCACATGTTCAGGCTCCAACCCCTTATGTACACACAAAGTCCAGACGAACACACATTGATCACTTTACCTTATTCTGGCACTGCTTCCAGTAACCCGCTGACATAAATAGGGTGCCACTATTTGGTTAAAGCTTGTAAATTTTAGGTGCCTGGTTATTCTCTTTCCTCACTGCATGAAGTACAATTTTTCATTTCTGTGGTTTGAAAATAAATGAGTATAAAATGAGTATGACCCATGCCTGCAGTTGTCAGAAAGCCAACCATTACCACAACAACAAAACTGCCAAAAATATCAAAATTATGACTTTGATCGAGATTAAACATATTTGCAAACTTTTAGT
>JADLZN010003077.1:0-24498 GCA_018155175.1 Sinocyclocheilus anophthalmus
GAACAGAGGCCCTCTGTCCCAAGACTCACCTCTGACTGGTCGTCTATTTACCTTCACGGCACTGGGGCTGAACTTAGGACAGAATTCACTTCACTGGTGCTGGTTGAGACACAGCTGCTTTACTGCTTCAATTGGAAGTAAAATGGAATACTTTTTGGTCACACTTTGATCATTGACGATTTAATGTGTATTTTTATCATTGACGGCAGTACTTTGAGGGGGGAATGTCGGAGCTTTTTTTTTGGATAGCCCCACACACACACAGCACACGCACACTGCACACCACACACACACACATCTCTATATATATCTATTATATATATCCACCATACAATCTAGTAAAAAGTCACTAGTTATGCATTCATAGGTCAGCTATAGCAGAGCAGCAATAAAACACTCACACTGTTGTGAAATGACAAGATTCTCTTTCACACTTAATATGTTTTGGTGGTACATTTAAGTCTAGGTTTTCTTATACATATTTGTGTGAGTGTATGAACGCGTGAGTCTGTGTTTGTGTTGCTTTGGCTTTGCTGGAGAAGAGTAATTGCGACAGTATGAAGAGGTGCCAAAGGCAATGTGACCTGAGGGTGCAGGTGATAATGGCCATATCAGCAGAGAGTTTTCTTTGTAATAAGACGCTGTATGAGAAGTCAAAGGTGAAAAAAATCACAGTTATATTGTTTGGAGGGGAAAAGGAGGTGCGAGTGTGTGTGTGTACATAGGTATGACTGTCTGAAGGAAATCACAATCCTCAGTTCTTTAGCCTTGAAGTGTGACTGCATTTTGTTGGGAATGTAGACCGTCTCTTGCCCTTATTTGACAGTCTCTGCTTCCTCTAGAGCCCACACCAGAAATACAAGTCTAACAAAATATCACAAGACATTCAGAATGACTGGCAAGTGTCAGGGCTACGATGTCCCCAGGAGTCCGGCTCCGCCGTGGTCTGGCACCGAGCCGTCCGCAGCTGTCGCAGAGTCCTGTGCAGCAAAACGCCAGCACCAGATGAGCTTTGGTAACCTAACCTGGCCCAGGACGTTTTATGAGCCTGGGAACAATCCTGTGTTTTCTTTGAAATGCCTGACCCGACTCCCTGGGTGCTAGACACTAGTGTTATTCCAGTGCTACCCAAATGGTTTTATTTTTTTCTTTCCCTCCTTTTTTTTTCAACTGTGGCCAAAACATTATTGAAAATGAATTTCGATGTGTCTGCGGATCTTCTAATCCAATAAGAATGTTCAAAATGGGGTTCCTGTCTTTTTTCTCCTTCTCAGAGTTGCTTTAAGAGGTGTTTTGGTTGCGTTTTCATGGGTCCAGTCTAATGACAGTGAAATGTGAGTGCACTGAAAAGCAGTTTGATCACAGTGAGAGACCGAGGACTAAATAAACGCAAATGTTCAGAGTGTCTGTCCTGCCATTGTAAAACCTTTTATGAGTTCTTTGCTTCACTGAAAGAATTTAGCCACAACAAAGACAGATCAATTGTAGTTTTCTAAGGATAGTCAGGGCTGCTGGATACACTATTTGGACCTTTTAAAGAATGGACTGTGCTTATCTTATGTATTTATTTGTAATTATAAGAGCACTGTGCTTCAGTGCATGTTTTTGTTTTCCTATATTTGTCGCTTCTAAAATTATGTAGTATGGTAAATGTTCACTGTAACAATGAAGACAAGAGAAAGTGAAAACAAATCGTATTGATCTATGTTGTACTTGACCCTTTAGAGCATTTGTTTCCTGCTTTGCACTCATGAAATATGTCCAAAAGTGAGATCTACTATGTGTAGACAGTCTAAGGCCTTGTCTACACATTTTTCAGATTTAAAAAAAAACCCCACAATATTTAAAAACCTCATAACCACAGAAAATAAATACCCAAAGCATAAAGAATTTGCAATATTTTATACACAGTATCACAGTAGGATACTCATAATGTTATTTCAGGAGGTTTTTGTTAAATGTTGATACATGTTGATACAAGTTAAAGGGGTCATATGATGCTATTTAAAAATGTCCTTTCTCTTTGGAGTGTTACAAAATCTTGGTGCATAAAGAAGATCTGTAAAATTGCAAGGACTAAAGTCTCAAATCAGCGACTCAGGGACCCTCACCCCGCCTGCGCCGTCAGTAACCTGCAAAGAGATATTTTTTTTATAAAAGTTAAGAGTCAGCCACACCCTACCTAAAACAGCTCGTTCTAACACGCCCCCACATATCTAGGTCACTATGTGGAATTATTTGCATAATGCCGCCCAAATGTTCCCGCAAATAAAGAAGGCATAACTTTATTGTTGCTGTAAGTATTTTGTGTCCGCCGCCGCCATGCGTAACTGCACTGTGTGCTTCGTTGTGAAAGCGACAATACTTTGTTTGGCCTTCCAAAAGATGACGATACCCGCTTCGTCATGCCTGGAGCTGATCAATGCTGGTTGCTGAGGAAATACAACAAATTTGCGCTGTGGATCACCGGATCGGCTGTCACCGTGGACGAAGCGGAGTCCATCCCAGGATCGTCACATGTGGTTGCCGCAAGCATCACAATATGATAAGAGGCATAACATTTCAGTCACACGCTTGAGGTATTCAGCCAATCACAGCGCATTGGATAGCTGGCCAATCACAGCACACCTCGGTTTTTTAGACCGATGAGTTTTGTAAAAATCGATGTGTTTCAGAAAGGCAGGCATAGAGGAGAAACAATAATGTACCGTATGTGGAAAATAATGTTTTTTTTTTTTTAACCTTAAACCGCATAAACACTTTCATTACACCAAATACACAAAATATGTTCTTTTTAGCAGCATCTTACCCCCTTAAAAATATTTGATATCTTCAAGGCTCTAATACTCACCAATTCATTTATTTGATCACAACTATTGATTCACAGTTTAAAACAACTTTCAGCATCATTACTCCAGTCTTCGGTGTCACGTGATCCTTCAGAAATCTTTGTAATATTCTGATTTGGTGTTTCAAGAAGCATTTCTTATTATTATCAAGTTGAAAACAGTTGTGCTGCTTAAATATTTTTTGTGGAAATCCGTTTGTGGAGTACCCTACATTTGAGGATTCTTTGATGATCAGCATTTATTTAAAATAGAAATATTTAGTAATAATTTAAAGTCTTTACTGTTACTTGTTCAGTTTAATGCATCCTTGCTGAATAAAATATGAAAAAAGAGGCCCACTTTATTTTACGGTCCAATTCTCACTATTAACAAATTATTAACTATGACTTCTGCCTCAATAAAGTCCTAATTGCTGCTTATTAATAGTTAGTAAGGTAGTTGTTAAGGTTAGGTATGGGGTAGGATTAGGGGTCTAAAATATGGTCATGCAGAATAAGCATTAGTGTGTGCTTTATATGTACTAATAAACAGTCAATATGTTAATTATAGGCATGCTAACAAGCAACTAGTGAGAATGACTAAAGTGTTACCAAAAAATTAATTCACATTTTTTTTTAATAATAATTATAATTTAATAATTTTTAAGTTTTAATATTTGTAAAACTGTACTAAAACAGTAAAGCTGACTAAAATAAATGAATATGACAGTGAAATATTGACTAAATTTGAAGGATATTTGTCAAAAAACTATGATTTTTGATAAAAACTATGATTAAATCTATGAAAAACATCTTACCTGTTCACATGCATCACAGAAGTCTTCACTTTAGAAGGCTGTATACAATGGCATTTACGTGTAAATGGGAGGCCAAAATGCACACATATCCATATAGACATGACCTAAGCACAAAACATAAAAGACATATATTAAGACAGGTGAGATTTTAATCTTTGTTATCACCGTTTTGAAGGGAACTTGAATTAATGTCGCTCTCTTTATTCCCACTGCCTGAACAGTGAGTGTGATTAGCTAATATAACAATTCGTTGGAACTATCGACGGGTGACGAGACGTCTAATATCTGACATTTAGAGTTCTAAGGATCTCTGATTGGCACTTGATTAGGGTCTAATTCATGCCATTATCTCCTCCAGTAGAATTAGCTGGGTAGAAAATTGTGTGGTAAATCACAGGGGCTGCGAACAGGAGGGGTGGGGAGGAGCCGGGAAATAAAGCATAGAGTTGGAATCAACACTTTTAGTTACCTAGTCATAAAGTTGACTTTCGGCTCAACAGAATGGCACGGGACCAACAAGTGTTTGCCAACGCTTTTGGCACAGAGGCGTTTCTCTCAGTGCAGTTCATTTAAGACAATTTACAAAGTTCTGCTTTCTTTCCACCTCCAGAGTTTCCGTTCCTCACCTAGCCCGCCCTAACCCATCCCGGCCTGCACTTAATGGCAGCTGCTCCCCCAGGCCTGAACTCCAAACCTCAACGGGGACAGAAAATAATTAGGGAGGGAAAATTGTGCCTGACACCATTTCTGAAAAGCAGGGTATTGTAATGAAAGCAGAGCAAGGATCTTTGTGTCAGAGGGAAAAATTGAAAGGAAAAGAGTCGGAGAGAGAAAGACTTTGCGAGAAAGGCCTTTGGGGGGTTAGCGAGGCATTACGGTCTCGCCGCAGCACTTGTGGGAGAACGTTGAAACTCATGCATGTGCCCAACAGGAACCTCACTTTTCTCCAGGCACCGTCTGCACTTTTGCAGGTGGAATGATAGGATATTGAGGTTGCAAGGATCTGAGAGAAGCACCTACACACTGTACAGTAGTATTTTTTGTTGTTGTTGAAAATATCTTTAAAATGTATTCATTGTTTCATTAATTTTAGTCAGTTTTACTCTAATAAAATAAAATCTAAATTTAGCCAGTTTTTAGTTTTAAATGTATTATCATGTTTATTTCAATAATTTTATATATATAATGTTTAACAAAGAAGTAAAACTGTCCTTGTTTGAAAGACCCTGAGCTACATAAAAATTAATTTTTGTTTAATTCGGAGTTATTGTTGATAAACCGTTTGACATTGCTATAATTTTGTTATTCATTGTCTAAAATGATTAATTTTAATGGTGATTAACAGTTTCATTTTGTTTCTGATCGAAAACAAATATATATTTTTCAGTTTACTGGAATTCTTTCTAGATTTCTCCTCTTCAAAAAATTTTTGTGCATTGTCATAACATCTTGCAGCGTTTTTCTCTTTTTTTCAGTCTTAAATTGATTAATTATTGTCATGATGGCAGTGGTGGACAACACCAGATGCTATGCTTCATAGTTGGGGAGCGGATAAATGACAGATCTGCTGTTGAAAGGTCCAGCGGGGGCATCTTGGCTTTTAAAGAGGAGTGAAATATTACACTGGGCGGCATAGTTGCAGGATTACTACATGCTGGAAGTGCTGTTTTTAGAGCCTTGGCAGCTGTCTTGAAACCACAGGAAGCCAGGAACTGCAAATTTCTTTAATAGCTGAGCGATCAGTGTTTATACTTTAGGAGACTACATGAATATGCTCTTGGTGGGTTTTATTTGATGAACACGGTTGTGTTGTCACACTTTAGTTTGCATAATGAGCCACAGAGCAGATGATGGTAACTTGCAGAAGCTCTCAAAAACATCTTGGAACCTGTCTTAATTGACACTGACCAGCCAAATAAAGAAACAAATGCGTTGCTTAAGTGTATTGGTAAGACATTAATTGTTAGTATTGCACCAGAAAGACGCAAATAGCACACAATATCTCTTAATGACACGTTCTCTGCTCAAAGGTGACAATAAACACCACACTTAGCTAATGACGATCAGAGGCTGCCCTTGTAAGTTTGCTAGCGTCGCGATCAGCAGGGAATTCTCCTTAAATCCTCCCCAGATTAGAAAATAAATTGACACCCCGGCTCGCATCTGGGTCATGCTTCTGCTGCGGCACGTCTGAGACCTGCTTTCGGTGTTGTTAATTCATTTGTCATGAACAGAAATCATCGGAGTCGCTAGGGAACGATTGGGAACAGTAAGTCCTGCATTTGGAGCCCTACACAAATTCCCCTGGTTAGACAGCCATGGTTATTGATTCCCGCAAAGAATTACATTGTTTTGTGCCACACGTTGTTGTGTCTGACTGGAAAGTCGAGGAATCGGCTGACTGGACATGATTGCGCCCGGGATCCAGGTCCGGGCCCCTGGGTTCATTACCTGGGCTGGATGGGAGAATAGGCTCTCGGCTCTGCTTTCTCATCTCAAAAGACATTTTTTTATCGGAATTCCTCTCTAAATATACCTGCGGTGGGTGAAGTGGGGGGTTTGTGAGATTACGATATTGAGCCGGCAGACGGTTTCAGTTTTAGCACCCAAAGTGATTTCAGATTGCCTGTCTTTAGAGCTGTATGAATGCCGGTGCATTTTGATACCTTCGCTTAGCAGCTAAACAGGGAACACGGGCTGCCACTCACACTGACACTGACATCACCTGATATGGCATCTGTGGCACCCAGCTTGCTGAACTCGTCTCGAAAATAAATGGAGTGAAATTAAACCTGAGCTACTATGATGCAAGGCCACAGAAATCAGCTGAAGCCTCTCAAGGCATCTAACGGGATTTGCTGTCACAGTGAGCTGAACTCCCAGATTACTTCTGAAAATCATTACTTGCATCGTACAACAATGCAATCAGTTTAATATCCTTCAGAAGTCACGTAGGACAAACAGACGTTTGGTTCTAATGCATTAGAGGCCCAGAGATATGTTACTCTGAAGTTCTTGTATTGCAGATATTTTGTAATCGGGAACTCGCTTTAGACCTTGCAGTCCAGCAGCCTCTTGCCTAGAATATTGATGAGAGTCTGAAAACACTCCTAATGTGAGTGTCGGTGTGCATGTGGGTGATAGATAATCCCATGCAGGTGGACAAAAGACGAGAGTCCAGGGACTTGAGCCCAGTGAGAAGATGATGAGGGGAAGAGGAGAAGAATTCGGCAGCAGCTGGTGAGGATCCATGGCACCTTCATCATTCTCTCACCACCTTTGCTCTCTTCTCTCATGTGGAATTTCACCTACACCGGCTGGGGTGTTCTGAAGATCCCTAAAGAATAAATCTGCACTCCACACAACCACGTCAATCTACCACTGTTTCGTTACTTCGCACTTTTATGTCCCTTGTCTCGTTTTTCATCTTAAAGGAATAGTTCACCCAAAAATGAAAATTTGATGTTTATCTGCTTACCCCCAGAGCATCCAGATGTAGGTGTTTTTGTTTCTTCAGTAGAACACATTTGATGATTTTTTAAGTCCAACCGTTGGAGTCTATCAATCTTATAATGCATGGCAATAGTAACAAAGTCTATGAGTGTAAAAAAAACATGCTCAGACAAATCCAAATTAAACCCTGCGGCTCGTGACGACACATTGATGTCCTAACACATGAAACGATCTGTTTGTGCCAGAAACCAAACAGTATTAATATCATATTTGACCTCTAATACACCAATGTCCCACTGCTTTGTGTGCGCGCACGGCATCCAGTGCATGAGGTGTGTACACGCTCTGGCGTAGTTTACGTTATGGTACTTGTCGTGGGAAGACAAAGCTCAGACACGGTTTATTAACATAAAATAAACAATGGGGTCCCAGCAAAAAAGGGAGTCATGTATCCAAAATAAACAGGGTATCTGTGATCCGCGTCGTGCTGCGGGAATTCTTGAAGTGAAGGGCATGGTCAGGAAGGTAGGAGTGTCCGGGCTGCCTCACACACTCCCCCTTTCCTTTTCCCGGTCCGTGCGCGAGGGGCGGCGGCGGCGGCGGCTTCGTCCTTCTCGCTGCCCACGGCGCTTGAAGGGACTAGATGGCCCTGCATCCTGGCCCGACGGCCGTGTAACGCGTGCGGTTCTCGTCCGGACGCGGGTCCGGTAGCTCAAGACTCTGGCTGCACGGGAGTCCCTCTACGCACCCTTTCTGGACCCACGAGGACACCAGCGTGCGTGCATGCACGGGAAAGAGACCAGTCTGCCGAGGAGAGGCGCATTCGGCATTTAAACACCGGCGTTGATGAGGCTCCATTCGGTTCAGGTGTACCCCATCGCACGCCGCCAGCCCTAGCTATTTCAGCACCCCCTCCTCTCTCACGCACCCACTCATGTCGGGAGCCTGGCGAAGGGCGGCGATTAAGGGACGGGGTGATGCTGATAATCAGGGGGAGGCAGCCGACTCGTCACAGAGTGTTGATATCCAGCCGAAGAGCAATAAACCATAACTTCAGGCAAGCAGGCTCAGAAGTCAGTTTGAACAATCCGGATAAGCGTAAGTACCATTTTGATTAGCCATCGAACCTACAATTACTGTGCACTGTGTAAACAATGAGTGACGTATACGCGCGAGAGATTTCTGGCCTTACGTAACCCAGAGCGCGTACACACCTCACGCACCGGAAGCCGTGTGTGTGCCCAAAGACAGTTGGACATAGTGGTGTATTAGAGGTAAAAAATTATATAAATACAGTTCGGTTTCTGGCACAAACCGATCGATTAGTGTCTTAGGACATCAATGTGTCATCAAGAGCCGCAGAGTTTAATTTGGATTTGTCTGTGCATGTTTTTTTTTACACTCATAGATTTTGTTACTATTGCCATGCATTATATGACTGACAGACTGCAACGGTTTTAGTTAAAAATCTTCGTTTGTGTTCTAACGAAGAAACAAAGTCACCTACATCTTGGATTTCCTGGGGTAAGCAGAGAAACATCAAATTTTCATTCTTGGGTGAACTATCCCTTTACGCAAAGAATACCCGTTACAAAAATAAAAAACATCTACAATACATAGTAATCTTTTAAAACACTTGTTCTTCCATTCACGTATTTCCAAATGTATGTAATTCATGGTGCTTTTAATATACCACTAGGGCACACCAAGCTTTAAAAAAAAAAAAAAAAAAAAAAAATAATATATATACCTGTAATATATAATACACTGTATATATCGCCAAAGTTTGCGGTCAGCTAGTTTTTTTTATTTATGTCATTTTTATTCATGTTTTTATAACATCTTTTAATATCACCTTAGGCTGCAATTAATTTTAATTGTATTAAATTTCTTAAAATCATAAAAACTTATATAATATAATACTACTATATTTCTCTATATACTAATATATACCTATTATAAACCCAAATACCAAAGATTCACAAGGAAAAACTACTAAAGACTACTAAAATGACTGCATGAATAATTAAAAAAATACTGAAAATCCTGGAATACTCTGTGTGGTTGACAAGCTCAAGCGAAAGTCACAAAGGGAACAATGATGGGACACCATGAAACCTCAAGACAGACGGTGTGTTTAACATCATATTTTCTTTGCTCTCCACTGATCGTCCCTCTGACGAACTCTTCGATACATGTCACTAAGGAGCAGTTTGATGCACATCCAGCATAGCAGTATTTATTATTCAAACTATACACAAAATCTGTGCTTCATGGCTAGCAGCCGCTTTGACAGCAGGAAACAATGAGTGCTGTGAAGGTGGACACTGGAACTGCAGTATAACTGCTCCCCCTGGTGTGCACTAATAGTAGCAGTCGGACAAGGGCACAGTTCACAGAGGGGAGTCTGTGAACCCAGCTGGCTCTAAGATGGTTGGGTGAAAGCTGGGAGACACTAATTCTGCTCAATGAATCCAATTAGAGTGTCTCACCCATTTGGAGGAATATGTGTCTGCTCTTCCATTATCCCACGGTTTCACACTGGACGTGCCAAAACGATTTGTTATTGTTCACGCGCTGTTATTTTTGTGATATTCTATTTTTTATTTTTTGTAATGACAATGGTGCAAATTATTTGTTGTTTTGACAGGAATATAATCTCTTAAAAAAAATACATTTGCATGTGCATCATATTCATTTTAATATTTATTAATTTTACAAGCATTAACAATTGCTACCTTTCAGGAATGTGACTATATTCAAGGACTTTTAATTCTAGTTTATTATTCTAATTTAAAATCAAATAAATACATACTGCTTTTTTCCCCCCGCTTAACGAATCCTACACGAAACCTATCAGTTACATCCACTGCATACATGAACAGCAAAGGCGGTGAATCACATAAGACTGCCATTATGAGTCATTAGCGAGCCTTATGCTTTAAACCCCATTCAGGGACTGCAGGGAGAAGACTTAAATATGTCGAGCTGCTCAGTCCCCAAAGGGTTAAATGCACATGTGCACTCTCCCTCTCTCCGTCTCTTTCAAACGCACATACTCACACACGCATGTACACACACCCTGCCATCCTGAAAGCGCACCAGGCTGGCTGTGCATACAGATGCACTCATCATAATTCATTTAAGCCCATAATTCTCAGCAGGCTAATGCCCCACAAAAGACCCTCAACATCCTTAAAGAGTTAAATCATCACTTTAGGGAAGGAACAGAGGAATGGAGAGGGAGAGAGGTTGTGTGTGTGTGTTGTAATTTTTCAAGGATGACTGGAAGTGCTTGGACCAGTCCCTTCAGTCAAGTATGTTGCCATGCAAGGGATTAGAGTGTGTGAAGCTCCAGGTCTTGACCTGCAAGCCTGGAAGCCAGGCTGTAACCTGACCCCATACCAGGTGTATGCCTTTGGGTCAAGAGGTTGGGAAAGCACGCAACTAAAGACAGCTCCTCCATAAAACCCCCTACTGCTCCAATTACATGTATTCCAACCATTTCCAACACCAGGCCTGAGCTCTGAAAACTTAAGCTCTAGTGTAACCGCGCATTAAATGCTTCTATTGCACAAGTGCGCCGAAAACCCCCAAAGGTCACGGATATATGACCGTAAAGGCGAATGGAGAATAAATTAAATGCCAATGTTAAACGTTCTCGAAGAAAAGAAGCAAGACTTTGCTTTTACTTTCAAAATAATTTACTGTGCCTTTAAAAAGCTCCGTCATCTGCAGCCAGAGACCCATAGCTGTCGCGAGAGCCGATCATTTACCCAGAGATCTCTTAAGTGTTAGGTGCTAATGGGAGGGAGCCACGCAAAACAGAATGTGATGACTTACAGTACATCTAACACTACATCTTATTTAGAAGTTGAGGTTCAGGGGGGAGGGAGGCCAGTATCATATCATAACACATTAAGTCAACTGCAGCAATTTAATTAAGCATCCTGCTCTACATGAGCAGTAGTGTATGGTGACTGGAGATCTCAAAACACTGCATATAGTTTGGACCTGCAGTAGGCCGCTACTTCACGCTTAAGCAGCAAGAACAACACGATAGCCTTAAAAACACAAGCATTGGACATGTCTTACAGTTATAAATAAATGAATGAATAAATATATGTTGATAATAGTGGAGGGATCTATTTATGTTACAGTTAAATCATTTGTAAAATATGTTGATTACCGACATTTGCTCATTAATTATTTTTAACCATCAAAACTCTTATATAATGATTATAAAAAAACGAATAAATAAAAAAATATTCCATTAAACATCTAATATAGCCTCTAGATAATTGTGCTCAACAGGGGGCTCGAGGCCCACTAGATGGTAACCTTAATATGGCACATTTCTTAAAATTATTAATCTATTTATTTACATTTTGTTACCTAATACACATAATTACATTAAATTAACAAAATAAATATAATTAACTAAATAAATAAATAAAATACAAAAATCAATAAACAATAAAATAAATAAATTAAACAATAAAAAACCTTTTTCCACATTATTACAACAGAAGTGCCGAAGGTACAGGAGAGTCTTTGTCTTGGTCAAAGGGGGACCTTGGAGCCAAAAAGGTTGAGAACCACTAGACTCACTGACAAATGGAAACTGTGTTTTTGTGCATCAGATCTTATCTTGGATAATAATTTTGGATTTCAAAATATTTTGAAAGAGCTGACAATTCAGAGCAAATTCCACACCAGTCTAGAGAATCAATCCAGTAATAATACGAAAAAAAAATCACCATTGCAGGTCAATAATAGCCCTCAGTGAACTACAAAAAAAAGGAAACATTTTGTTTTTGTACCTTTCTGCAAACTGAATCATTATTAATAGCAATCAATTTCAGTATTATAAATGCAGCAGATTAATACAAAATCAGTATGAACATTTTGCTCTGTTTTGAGGTGGCAGAGCCCTCAAAGGTGCCAACATGACTTCAACCCGCAAGGACAAAACTACAGTCACACACTTTGCTCTTCGCACCTTATGCAGATGCCTTATGACAGCAGACAGAGAGCACTGGTGTCATAACGTAACATACCGCAAGCTAATCTGCCGGCCCTCTCCAGCTACGGAGGGTTAATTGCAGAAGCTTGCCCCCCGTTCAGTGTGTTTGGATAGGTGCTTCTCGTTGCAAACAGACAGCCCTTTGTGTTGCTTCACTTTAATCTGTGACTTCATTAGGGAAGGAAATGGGAGTAAATACAAAAAGCCATTGTCTTTCTTTAGGGAGGGAGACCACAATGCTAGCTTGAGATGTTGTGTAACTATCTTGTCTGTAATATTCATTACACACCTGGGTCTTGGCCTATTGGTCTCAATTATGCCACGGAGAGCGAGGGAAGAGGAATGTGTGAATGTATGCCAGTAAAATACACAATGTCCCAACTTGAGTTGTGCTCTCTAATTTCTCATGGAACGTCTACTAATATTCCTTTCTGTTTTCGGAGATGTCAAAGCTCAGAGTAGTCTCAACAATAAACTCTCACATGCAGGCTGGGAAAGGCTAGTTTTAGAAAGAACCGGGCATGGATTATAAACAAATATGATACTTTTGTTTCTTGCGTCGAGAAAAGCTGTGGCAACACAGTCATAATAGTTATGCTAACTCAATGTGTTATTGCCAAACTGCTTGCATGAAACAAAATAGTTCTTGTTAATCAAAAATCATGGCATATTTCAAATACCTATTGAATGAAAAAGCAATCAGTGAAGTGCACATGGGGACCATTTTGGCCAAACAATTATTATTAACACACTGAAAATGACTTTTGGCAGAGTGCAAAAGTGCCTGAAAGTATGGCCAATTATGTTTACTAAGATAATCAATCAGAAATAGCAACAAAATTTGCATTTAATTACTGAATTCAGCCATGTATATTGATTAAAAATGTTAAACGAGACATCAGGGTGTTGTAAAAGTACAAAGTTGCTATTCAAATCATCATCTCCTTAATTATGCATAATTCACAGTTATTTCTAAAGTAAGTGCATGTAAGTGCAAGTTTGTGATAACATAATTATAAATATACTGTGAGATTAAACAAATTACTGGCATCCGTACATGCATTTATATACACATTTTAGTGCTGTCAAGCGATTAACCATGATTAATCACATCCAAAATAAAAAAAAAATTGTCTACATAATATATGTGTGTGTACTGTGAATATTTATTATGCATATATAAATACACACACACACACACACACACACAGTATATATTAAAAATATATTCTCATATTTACATATATATTTATATTCATATAATTTATATTAGATATAAATATATTTAATATATAAACAAAACATATTTTTCTTAAATATATACATTTGCATTTGTGTGTATTTATATATACATAATTGTACACAGTACACACATATATATTACGTAAACAAAAACGTTTATTTTGGATGCGGTTATTGTAGTAATCCTTGCTGAGGCACTGAATAAATTTATAGATATATATATATATATATATTATATATACAGTATTATAATATAGATATAATATATCCAGTATATTTATTATATATATTCTATATACTATATATCTATCTAGATATATAATTATAAATGATAATGATATTATATATATATATGTGTAGCTTGGGGCAATTTTGGGCGTTTCAACCTTTCATTTACATAAACATTTTGGCAGAACGCAAAAGCGTCTGAAAGTACTATGTGATGTTTACTAAGATAATCCATTAGAAATAGCTGCAAAATGATAATTAAACAGCCTAATGCTGCCATGTATATGGATAAAAAAGGTTAAAAGAGACATCAGGCTGTTGTAACCGTACAATTGTTGCTATTCAAATTCATCATCTGCTCCTTGCTCCATCAATGTCCCTCTCAGTCCCCTCCTATTTCCTCTCGTTTGCTCTCCCATCGCATTCTCTCCTTCTTAGTGAAATGAATTCCGTAGCGCGCTTGCCAAATGACCCGTGACCATGGGCGGACAAGGTTACCACTGCTGACTTTTACTGCCTCTCTGGTCTCCTCTCTTCAGATGCACATGTACAGCCTCTGCCTGCCTGTAAATACCAAGGCGGATACAACTTAATTAATAATGACAAACACGGTCTAAGATGGGGGAAAGATCAAGAAGAGAAAAAAAAAGTAAATGCAAGGCGGACTAAAGACTAACTGCTCTGGCTAGCCTCCTGTTCCCAAGGGCTTGGGAGGAGGGGGCAGAACCTGACCTTAAAAACATCAGTTATGATGACAGCTAAATATGTGAGGAGAAATTATAAAAAGAACAAAAGAATCTTGGGAGGATTAAAACGTTACTAATATCAACAGTAAAATTAGCAAGTGCCATAAATACCGGCACCTGGATTTTAGAACGCGATCAAACAAGGTTTTGCATTTTACAATTAGTACCTTCAGTATTCTTAATAATTGGTTAACATCCTTGGAAATTAAAAAGTTGTTAGATGAAAAATAGTCAGGAATATTGTAGTAGTATAAGTGGCCGTTGTTCTAAAACAGGCCGCTTGTTTTACAGTGAGGCTTTATGCTGGATTCTGTGTTCACTAGCTGTATCGCTGTTCTACCATCGCAACAATCTCAAAGTAGGCAGGCGCACGATGGCAGAAAGTATGCTGAATATAGTACGCTAAACCCAGGCCGTGGCACTCAAATAGCTAATGATTAGGATAGGAGCTGGCTCACAGATTCTTCTATCTAGAAAGACATATCTGAAGTTAGCGCATCTTGTAACAGAGGTGTATATTATCACCTCATCCCTAATAGTAAGATGATGTATTTAAACAGCATGCGGAACATATCGCATAATTGAAAAGACGGTGTTTCTAGTCCAAAACTCTGTAACATAAGGGTGGTCAGCGCTTATTACATAATAATATGCTTCAAAAAGATTGTGTCCAGGTGGATATACTGGGAGAAAAATTCTAGAAGATATAGGCAGACTATACTGTCAAAATCTATGCTATCTATCTATGCTTAGTTCTTTTTAATATAATAATATATATATAATATATATATATAACCTAGATATTGGTCTGGTGTTCAACGAGTACAAATGTTTAATCACAACTTTAATCGCATGATTTTCTGTGATTAATCACATTGTAATGCACCAAATTCAATAATGAATTCAAAAGTAGTGTATTGTGCACTTTTTTTCATTTAAAAGTACTGCTGTATGAACAAAAGTGCAATAACATTTGCTTTGCAAACACTTTAATTAGGGTAAAAAATAGGGTGCTTTTTAAAGCAGTATTCCCTTTATGTCATATAGGGCAGCTTGGAAAAATATTTTATTGTAATCTGCTACTTAGAACATTAAATGTAATCTACTATTAATAATAAACCAAACTATTTTGCTCACTGCCATGAGCATTAACGTTTATTAAATAGAAAATATTTTATTAGCTGTTACAGAAAAACAAGTTATGCTCTTTAGTCTCAGAGCCTCCGATCATATGAAAGCGGCATTATACAGGGAGCCTCAAAGTTAAGACACCTCAACTATTGGCAGGACGCGCAACAGGCAGCAGAGTGTGGCGGCGCGGGATTCTAACACTTGATGGACGAAGTGGCGGGCGGTATGAGATCTCGTGTGTGCTCGGATGCGGGAGAAAGGGTGTACCTCACTTTCAGGCAGATCTTACCGTGCCTGAGGCATTTTGCAGGTTGACCTCGCTCAAGCCGGTTGCGTTTGACTATTGTATATCGCTTCTCGGTTCGATTTAGGCCCTCCGCTGGCTCCTGGGGGGGGTTGGAAGTAGGTGGGGGCCAAGAGCGCCTGGCTTCAGTTGGGCTTCGGCGGGGCGGCTGCGGCTGTAGTGTCAGAGGCGGTGTAGCGCTAGAACTTCTGATACTTGCAGCATTATTGCGTGAACATTTCTGAGCGGCAACAGTGATAGATCTGTAAAGCAATATATTTTGAGAGGGCTCATGTGTTATCCACACGCCGCATAATCCGTGTTCAAACACTTCAAATAATAAACACAAAGTTAACAATGACGATTCACTTAACCACTGTGCTGAGCGAGAGTGCTTCTCTGCTGTCTTCACGTGCTATCAGAAACTTCCTATTTCCCACTTATGAAGTTGTGATTACGAGCACGTTGCATTCTTTTATGTTAAAAATAACAGTGGACAGTGGTTTGTGAATGTTGATGTTTAGCCTAAATAATTTTATCAGGAGCATTCATGTGAGCACTGCTGCAGTCTTAGGACCACCCCAAATGCTCTCATTGGTTGAGACGCATGATAACGCCCATACCAAGAAAGTACTGATCAACATCCCACCCCTCCCGTGACCCATAGTTTGTCTGTATGTGTATTCAGAGCCAGTGAGCAACGGACTTACTTCATATAATGAAAAAGAACTGCATTGATGCGCATAAAATAGATCTGTCAGGTGTTAATCAAGTAATGCGTTAATGCATAAATGATAAATTAAAGAGGATATTTGTCGGCAAAAAAAATTTTTTTTGTCATCATTTACTCACACTCTGATGTCAGATCTATATTACTTTGTGGAATGTGCTTTTTTATGCGTCGCATAGACAAAGGAAGAATAATGATATCAGTATTATCTTTTTGCACTTCTTATTTGTATAAAGCACTTTAAGTGCTGAAAGCATGTCTATATACTTTCATATACTTGAATATATATATATTATATAGACTATATATTATATAGTATAAATATATATATAGATTGTAACACACCCACACCATAGCACATATTTGCGGGCATGTTTTATGGGGACTTATCCATAGACAATTATATTACTCTTATACTGGTAGCAGCACATGTATTTTCTCACAAGCAGGTCGGCTCCTAACCCCAAACGTACCTCTTTTGCAAACATCACTTAGTATGATTTATAAGCTCTTTTACTCATGGGGACCAAAATCAAAACAAAAATCCCTACAAGGTCAAAAATGACTAGTATTACTATCCTTGTGGGTAGCATTTAGGTGCGGGCGCGCATAATTAGGAATAGCCGGACACACACACACACGATCACATTCTGCGTTGAACAATTAAGCTCAGCCAAACAAGAAAATTCTGTTGCAGTAATACCTTAAGTAAATAATGAGAACTCTGTAGATCTAGAGCACGTCTAGTATGTCAGTGTGAGAGTTGTTGCAGCGATTAGTAGAGTGCACTGCCCCATCCTGCTACCTCTGATAAACTGTGAAAAGTGCAAGCGTTTGTATGTGTGTGTGTGAAACAGGCTCTGCAGTCTGCTCTCTTAGCCTGGTGCTTTATGTAAACATGGAGGAGTGGAGTGCTGGAGCTGAGCCTCTTTCATGTCTGTGCCTGCGGCGCTGCTCTTTCTGCCGAGTGCTTACATTAAAACAGTGATAAGACTTTAGAGGCCCTCATCAGGCCGTAAGAGGTGTGTGCGGATAATACGCTCCACAGTAAGGTAATTATTATACCTGCGTCCAGCCTTTGGTTAGCACGCCTCAGGCTATCCACTTTGACGTGCCAGAAAAGGAAACGTGAACTCCAAATACTCCTGCACCGCTTTCTCCTTTAACTTTTCTCACAAGTGTCACCAGAACACTTGACCAGTATAGACATCCGTGAGTGACGGCGCTGGAAGAGGACATGACTGTTAAATGTTTGTTTGTGCCGTTCCTGCCCGGCTGAGTTCTAAAGCGATCGTCTTGTTTCTCCTCGTATTATTCTCTATCTCTCTCAACTCGATTTCGCAGCGCTGATCTGATGGCTGAGTAGCCAACAATCACAGCTGTCAGATATCTCCGTCAAATCAGTTTTCGGGGGGGGCTTCGCAGACATAATCGAAACAGCCTAGTCCTCTTTGTGTGGTGGTTGGGGGTTTGGTTGGCTGGAAACTAACGCCACATGCCTCAATTGAATGTAGGCAGCTGCTATTAGCTAAAATATGTATCGGGTACTGGCATCATTGTCTAGGGCTGGTCCCAACTGTTTTATGTTAGGGATTTCACTTCAAGTGAAGATGAAGTCCATTTATAGAGTATGGGTTTGACAGTATGGACAGAGTATAGACATTAATATTCCGACGCCAGCTTGCAATCATATCGCAGCATCATTCAAGTTCCACTTAAAAATCGACTTTTGCGTCTTCTTACGTTAATCACTTTAGTACCGTAGGAAGATGCCTATACCATCTATATATCATCAGTTATCGTTCAAGATTGTCTGCTTTGAGCAAAGGTACATTTTGTGAGAGATCATTTCTAGGATTATGGCTATAGTGCCTTAATGCTTAGGAGGCATGGTCTTTCGTATTTGCTAGGGGCCCTAAAAGAGACCCGGTCGTGGCAATTCGCAATATTTCTTTTTTGAGCTTCTTCATGAGACTTAACTCTTTCAAACTTCCTGGTCGGATCCTGTGGCAGCGGTGCTATTCGGCTTATATTCTGTTTCAAGGTGGTGTTAATTGTTTTTAGTGTTGCAAATACTTTCTCCTGTCCCATCGTTAAAATCAGACACAAATCGAAAAGGTCATATTGTAGGTTGCATTCCTACAACAATAAAGCATGAACACATTATGGTGCCAACAACATTGATCTGTCTTGATCTGGGGGGGCATCGCCTGAAGCAAGGCTGGCAATAAATACAGCAGACGGGCCTAAGTTGCTTATTATAGTAATCGTTGTTAATTTAAGGCTTGGGTAGGTATTAAGGATCTAAAATATGGCATTAATACTAATTTGCTTTAGTAATAGGCTAATAAACGCAATCTGCTAGTAATATGCATGCTAATGAGCGACTAGATAATAGTGAATAGTGTTCCTTAATCTAAAGTTTTACCGTGACCATATACACATATATACATACACTACTGGGTAAGTAAGACTACTGTTACTGTTTATAAAAATGTTTCCCCTTGGAATTCAATTGAATTTCATTTAAAACAATTCATAAAGAAACAATTCGACTGAAACTCGACTAGCTTGCACAAAACGCAAACCTGAACACCTTTTAAGATAAATTGAAATGACTGACGCTTTTGTGTCTGAATGGAAGCAAATTTCCAAATCCATGGTTCCTAGACATTTAGCAAAAAGTCTCTCCTAGAAGAGTAGAAACTGTTCTAGCAGGAGGGATTTGCTGAATATTTGGTTCTATGAGTAAAAAAAAAAAAAAATGAAAAAAAAATCTAACCGGCTTAACATCCATTGAACCGTTTCAATTGATCAAAAGTTTTTTTCTTTGACAGCACCATGTCCTAACTACACGCGACACATGATAAAATGTATATTTTCCAGGTGGGGGTGGCGGGGGTGTTAATCAGAGTTTTTTTGGCGCCTAACCACAGCTGACAACCGCAAAGCACGACACTCAAAGTTTTCTATTTCCGCGGCATTGTGGCTGGAACAACAACATACAAACTATGACAATGATAATCTCAGATACTGATTATGTGCTCTATTTAATCTTAGAAGTGTCTAATGTGAGTTTGAATATCAATCTGCGTGACATTTAAAGCCATACTGAAAGCAACAACAGATATTACCTCAGATCTTGAAAATAAATTAAAACAAGCTCTATGAAAGCCTTGGTTGAGAACCTCTTTTGAGTTTGCTGCTGCAGGCTGATGAGTATGGTTTGTGTTGATTTTCGCGCTAGACTAACGTCGTGTATATGTGAAGTTACTGCTGTCAGTCATTTGCTTTCGTTTTAGAAAGGACTTTACTTTATAGTGTTCCTACCCTTCGGGGCTATTTCTAGCAAATGATTGGGCTTTCATTCTTTCTTGTGTAATGACGTGGTATGCTATTAAATCAATGCGTCTCTGGTTACGCAGAGGGTGAGTTCATCAGACGCTGGAGCACAGGGGGTTAAGGGCACAACACCCGCCGAATCAACGATACTGGGGGGGGGGGGGGGGTTAGAGGAAGACTAAGCATTGCATGCGTGCATCGCTTACTCAAATAACTTTCGGATTAGACGCATGCACCATCCCTCATCTATCTCATTCAGTACCTCAACGCTGCAGCTATGGAATGATTAAGTTTATTTCAAAACATTGTACGAGGTCTAAAAATTATCAAAGGCATTTAATATTGTTATGGTTTATTTTGTTGTTTTTTATGCAACTGTGTGGGTATATATCTAAGCACTGGTGGTAGGAATAAATTAGGATAGCAATAGATACTATTGGGTCTGTGCAAGTATTTTAAAATCAGTACATGTTGAACAAGCCGTATCTTCGTTCCCTCATAGTCAAAATTCAAGCTTTAAAAAGTGAGGTGTTACTAGATTGGCGGCCCAAGAAGTCAGTGAATTGACTGAATTGTAACTTTGAAGTCGCTGTTTTTTTTTTTTGGGGGGGGGGGCTTTTTATTCAGAAAATAAAACTTTTGGACTTGACAGATCACAGAATCTCACAAACAAATTTATGAAACCTTCATCTGCATGGAAGAAGGATGGCCACTCCCCTCACGGATTTCTCAGAATGATGTCGTTCATTCACGCAGAGACCAGCCTGTCATTAATCTTATTGATTACGGCGTATCAGGAGGTATATTTAGAACATCTTGAGGAAGCTAGGGAAGGTATAGAGATTGTGCTGGCACTGATCAGCATATGTGACCTAGAATTCGAAAGCTCAACTAGACTTGCCATTAACCTCCTCGCACCACTGAGTTTCATGAAGACAGGCTGGGCAATTTGACAATGAAGAAGCTGGATCGAGCGTATGGGTAGCTTGAGGAGGGGGCATCTTTCTGATCTGGAGCATCGTGTCAAGTGGCCGTTAGTTACGGGCACAGAACCATGTAGTGGCAAAAGTTAAAGCATAGTGAAGACAGAATTAACTATTGTTATGCAAAGAGATTATAAGAACACGTTAAGTACCGCGTCATTCCAGAATCAGCGACAAATTTATTTATATATAATTTAAATGAAAAAACAAATAGGATATTGTGGGGGGGCCAAAGTATGGTGAATTGCTTAAAGCTTTCTGACGCGCAATTGCAGCAACTAGAGTCAACAAACTCCAAAAAAAAAAAAAAAAAAAAAAAACAAGCCTCAAACCTCATCATGTTCATCGCTCCCATGCTGCCAGTACTTCAACCTACCCTAAATAGATGTTCTGCAACCCTCATCGCAAGATTGACCGGTGTCACTATACTACAACAGGGCTACAAGCAAGTACTTACTGTTCTTCATCGGCGTAATCGTCTCTAAATGTTAAATTGGATTGCCTTATTCTTCAGTAATCTTGATTCTGAAGACGCACGCGATAGATTTGATGATCGATTTGAAGAATATAATGAGCTGAGACCACTGTATCCTGAAGAGCTGTTAGCATCATTGTCAGTGAGTCTGAAAGGTACTGCTAAGAGCTGGTGGAGAGCGGAGAAACAAAACATTAGCGACTGGTCCTCTTTCAAAGAAAAGTTTCTCTTTTCATTTTTAAACGAAGATCATAAAGAAGTTGCTGCCCAAAAATTAGCAAACTATCGACAAGGAGTTAATGAGAACATTAGAGACTTTGCCTTTAATTACAGAGCGCTGTGCCTGAAGAATCATTCTAAAATGTCTGAAGCAGAGATTGTTCAAGCGACGTTAAGAAACTGCAACCCTCGCTTGGCTTCGCTGTTAAGGGGAACTGTGAAGATGGTTGATGATCTGGTCTGCCTCGGTACTCAAATAGAAAAGGATTGGGTGGAAAATAAAAAGAGATGGAATCAAGGAAAAGATTAGGAACAGAGGAAGAAATCTTCCAGTGGAGGGCAACAAAATCACCTCATGCTCATTGATCCAACTTTCAGCTCTCACACTATATAATAGTGTGCTGCAAACTCCAATAATTGTGAATCATTCTTACTTTAATGCTGTAATTGACACAGGAAGCACCTTCTCTTTGCTGCAGCAGAAAGTGTGGCAGAGGTTGAAAAGAAATTATGAGATTCTGACCAAAAGCACCCAAACTTTTATGCTCGCTAATGGTCAGAGTCAGAGATCTCAGGGAAGGGTTCTCTGGGAATGTGAAATATATGGAGTGAAACTTGCGGTCACATTCTATGTGATGAATGATGGAGACTTGGCTGTTCCTGTCATCTTGGGACTGGATTTTCTAAAAAAAGCCAAAGTAACCATTGATTTTAATTCCTCCCGTGTTTACCTACCTGATTCCAACTCCATTCACCCCGTTTGTTTTAATGAACTTCATGAGAATTCTACCATCCAGTTTTATGCTGCACAGGGTGGTGTCGAATTGATCTCCAGTAAGGAAGACTTGAAGCTCATCGGACAAGCGGTGGAAAATTCTCATGCCTCACTCAAGGTAATGAATCGGTTAAAATCTCTCATGCATGACTGGTCATCAGTTTGCACTCACAAGTTAGGACGTACAAATTTAATCAGACATGAAATCAAAACAGTTGATGAACTTCCCTTGAGAAAGAGACCTTACAGAGTCTCAAGAGTCAAGAATGATTTTATTGAAGAACAAATCAAGGAACTACTTCAGCAGAAAATCATTAAACCTTCCACTTCCCCATGGGCCTCACCTGTTGTGGTAGTAGATAAGAAGGATGGTGGATCTCGGTTGTGCGTTGATTATCGTGGTCTTAATTCTAAAACTCACCTTGATGCATATCCGATGCCCCAGATTACAGATATACTGGATTCTTTACAAGGAGCCAAGGTGTTTAGCACTTTAGATTTGAAGAGTGGCTACTGGCAAGTAGAAATGGATCCTGCAAGTGTGGAGAAGACTGCATTCATAAACGCATCAGGGTTATAAGAATTTTGGTGTCTTCCCTTTGGCCTTAAAAATGCAGCTG
The DNA here is from genome assembly GCA_018155175.1 of Sinocyclocheilus anophthalmus. Lineage (NCBI taxonomy): Eukaryota > Metazoa > Chordata > Actinopteri > Cypriniformes > Cyprinidae > Sinocyclocheilus > Sinocyclocheilus anophthalmus. The sequence continues at coordinate 22,899 of JADLZN010003077.1, forward strand.
CCTCTTTCCAACGTTTGATGGAACAAGTTCTCAGAGAGCACAAAAACAGGTGTTGTATGGTATACATAGACGACATCATTGTGTACTCACCAGACATCCAAGCACACCTGCAACATCTCAAACAAGTATTCAATAGTCTGCACACCGCCGGTCTCACTCTCAATCTCAAGAAATGCAAATTCATCTGTTCATCACTGGACTACTTAGGTCACACAATCACTGCTGACGGAGTCAAAGTGAATTCTGACAAGGTTGATGCGGTCAAATCATTCCCCACACCAACTTCCATAAAAGAACTACAACGGTTCCTAGGTCTTGCGGCTTGGTACCATCGTTTCATTTCAGATTTCTCCACTAAAGCAGCACCCTTGCATGCACTGAAGAAAAAAAGGAGTTAAATGGATGTGGACAGACGAGTGCCAGAGATTGTTTAAACTCATCAAAGATGATCTGACCAAAGCCCCCATGTTAAATACACCCAATTTTGATTCTTCTTTTAAAGTGCAAACAGACGCCAGCGACGTGGGTTTTGGAGCAGTGCTGACACAGGAAGTGAATGGACAAGAGAAAATGATCGCTTATGCATCCAGATCGCTGAGAGGTGCTTGAGAGGTCATATTCGGCATCAGAGAAGGAATGTCTAGCAGTAGTCTGGGCAGTTGAAAAATGGCATCATTATCTTGAAGGCAGAGCATTTGAGGTAGTTACTGACCATGCTTCTTTGGTTTGGCTTTTCCAGCACCCAAAACCTTCGTCTAGGTTGGAAAGATGAACTATCAGACTTCAAGGCTATCACTTCACACTTCGTTACAGAAAAGGACAATGTAATGTGGTACCTAATGTTTTGTCATGGACACATGCAGCTGAACCAACGGCCATCCTAATGCACACACCAGCAAAACATGTTCTTAATCCTATCACTTGTGACCTGCCAACGAACTTGTTGCATATTGCTGCTGAACAGAATAAAGACACAGAGTGCCAAAAGATCATGGTAAATGCCAAAGATCTAAATACCACTGATCTTATGAGAACTCATTATGTTTTTAAAAATGATATTTTATTCAGGAGTGTTCCAGACTCTAAAGAAGGTCAAAGATTCCAGATTGTGGTACCTACTAGTTTGAAGGAAGCATTTTTAACTTATGCCCATGACAGCCCCCTCAGTGGACATTTAGGCAAATTTAAAACTCTAATGAGACTTCTAGAATTTGCTTATTGGCCTTCCATGCGTACTGACGTATGGCAACACTGCAAACAGTGTGGAAAATGTCAGCAGCATAAGCCCACAAACCTGAAGCCAGCAGGAGGTCTCCAAAGCGTGCCCATCGTTGAGCCCGGATACATGCTCGGCATGGACATTATGGGACCGTTCCCACGGAGTACCCGTCAAAATGAATATCTTCTAGTTGTGGTAGACTATTTCTCGAAGTGGGTAGAGGTGTTCCCCATGAGATCTGCCAAATCTACCTCCATCGTCCGTATTCTCATCGAAGAGATATTTACAAGGTGGGGAACACCAGCCTTCATCGTTTCTGATAGAGGCACTCAATTCACCTCAAACCTCCTGGATCAGTTATGCAAGCAGTGGCAGGTAACC